>JBBCBC010000002.1:38877829-39433247 GCA_037126765.1 Stenogyne calaminthoides
GAGCTTAATTCACTATTTGTCTTTACACTAATTTTTTAAAAGATTATTTGCTTCCAAATAATTCACATAAGATTCGGTGAAATTTTAAACTTTTTTTATTTTAATTAATATTTCACGTGGAAATATTTCATATGAAATCCCCTATATATAAATATATGTAATATAATAGCAAAAAATATAATTATCCAAATTATATGTGCTACTTGGAGTGGTTACATATTTATTTTAAAAGAAATGATTAAATTAAATGTAAAATAATTGTAATGATTAACTGAATAAAAGATAATTAATTCATATTCATTGTCATCATAACAAAATCATTGAGATAATGAGATTTCCCATTTTAATTAACAATCTCATCACTCAAAATCATTTATCCAAAATTAAAAAGAATCTATTAAATCCTTCACTCCTCTTATTGAAATTATAAAGTAAGTCTTCAATTAAAATTTGTCTATAATATAATATTTATATTATTATATTTATAAATTAATATTATATTACATCCGCTACAAATAACGCAAAATTCCCTATATTTATTATCGAAGCTTAATGGGGAAATGCTGTTTAAGATTTTAAATGAAAGTTTCATTTTTACAGAGCAGATATAGATCTATCTTCATCTATTACATCTGGGTTTCTTAAAATTACTTTATCAATTCAAATATTAATAAAAAACGCTAAAAAAACAAGTTTAAAAATAAAAAATTTATCACGTGGACGGGAGGAGTAATATTTATAAATATAACAGATTAATTTATACGTATATAATACAATTAATTTATATTATTAATAAATTTCACAAGAGAATTAACGTGTATTACTGTATTTGTAAAATATTTTATTTTTATTTGACAATTTCCTGCAAAACGTTCAATAACTTATTAAGAGCACTTTCGTGTTTCCGGAAGTTAGCAACCCAGCCCCACCTCACCCCATCCCGACCCTGTTTCTCGAATCTTTTTCCATGGCCGTCGCTCGATGCTCCTTGCACTTCCGCCGGAATCTGCTGAACACCTCTGCCACAGTTTCTATTCTCAGCCCACCGCTTTCTTGTTATCCCTTTCTAATTCCCGGAAGCTTAAACGCCGCACTTCCTGCTTTTCTCCCCAACTCTTGAGAACCTCGCTTCAAGGTAATTGTTTTTCCTGATTATGTGTTCGGTTAGTAAGTTCGGTTTTACTTAGCGAGTGTCTACTTCACTTGCATTTATAAAATTAACGCGTTTGATCGACATTTGAATTTTCTGCTGTGTGGCCATTTCATGTTTTAACCCTCGCCTGTATGCGCCTTTTTTTCGATTGCTTGACGTATTTAAATTTTTTATTTGCTGAAGGTTCTGCTTATATACCCGTTTTTCGATTCTCTTGATTATGGTTTGATATTTACATTCTGAATGTAATTTGCACATCTGGCATTTATGCATTTGGTTTCTTCCGTTCCTGTATTGAATATGGATTCAGATTTTCGGGGTCTATTGGGCAACGTTCTTTCAGTTTTCTAAATTGTTGATGCGGTTTAACTTCTGGCAATTTTGTCAGAGCATGAAGTGTTTATTTTATGCAATTTCAGAGCAATAAGTATATGCCAAAATAGTTATTTGATCAAAGTATGCCTTATTTTTGGTTAACAGTTTCATATTCTTCGTGATCCAGTATGTCATGAACCTAATGAAATTACTACTTGTATGAAATATAGATTCTGCTTATGAGTGGATTTTCGTAAAATTCCATATTGGACCGGACTTCATCATTGCAACACCTTCATTTAGGATTAATGGGGAAAAAGACTGCAATTTCAGTAAAATATAGTGAGCAATCAAAGTATCCAAGCTGATGCAAATTGAATTTTTTTCGATATTCAAGCATTGCATATGCTAGCTATAGAAGTTGAAGGAGTTTAAATAATGAAACCAATCAATATGTATTTTTCCTTTTGTAATCTTTGAATTCAGTTCCATTAATATATATAACTTTTAGTTCTATGAAAAGTGTTCTACTGCAGCAGTATTTACAATTATGATGTTGAGTTTTACACTTCCAGTAAAAGGTTCATATGTTATATGCTGGTTGTATCAATGTACCTGGTATTTGATCATAGCAAGTTTCAATATCAGAAGATTTCTTTTGATTTCTTGCTTTTTTCTCTTCAGTGAAATCTAAGCCACAAAGAATCTGAAGATAGTCCACTTGCATTTACCTTTACTGAGTTTCACAGCTGCTTCTTTCCAGTCATAGATCGTAATCCTTATCTAACATGGCACAAAGCAGGTATTTTCCTTTAAGTTTTATTTTGAGAAATTTTTATTGCATTAGACCTCCATGCATGCAAATGAGATCTTGTGGGGGATATTACCATCTTTATTTGAGATTTTAGCTGGAGATCTTATTATATTACATATGCCCTATTTAGTTTTTTCCCCATTTTCATATATATGCTATCCATGGGTTGAATAGCCCTAAGTCCCTCACATCATCTACTGTCCACATTTTGTTGATTTTATTCATTAATATATCATCTAGTTACTTCCTTCAAACCAAGAAGAGCATTCAACTTGTTGTTTTTTGAGCCACGCTTCAAACTCATAGTTATATCTCCATAATTTTCAAAACAATGTGAAGCTTCATTTTTGGACTTGAGTTCTATTTTGCAGACCATAGAGCAGAGACTGTGGAGTAAGCTGTTTACACCTTTGGTTTATGACACTCCTTTTATTTTGGTGGACATACTTGATTGTTACATGTCCTTTATTGTTTGATAGGCGACATCCACAAACTGCTGCTTTGGCAAAGAAATATGGAGCTGAGATAACAGTTGTAGGTATGATCCACGATCTTCATAATTTCCATTTGCTGAGTTTTCCAAATCTGGTAGTTAATCAAAATGGAGCAGTGATTAACTTATTTTGAGTCTCATTATCTCTCATGAAGGATGATGAATGTAAATTGTTCATCATTTAGTTTCATTAACCACCACAATTACTCCTATTCATTTTATTACCATTACCATCAAAGAATTTCGAACTGTTACTTCTTGTTGCAGAATCTTTTTGATGCCAGATTCTAAATATATAGAACACAATGTTCTTTGGCAGTTATCGGCGAGAAGGAGAAGGATAATTTGGTCGGAGCATGAAACCCAACTAGCTAGTATTCGTGGCATTTATCTGAAGGCTGGGTACGTGATTCGCAGATTTCTTTTTTTGCAACAGTAAAAGCTTTAATTCAAGTGGGAAAAAACTTCCCAAAGAATTACAAAGACGAATTGAATACAGAACATCATCCGAACCTACTAAATCAACTACATCAAGACTTATCTTAGGATTAGCCATCCTGCCTGGAAAAATAAATTTCTGCACAACTCAATATTCCTAACAAGTATCCATCTCCATAATCTAGCTCTAGTTTCATCAAACATCCTATCTACAGCAATCTCAACACCCTAAAAATTAGCCTAATTACTGAATTGCTTAACAAGCATATCTCAGTCAATGATTCCAAACTTAACTTCCTAGGAATGAACCAAAGCTCTATCTGGTAAAAACTCATTGACTTATTCTTGATGAATGTAACAGGAGGGTTCCAGGAATTTAAGGTGTTGGAGCGACTTGGAGAAGGAAACAAACCAACTGCTATAATCGGAGAGGTTGCTGATGAAATGAATATGGATCTTGTTGTTATGAGTATGGAGGCAATCCATTCCAAGCATGTGGATGCTAATCTCCCTGGCGGAGTTCATCCCCCGCCCAGTCTTGCTTTTTGCCACTATGATTGATGACTACTCCATATTCCATGGAAGCTTTGGGTGTTCTGCGTTCTCAAATGTTGATGCATTCTTAGATATTGTTCACTCTCTTCCTAATTTGTTTGTATCGTTTAACATGGAACTGTAGACATTTAAATTTAAATCAATTTTACTTGATGAAAAAACAATCTTAATTTCAATTTTTTTTATTTTGTGATTACAACACATATTTTAATCTCTTATTAAGTTAGGAGTTTTTTTTTTTTTGTGTAAAAAAAATTTAGAATGCTGGGTTCCAAGAAATCTTCATCTAATTAATTTTTATTATATATTTAATACATTAAGATGGTAAAGACTATTTGAATGACAAATAACTTTTTAGTGGATTATATTCATATTTCATAATGTAATTGACAATACACGCAACACCACCCATCTCAAAAGTTCAAGTAGTCATTAACAAGATAAATTATGTTTTTGCCTCACCGTGAGAATTGAGACGTTTACGCAAATAAAGGCTTCAATTGAGAAAGTATTCAAAAAAAAAAAAAAAGTCTCATTACGTCTCTTAACGATCCACATAATGATGCTTATATATTCACCGGCCAAAAGATTTTTTTAAACGCTATTCAACAGATGAAATAAGACGCCACGTATTTCCTGAGTTCACAAGAGATCAACTTAAAAAATAATACTAATGAATTGAGAAAAATATTTAAAAAATAAATTTTTATATATATAGTAGCAGAAATGAATTCAAATTTAGAGAGACCAATAAATTTTTTCCATCAAAATTATTATTAAATTGGGAAAACAAATATTTAAATAAATATTAATAAATAATATGATTCGAAAAAAAAATATAATATGTATATAGTAGGGTTGATTGGTAAAAAATTTTGAAATAAATATTAATAAATTATATTACTTGATTAGGGTAAAAATTTTAATTAATAAATTTACATAATTGTAGTTTAGGGCATAAATTAATATCTCAGGTTAAGTCATAAGTGCTGTTTTGAAAATAATCCCTGCGATTACTCCTCCATGATCGACCGTACCGCGAAAACTAATGTCCTCCGAACCAACTCAACCGCTAACAACCGCCGCCCCTCCACCGCGCTGCCCTCTCCTCCCTGTCTTACCCCACAACCACCACTCCATCTTCCGGGTCACCCCTCCCCGCCTCCATTCCCCACCTAAACTCATTCCCGAACCCGTTTCATCGTCGACGGATTCAAACACGCCGACTCCAGCTTCCCTCCGTCTCTTACTTCCTCCTCCCACTTTCACCCGACCACTACACCGGTCTTTTCCGCAGTGGACCAAGGGAATCATTTATTGTTTCCCATCACCGCTAATCTTCCACCAACCTCAATATTCCGCGACCGTTCATTTTCCCTTGCCTCCCAGTCCTTACTAATCGATGGCGGAGGTTTGTCTAATCGACGCGGAATCACTGCCCGGCGCAGTTCAGTTCCTGTTGCTGGTCCCCGTGAGGACAACAACGGCGTAGGTAATAATGGTATTGTTAGGTTGGAGAAGCATGTGCATACCGGTGATGTTAGGTATTGTGATGAAATGAAGAATGAGAGTGTGATTTCTGAGTTTACTGGTGCTGACGCTGTGTTTTTGGATACGACTTATTGCAATCCTAAGTTTGTGTTTCCGAGGCAGGAGGAGTCGATTGATTATATTGTTGGGGTGATTGAAAAGCTTGGGGGGTTGAGAATGATGGTGTGATTGGGAAGAATGTGTTGTTTTTAGTATGGACTTATGTCATGGGGAAGGAGAGGATTTGATGGAGATTTTCGGAGGTGTAAGAGGAAGATCTCGTGAGTGGGGAAAGAAGATGTCGGTTTTGTGTGCCTTTGGGTTTGGGGGAGAAAGTGGGTGTTGGCAGAGGATGAATTGAGTGATATTCATGTTGTTAGTTGGAATGGCTGGGTGAGACTTTGGCCGTACTTAAAACCCTAATTTGTGAAGATGAACGAGATTATGAGTGCGAAAAGGTTATTCAAAGGTTGTTGGGTTTGTTCCAACTGGCGGACGCGAAGTTAAGAAGAACAAGTTTGCGCTGAGAACTAAAGACTATTTGAGATTCATCTTGTTCCTTATAGAACATTCAACGGAATCACGATGAGCTTAGAGAGTATGTGAAGTTTTTGAAGCGTGTTATCTAAATAAGTGCAGATGTTGAAAAATTGACAGCAACATGCCAATAAAATGCAGAAGATTTTGCTGGGTTGGTTGATGAAATGGCTATCAAGCAAGAATTCTTGATGGGTTTCTTCGTGGTGGGACAAAAGACAGCGGATGTAGAGAAAGATTCTCCTTCTGCATTTGACAATAATATTCCAGATCAACAGGATTCAGAAGATATTAAAGAAAATGATATGGAGAAATTGGTAAAAGAAATTCAGGACTGCTTGCCCAGTTGGGTGACTCTATCTCAGATGCTGGATTTACTTGGTGGTTCTGGTGGAAATGTAGTTGAAGCAGTTTCTAATTTTTATGAACATGAAACGGAGTTTTACGAGCAAGCCCTTCCCAGTACATTGGTTTTCTCTTTTCCAAGCGGAGGCTCAGAAGACTAACCAGCTTTGCCTTTTGAATCTCATTCAGTCAAAACCTCAAATCCATCTGAGAATGTTTCTCTCAGTCGAAGCTTTAAATTTTCTAGTCCTGGGAATATAAAGAAGAGTGGAACGTCTCCAGGTAAAAGGAAGAGAAACCCTGGTAGCAGGCGGGGAACAAAGAGAGCGAAAGCAGATTTAACCCGGAGGTCTACTGATTCAAAGCAGCATACCATATCCAAGTTCTTAACAAAAAAATGCCTGTTGTATCTGAAGATAGTAAAATTGTTGTTGAATTTAATGATAAAAATGGTCCCTACTGTCGCAAACAAAGTTTCACAATGAAGAGGTGGATCAGTTTATTCAGATTGTAAATGGGGATGTATCATTAAGAAGTCCAAATTGAATTTTTGAGAAGGCTAAAGGAGGACATTAATATGGCTCTGGATTTATATTACAATGATAATGCTGGTGTTACCAATGACAATACGACAGTTTTTTCGTGTGATAATAAATTGAGGGAGTCTGAGTGTATGCTAAAAGTCTGCTCTTGGATGGAGATGCTGAACTATCTGAAATCAAGTCTGATATTGTTTGGTTTCTACTTTACCAAAAGGACAATCTTTTCTGTAAATTATGCATCGTTGCCACTCGAAAGATACTCGCCTGCTGGAACATGAAGTTGGTCATCTTGGTCTCTGGTCATCTAATTCTCTACCTTTATCTTCTGTTATATTTAATGACATATTTCTTGTTAGTTGAGAATCTTTCCAGCTTGCTGAGGAAGGACAGCTAGCTCCATTCGCTCATATAACACGACTTTTGATTTGGTTGAAGAGAAAAGGAAAGCTAAAAGCTACATCAATGCTATGCAAACATGTTTAGAGGTGTGTTCTCTATATTTTCTTTTTACGACAATCTTAATGATCATTATTTCTATCATATTTTTTCAAGCATAATAAGCTTAGTATAACTTTAAACGATCAGTTCTTTGAAAGTTATACAGTTTATTGGTCCTATCTCCGGAGGATGCTACCTGCTGTGTATTTGTGCACCAATAAGATTGCTCCTGAGCATGAAAATATGGTAATTTCTTATTTGACCTCATCTTCTTTTCATTTTTTAAACACCAGGTATCTTTTGTATCATATAGGAGTTGAATCTAAATACAAAAGCTGAATGTTACCAGGTATTAGAGATATAAACTTTCCTATTACCCTGTTTACGCATCGACATAAATTAGGTTCACTTACATTTTTCATACTTTACATCTGAAATCATTTGATCCCATACACTCATGATGCAGGAACTGAATATTGGTGGTAGTATCAAGGTTGCAGCCCTAGAAGGCGTAATACGCGAACCAACAAATCAAAAATAAAAGCTTTTATAATAGCCTTGGTGATCTTGGTGTTTGCAGTGATTTAAGAATTTTTTTCCCCGCATTTTGTGGTTTTGGTTCTGGGAAGGCAAATAATATGTGCTGAATCAGTGATGTTGCTCGCTTTTGCTGCAAACCCCAATCACTGCTTTCGCTCCAGCACCCTAACAATTCAACAAGTGCATTCCCGCCCCGTGAAGATAAGGCATTTTACAATTATGGAATCGGCTACACAGAAAAATGTGATCCCGTAATGTCTTCCTTTTATTATTTAAGTGTCCTTCAATTAATTTCCTAGAATCCAAAGTGTGGGGTGATGTATTTATTAGGAGCATATATGGGTCTTATGTGGAGTATAGGTTAGGAACAGTCTATAATCTAATCGCGGTTATTCTGTTTTTTTGTTGTTGAAAAAATACAGCATTTTTTTTTGTCAATTTTGTAATCATAGGTCCATAGCCTTTTCTGAGTTTTGACATTGTTATTGGTCTTCTGATGTATTATAAGGCTTACACTTGTCATCCCCCGGTAAGTTTGCCTCCCAATAATTTATCTTGCTTTACCACTTTTTCCAGTCGTTTTGTTTCTGATTTTCTTTCCCAAATGCCCACACTGCTCTACACAGAGAATCTGCTTATAAACCCTTTTTGTGGAATTTTCTAATTTATCATCTTCATAAAAATTTAACCATCACATGATATTTATCAGTGTACAAACAGGTAGTGGCAGCACAATCAGGAAGAAAGCCTTGGCCAGAATCTCATGTGTTCGTAGTAGAGAGAAGGAGATGAAATTTCTTGTCAGAACTTTTGGTATGATTAAACTAACATTCTGCTTATTTTTTTGGTTCCATCAGTCAATATTATTGATTTAAATTTTGGAGATGTCCGCATGAAATTTAAAAACTTACCTTCAAATGCTTTTTGTTTTTTTGAATTATTTATTTTCACTGTGTAAATAGTATGAGATAGCTGCAAAATTTTTCAAATTTAATGAGTTTCTGTCCTTTAGTTGGTACTACAGAGAGTCCAAGCTCTATTTTTCTTTTACTTGTTTAATATATTTATAGCAAGCAGAAGAAACAGAACTTTTTGCAAAGGATTGAAAACAAAAAAAAAAAAAAAAAAAAGAAAAATAAACAACAAAGGCTTGGGTGTACTGAGCTTGAAGATGTTAAAAATCTAAAAAATGATGAGGGACGAAGTTACACTATAGAGAAGACGAGAGTTAACGAAAGGAAAATAAGAGACCACATTTATGTTCCTGGTCAGAACGTGAACTGCATCTGTTAAAATTCTTTTGGAGACCAATGATATATATAAATAGCAATTATACTATTTTGTTAGCTCATTTCTAATAACTAGGTATCGGGGTATGGCAGAGGATCCTACAGCATTGTATTTATCTCAGTAATATTTTTTTATTTTTGTTTCATTCCAGTATATCCACCATATTTGTCATAAGCATTTTACATGTTCAGGAATTGACATAGGTTAGGAACCTAAGAATTGGAGCTATGATGAGGACTGTTCTTCCCCCTTTTAGGCTCAGGCCATTGTGATGAATTCAGTGTGTGAAGGAGTAGCTGAAAACTTGAGGGAGAATATTCAGGTTTGTTTAGTTTGGGTTCTTTTTTTATTGTGCCACCTTTTGTATGATAATCAAAATTTTGTAATTTCTCTTCTGTTCAATGAATGAAATGTTGAAGTTTTGTCTACTGGTTTTTAAATTTCCTTGTCTTTTTCTTTTTTTTGGGTAGCTGCCTTCCAGTGCTGTAGTTGAAGCATACAACAAAAAGTTCCAAACTTGGTAAGTTTTATTTTTTTAGCTTTTGCATCATTCTTTTGTTCCTTATTTTTATCATTGCACTTTTTCCAGTATTGAATATGGTTGAAAAATACATGAAAGAGATGAGAATCATGAACTACCCATCTGTCATAGTTCATATCTCAGTATTCTCATTTAGTAGAGATTTGCCTTGTTGTTTCTGGGGACTTCTGTTTTCTTTTCTTGCAACCGAATTGCCCCAAATGATTAAGCAGCAGAGGGACAATGCCTGGATTCTCTTGATTTCTTTCTTCCTTTCGCTGCAGGGTTGAGGGTGTGGATGATTGGCTATGTACTTCTGTGCATATGTTTTCCAAACCTGATATATACCTTCAAGTCTGTCAGATTTATTTATCCCATCCCTGATGGAAAATGGGACCCAATTTTCATCATCAACCATACCGATGGTCTCCTTGGCATACCCATTTTCGCCAATGCTTGCTAAGTATTATTTTTTCACTACCATGTTTAATCAATAGGATTTTTTTTCTAGAGCCTCCATGTGCTTATTTTTTTGGAATTTAATTTCAGAATTACAAATGGAGCCTTCAGGTTCTGGAAGTCCTTCAAAACAGGGAATTTACTTGGTGAATATAAGCAAGTTTTCACCAGTTATCTTATAAGGTTTTGTTTTTAAAACTTTTCAATTTGTTATCTTAAAAATGGTGTTTTGTGTGTGTGTCTGTTGATTCCCCAAGCTTGTGTGAGAGTCGTGGTTGTGCTTGTATTTTGTGTATTCAGTTCCAATTCTCTTGCACACAAATCTTTAACTGTCGGCGAAGCTGAAAGTATTTTCTGAAACCTTCCACGCGATATAGTCACGGACAGTAGAAGGATCTATCAATCTAAGTTTTCTTGCCCTTTCACCAGTAATCACTTTTGCCACAACTTTGAAAACTATACTTTCAGAAAGAACAACCTCCTTCATTAAGGGTTTATTTACTTTCTGAGATTGAAGTTTGGGGGCAAAGAGAGAGTTATGATATAAAAAAGCTCAATACACTTGTGATACATATTTTGTTTTAAAGTTAAAAAATTCTCTATTTTATTTTTACCATTGTTCTGCATAATTACACTCCTTTAGATCTTTTTGCATCAGAGAGCCCATTCTCCCACTGGATAATTCTTTTTCAGCCCTGGGTATTCAAAGCACAAACAATTTGGCCCGTGTTTCCCAATTTCCAGAATTAGGACCAAAGAAAAAGAATAAAAGTAATTAACGTGATGTGCCTCCAGTTCAAAACAAATACTCCCCCCGCCCACCAAAAACTATGCTTTCATTTTCCTTTATTTGTCCTTCTCACCAAAAAGCGGCGAGATTCCTTTTTATGGACATCACTCACTTTATTTCCCACCCTCCAACCATCACTTAATTACTCCATATTGCCATTGTACTTTACCCACAAAAATTCACTTTATCTATAAATGACCCCACAATACCCTTTTTTTACTTTATCTACTTTTTTCTAAAATCTGTGCCCAAAGAATTGAGCACAAGTTTGTGGACGGAGGGAGTATTAATAATAGAGGCCCGTGGAGGTATATTAGGAAATTTAATTGTTGATTGTGTCGGAGTTTGACTGATTGAGTAATTTATCTCCATGAGATATGGAGGCTAATTATATAACACAGACCTCCAACTTTATTCCCCTGGTCATGCTGTCTTGCATACTCTTTGAGTTAACAATGTGAAAATTTGATTTTGTGTCTTCTAGATATGATGGCCAACGTGCTCAAATTCAACGACAGCAGATGGTTCTATACACATTTTCTCAAGGAATGGTGATGAAAACACGTAAATTTCGGATTTAATTGGACATAGTGAAGGACTCCTTGTGCACAGGCAGCTGTAATATTTATTTTGGATGCAGAGGTGATTCTTTCCTCTTTCTTTCGCCGCTTTCTTTTTTTTTCTTTTATTCATCAGAGAATGCACCTCTAAGCTATGTTTGTTATTAGCAATCTGCAAGATCATAATTTTACTGTTGGAGCTTCCTGCGTAAAGGGAATTGAGCTCACTAGTACATAACATCATGTTATTTTTGGTTTCAGGTGGTTGCAATTGACAGGGAAGAACAATCTGAGGCTTATGTCATTTCAAGAGCTGTCTTCCAGGGGAGAGAGGGCAGAGATTCTTTGATTGCTGTAGATAAAATTAAGGTCTCTAATTTGCATATACTTTTATATCTGTTCGCATGTCAATGAATCATTTTTTATACTTAGATTTTTGTAATATCAAAATGACCTGTTAATTCCCTACTTTTTTTTTCATAATCCTCGGTTTAATAACTTTATTTGGGTTATTAATTTTGGAGGATAGAGTTATGGAAATAAGTTTTCTTTAAATTGCATTTTTACTGATATACATAAATAATTAACTTCTTTTTTAGGGTTGTCGAAGAGAATTAATTTGACCCTACATATTCACCATTTTACCGGGCAGGTGGATAATTGATATCAGGCCCACCCCTTTTGTTTCTTGGGTTGTGTGCTGTTTGGAATGAAATTATATGTGGGATTTAAATAGTTTGGGTTCTAACTCATTTGAAAATGTGTATGGATACCTTTAAGGACCTTATTTATAACTCAAACTAGGGACATTCATGGACAGCGGAGGCTAATTACTTAGGTAATAAGTGAAAATTTCACATCAAACATTAAGATTCAAGTAAATTTGGAATTTGGTGCTGTAAATTGAGCTGCTAATAAACAACATATATCACAAAATAGACACTAATGTGATAAATCTGAGCAATGAGCTGCTTATTAGCTGACATCTTCTGTCCATGCAGGTTGACGATGCATTTTGTCTTTGATATCATGTTTGCAAATGGGGAACAGTAAGTATTCTTCAACCTTTTAAGAATGTTTTAGTTTCACTACGCATATTAAGCTTATGCTAATTAAAAATCATGTATAATTCTCCTAATTATACATGTAAAAAAGATTAACTATAATGAATTGATGATTATAACCAGTTCAAATAATATATTAATCTGTAAAAGATGTTCAAATCTTTTATTTTTTTGAATGCAGGTTGTTGATCTTGGCCTATTTCCGCTGAGGCGGAGTCGTATGTACTTCCATCTGCATTTATTACCTTTAGACGTTTCTACCGTTTGACATTTACTATGCTGTAGTATCAATATGCAATCTGATAATGTGGTTTCTGAAATCAGACTTCAAAGATTTATTTGGTGAAGAGAAACCAGGTTACTCAATACATGCCAGAGAAATGACTGTAAGTTCTATGTCTATTTTTATGAATGATGATGTCAATAAGTCAGTAAAGTTGCAATGAAATCACCCAGCTCTTTAGGTGGAAACTGATGATGCTGATGTTAATAATGAAGCTACAGTGAGTAGGATGAGCAATTTTCGATGATGCCCTTCGGTCAGGTGGTAGAAGGAATAATGGCTAAATCGCTGATCGCTGATGCTGGGTACAACCATCAAAGCCGCCTGATGCCTGGCTGAAGGTGTTGATGAGTTGGAAACAATTTTTGAACTGAGAGATATAGATATCTGTTTTATAGTTTGAGCAAAGTATGTATTCGTTTTGGCAGGTCAAAAGAGATTATGTTGAAGGGCTAAGGATTCCATGGACCTGGTTCCAATAGGTGCTTTTTTTGGTATGGAAATGGAAGAAAAGCAGGATGGTAATACAACTGTCTAGATTTTTTTGCTATATTTTCACTACAATTTACAGAAGCTCAATAGTTTATACGCTAATGTTAGTAGTAGTTTGGCCATGATTATGAGGGCTAATCATAAACCTGAGGCCATTAATTTTCTGTGTTGGATAGTGTGTATCAAAAAACAAAAAATCAGTAATTGCTTTATGAGTGCTGAAGGACCAGGTTGATATTTTTAGAGCTCAGTAGCACACGCTTATTTTTTTTGATTGAAAAAAGAAGATTTTTATTTATGAGTTCAAGGTGTACCCAACCCAATAGGGTAGAACATAGTATGTATCTTTACATTTCATTTCCACAAAGACCACAACAAGTTACCGCTGCCAAAAAAACCAATCCCCGAAAAGAATAGTTTTTACTACTCCCTGGCCCCCAAAAAATATTCTAACCATGTTTTCACCTTTAATCTCCTCCACAATTTTATCTAAAATTGGGGGTCAACCTATTGAAAATCTATAATTTCAAATAGTCCATGTACTAACATAGTAAGTAACTAGCAAGTGACGGAGTTTCACCTTACATTTCTTGCTCAGATTCTAGAAAGTAGCAGTAATCCACTCACAAGTGCAAAATTGCATTTATTATATATTGCAGGTTTAGTCCTTTCCCTAATGGCGTGCTACAACACTGATACTGAAGAATTCCAGAGGTGTCAGGTGATGTCTGGATTTTCAGATGCTTTTTTACATTGAGGTATCTTTCTAATCAGTACCTGTTACCCTTGCATTGACTGCAATGATATTCCGCTAACAACTTGATGTGAATTGAGCTGCATGTCAAAGTATTTTGAATTTTGATATGAGCCCGTTGATTTTAGGTCAAAATCCTTGTGGTGAGACAATATCGCATATGAGACTGATTTTCTATTTACTTCCATTATATGATCCGTGGTCTTGTGAACCCCCATACACTATCACATTTTAAAAGAGAATATGACCAAATACCAAGTGGAAAGACTCACCAGGGGATGAGATCTCACGCAAGACTCCTCATTATATACTGTTTCAACCTGTGATCTGATCAATATTGCAGATGAAAGAGTTTTCTCAGATAGAGTTCTGTTGAAAAGACCACCATATTAATGAACAGGGAGATGCTTTTGATATGGTTTTTCCAGAGGTGGTGGTGTGGCAGATAAAAGGGCAGACTTCACGGTGTCGCCTGTTCATCATGCTGCCATGGGGTTAATCCATCCATCGTGGGTATTTCAGTTAGATTTCCGAGGATTTATTAGGTGTGTATCAGATAGAAAACCTGACGAATGCAGCACGGCTGCAGATATAGCCGACATAACCAGTTTGCAGACTAGGAAAAATAGATATAAGCACTGGGAACCGTAGTTTTTTTTAGTTTTGTACATGATTCTTAATTTGCTCAAATCTTTTGCACGCTTTGTAATCAGAGGAGGTTGCTGTTTGCCACCTTTTTCTGTGTAAAATCATGTACAGTAATGTGCAATAAGATATATTACCGTATGCCACTCAAGCTTCAATAATTAAAATGACAAAAAATTCATGACGGTCCGGGCCTCATATATGAGACGCAGAAACCAAGCACAAATTACACCCACCCCCTTCCAAAATGTTAAAGCCCATGCCACGTCTCCTCCTACGCTCCGCCTTACCGTGAGATCGTCCTATATGCAGGTAAGTTTATTAAAAATTTTATTATTATTATTATGTTTTAAGAAATTATGAATGCATTTTCTTTACAACCTCCCTTCAATAGGTGTAATATGTAAAATAGAAATAAACCTTTGTTGGTAAAATTGTAGGGAATGGAAAATGTATATGAATGAAAAAGATATCGAATTAAACCTATACATCTAAAAAATTGTGTGAGATATGGTGAATTTTTTAGTTTTGGAGAATTAAGTCAAAGTAGTGTAATTTCAAGCACAAAATGTTGATTTATCATTGACCTTTTTACCAAATAAGGCACTCTTTTCCAATCTTTTTAGAAATTAAGTATTCATAACAACAATTACAAATTGGCCGGAAAATCACCACATGATACATTTATAGGAAATTTGAAAAATTTAAATGACCATCAGTTAGGGATATATGAAATATGAGGGAAGATTAATATCGAACATCTATTATACTAATATTCCAAAAGGCTAAAACCATTATTTTAAAAAAGAATAGAAAAATATATTTTAATAGTATAAATTTATTTTATACGCAACGCGCAATTGCAACATAATTAAATATATTTTAGTAAAATAATTAAACATTAATCAATTAATGTTGAATAAAATAACTTATACTATTTAACGCATACAAGACTTTATCATTGCTACAGCCATAAGCAAAGCAAGATTAACCCAGGGCCAATTTATTATAAATGCAAGCCACATTTTACAATCTATAGATTACTCAAACATATGCAATTGTGTATGCTTTAAACTTGGTTTTTTAGAGTATTACAAACTGGAAAAATATCATGAGATGTTCGTTTATTAATAGGAAAACTATATCACCAGATTTGTTCACCATCCAATGCTTGTACAATATTCAGTAGTAAGATGTCACATTAGCCCAACTTCAAACTGTTGCTGCTTCATTCATTTGTATCTCATCACTCACTTGTTTTCTTCCAGATTCATTTTACTGATCCAACTCCTTCTTCCTGCACAAATCAGGCAGTGGATTATTATAATACAAGATAGTATTATAATGGTAGCATGTTTATGTAGTCGAACCTGTTGTGTCTATGCGGGTTCCACTCATCCTCCATTTTTCCTTTCCACGTCTGATAAATTTTTCCTTGATAGAAACAACAGTGAACAACCTCGGCTATGTTTGTCCCTCTCCTTGGGGATCTTTCTAAAGTAGAACATACTACCCCAATTTTTCAGAACACAAGCAAAAAATCAATCATCATTTCCTTGTTCAAATGTGCACCTTTCCACTTCTTGATTCAGTAGCTTTGATTCATCCATGATTTTAGCAACTTCATCCAACAAGGCCATTTTCACAAAATTGTGAAGGTTAAACTTATCTTGAAACCCTTCATCCAATCGCCTTTCTCCCAGTAAATATTCCAGCAACAGAATTCCATAGCTGTAGACATCTCCCAGAATCGATACAGGCCTTCCTATTCCATACCTGAAACATATTTTTTTTAACAGATTAATGGCACATTATTGTATCTGTATATGGACAAATATTTTATGCACCAGTTGTGCTAAAGCACTCGAAAGTGCATTTTTGATGGTATTAGTTGTTTTACTAAAAAGTACTACTAGTTGTTTTCACTGAACAACCTCAGTGGTGCAACACAAGTGTTACTCAAGCATTGTGTGTTTTCTTAATACCTGGAGTTATGTATCTAAGGTTCCCTTTGATCCTATGAAGTTAAATTACCAATGTCGGAAGAAGCCTTGCCAAGTTAAAATCACTGACATGAGCAGTTAGATCACCGTCAAGAAGCACGTTGCTTGGCTTCAAATCACAGTGAATAATAGGGAATTGACATTGGGTGATGAAGATAGTGCAATGGTGAAATAAACGTCTATCGCTACGTTTATCTCAACAAGATTTAAACTTGTTCTCCATTCGATGGAGCCACTTGTCCAAGCTCCCATTTTGCATATAAGGATACATTAAAGCCTTGAAATCATTGCCCCCCCATAATCAACACCTGAGCAAACTGTGAGGATCTCACCAGATTTCTATGTCTGATACTTCCCAAAGCCCTGCATTCCGCCACAAAAACTTTGGAAGTTCTTATTGATGGAGATCAAGAACCTTGATCGCAACCACATTTCACCCTGTCCAAGAATCCTTTACATTACCACACACTTCACCAAAACTACCAACACCAATCAAATTGTCGGACAAAAATCCTCGTGTTGCATCAGGAGCCCTTGTAAGAAATCTTCCCGGTAGACACGCCCAAATGATGAGTTAGACCGCGTTTTCCTTCTGACAAGTTTTTCCTTGTGTAGGAAAAATATGACGAGGAACAACAGCATGAAAGAAGGATCAAACCAGTGGTAGTATGCACTTAAGTTTTCGCCGCTTTTCCAGACTTCACAGGGCAGGGCCGCAAAATCTAACCGAGGTATCCCTCCACAGAGATTGATGTTACCATACACTTGTACTGCAGCCCATTCTCCTTGAACACTCTTTGTGCAGCAACACCGCCCGAAAGTTGTTGAACGACAGATTCAAATTCATCAAGGAGGAAAAGTTGGGCAAGCAGTCTCGAATCCGGAGAGGTTGTTCTTTTGAAAGATCCAGGTACCGGAAGACCTTTCAGACGACTCTCAAATCAGGAACACTACCTCCAACAAATTGTTGTGCATGTTTAGTGTAGTTAAGGATAGACAAAGTCCTAAACCGTCGGAATATCACCAGAAAGATGGTTGTAGGAAACATCAAGTGAAGTAAGAGATGTCAAGTTCCCTACCTCATTAGGTAAATGGACCGGTGAAGAAGTTACGCGACAAGTTAAGGGCTATAGTAAGTGAAGGAAGAGCAATGAAGGAGAGGTATAGTGCCACTTCAGTTTGTTATCGAAAATTTTGCATCTTGCAAGTGTTTTAAATTGAAAAAGTCAAAGGCAAACTTCCTGGAAGCTGTTATTGTACAGATAGAGGGCCAGTAATTGAGTAAGGTTTCCAAGAGACGAGGGAATTCGTCCTGTAAAAGGTTCTGACTCGGCAAGCTTTTGTAATCCGGAAGATTCCGGCGAAGCTGGGATTGTACCCTGTGGAAGAGGTTTGAGCCCATCTTCAATGCTGTCAAGCCAACGAGTCCTGATGATCGCTACAGGAACGCTTCCACTGATACCGTTTCTACATTGAGCCGACTCCAATTGGGACGATAAATTAGGATACTGAGGTTTTCAAATTACTTCCAAACTGATTCATGCTAATATCAAGAAACTGATATTACTAAAATTTGCTAAGGCATCCACGAACATCAAATCATCACCACTATAATTTCCGGAAGAAATTATCACGCGTTCAGAAAGGTAAGACTTGGCAGATTTCGGAGACTGGAAGGTATGTTTCAGTGAACGGGATTGAACGCTAAAGAGACACGCGATAAAGAAGCAGCATTGAATAAAGAAAGAGGTATTTCACCAGTGAAGTTATTTGACATCAAAGAAAGTTTGAATATCTGAAAATGAGAGGCTATATCTGTTTTAAGCCTCCCATAAAACAGATTCAATGCTAATGATAAATGGTTAAGCAATGATAGATTGTAAATAGCAGGAGAAACACAACTACACAGAACTGGTTTACAGAAAAGTACAAGACTTTCTCAACTTGTTCAATCCTTTCCAACTGTTTTTGGAACTTCACCATTCATTCTTGTTGTACGAAACATCCACTTCCCGAAGAGATGAAAGGCTCTGCCGAAGCAGGAAGGTTCCAGTAAGGTTGTTGTTGTTGAGGTACAAGATTTTTGAGCTTGAAAACGAGCCTAATTTGCATGGAATTCGAGTGTTAGAGAATTATGATGGAGGGAAAGAGAGATGAGATTGAAGCAGGCAGAGAGATTTTTCAGGAATGTGTCCTGTTATAGTAAGTGGAAGCTCTGCTGGAGATTCTTTGAGCCTTGTTAAGTGGCGCCCAATTCTTCAGGAATGATCCCTGTTAATGAATTTTGTGAAAGGTCGATTTGTTGTAAGAATGAGAGGTTTTAATGAGGAGGAATGTGTCCGTACATATTCATGGCTTTCAGATGTATTCCAGTCACTTGTGATGCTTTTTGTTCTGCACTGAACCCTGCCCCACATGCAGAAAATCCACATGGAATCGTTCCACGATGAGAAGGCGTCGGCTGGATAGTCTTTCAGGGCGATTTAAATCCAGAAGTGCGATTTTGTCAGAGTTTGCTGCTCCCTGAGATTTTGTGATGATACCGATATAAGCAACAGGAAAGCTTTTGAGAGGATTATTGAGTTTAGAAGATGATGAAGTCCCATTTTTTGGGGGGGGTTTGTGTTTGTGTTTGAGGAAGATATATTTATTTAAAGCAATTTCACTTGTAAGAAATCCACATTTCATAACAATCAAAATTGCTGATTTTACTTGTTTTAAAAAATGATTTTACTTTATTATTAAAAATTAAAAGAATAATACTTCCCCAAAATAGTTTTTGGCGGTGATGAATTCTATCATATATTTCCTTTTGTCTCAAATTTTATTTTATATCATTTTGCAATGAGCCGAAGCTTAATGCGAGATTCGTTTATTGATATTTAGTGAGACGTAAGTAACTTTTGAATAAAAAATTGAATGATAAAATAATGAAAAGTGGGTGTAAATTAAAGGATACAAAAATGGCTTTTTGAATAGAAACATAATTGCACGTGGTGTGATTTTGAGATGTTTGAAGTGTATAATTTAAAGTTAAAATGTCGCTTTATTGTTATTTTAAAAATGTTAAATTTAATTTGAAGCATTTATACCCACGCTTACTTTTGGAGAATTAAACTTGTAAATATGGCGTGAATGAATGTAAATATAGGATTCCAAGTTTTGCCCACCTTTACGCAGATAAGTATATATCAAAGACTTGACTAACCTCGGCTGACGACTGTTGACAGAGGCATTTAAATTTGTAATCGGCCCTTCTTTTTAGACTTTTGGTTTGAAACTTAAGATCAACTCTCGAGATAAATCACCAACAGAGTCGCTCACGAGCTACTTGAAGTGAGGCCTCTAGCTAGTAGATCGTGGGTTCCTCATTCTTCCTGGATACCGCCTCTATACCGACACCCAGCTTATCAAAAAATATCAAAGACTTGACTCGAATAAATAAATAAATAATGGACAATTAGTGTCGCCTGATGACACCAAAATCCAACTGACTCCATAAATGATGTATGTGCTTAGTCCAAGTTTGATGTATTTAATTACTCCAAGTTTGGGGTTTTTGACTTTGATACCCTTGTCACAATGGTATCCACGACTTTACACAATTCGATGTTGACACAAATCAATCAAGCATCATATTTATTTCTTTGATACCTTTGAGATCACGTTTATAAGTACATCTGAATGATTTCGTGTCTATCTCCAACAACATCAATCTGGTTGATTAACAAAAGAGCTTTCAAAATGAAGTTCAGTATGAATCTGACATACCAACTACCAAGAGTTATAAACTATGCAAATAAATTTATATTTTCTGGAACAAGAATTCAAGGAATTTGAATTCATTAATCATTATGCTGTAACTATTTTTCGGTATCAATCTGATGTCTCGGTAGCTAAAAATTATTCTTGAATGGGCTTACATCATGTGTTAAACGCGAACAACAGATGCTTAAAAAGGAACTATAAGATGCGACGGCCCATAGTAAGATACAAGATTTAACCATTGTTGATTGTTAGTATTGTTTTTGCTATTAAATTTTATACATATAATCATACTAGCAAATTATGAAACTATTCGCAGGAAAAAAAAAAAACCAATTATCTATTTCGATGGGCTTATATTGTCAATCCAAAAATTGAAGCCCAATCTACATAATTATTCAGTCAAGTCTACAAACCATTGGGCCGAGCACAGTACATCGACAAGCCTGGAAAGAAAAAAACTCCCCGCCAAATTCGAAACCTGCTACATCCGGTTACCAAAGCAGTAGCCGGTCATCCCTATATATTCGTCCCAAAGCAAAAATTACATGCCCCCAAACCTGAAAACCGTTTGTTTTATTTATTTATTATTTCTTCAGTGTTCCTCTCTAAACATCCACCCAGCTTTGTTCATCTCCTTCATCCCAGACAAATTTTTGTTCATTTTCTCTTAATTTTTCCAGCTGTTGTTCCGTTGCATGAAGTTCGCTTTTTCGTGAATTTCCATCGAGAGCGTTTTTGAGTAGCTCGAATCCTGTAGGTAACATCGCCTCCTGGGTTTTGGTACAATGAGTGCGGTGAATATCACGAACGTGGCTGTGCTCGATAATCCGGCGTCGTTCGTATCCCCTTTTCAGTTCGAAATCTCGCACGAATGTGTCACGCCTCTCAAAGACGGTAATTGTTGATTTCTGCTTTTGTTCTTTCTTCCAATCAGCTGCGCGAAATGTTTGTATTTTGGTTTGTTGTGTTGGAAATAATTTAGGGTTAGTTAATTCTTCGGTATGCGTAGACTTGTTGGCATTGAGAAAGTTTTCTTTTATTTTGGAAATTAAATTGTTTTTTTGTTATAAAAACATAATGATTCGCTAATAAAGATGTGGATAATTTGGTAGGAGAGTGGTGAAAGCGCATTGGAAATTGGTTGGGGGCGGCTAGGGTTTATAATTGACAAGCTTCAAACTGAAATTAGATAAACAATGGCATCTGCTACTGATATTAGTTCCTGAACTCCTTAATTGCTTTGTGCTAATTAGGAATGAGAATGCTGGAGCTTAGGAAACACTTATTTAAAAAGAGGAAACTAGATCTTATTTCTTAACTGGGTTTGTATGACAGAGGGCAAAATTTTATGATAGACAGACTTTTAACCTAAGATATATGAGTTTCGAGCTGGAATCATCTTGCAATGGAGTTTTGGGGATTCAGAAGATATTATCTGTTCTCATGCTGTACTAGGCAAAATAATTTATGGCAAACTGAAGGGCAGGGAACATGGAAATTATGCTTCAACTAAGTGTATAAGGATATCTGTATTACATTCTTTGTCAAACCAATTGACATATATACTTATATTGAGAAGTCAATACTCGAATTCCTTGTTTATCTATGCAAGCGAGTGTCTAAAAGCTAAATCCCAAAATTAGACCTCAACTTTATGGCTGAACAACCCTTTGCACATATATCCCAGGTTAAAGAACTAAAAACAATTCAAATTGCTTGTTTATGTGTTGTGAAATATCTGGCATTCTCCTTTCCAAGACAATCATTATATATTTGTTTCAGTCTCATGAAGGTCCTTTTTGATCATTGACTTAACATAAATGTAGAAATACCATGATATGCATTTTTAAGAATAAGATCGCTGAATAAATGGAAATTCTATTCCAGTTTGTTATTAACAAAATCTCTGCAGATTTAGAGTGGAAACTCATTTACGTTGGATCTGCTGAGGATGAAACCTACGACCAACTTTTGGAAAGTGTTCTTGTTGGCCCAGTAAATGTTGGCAATTACCGTTTCGCTTTTGCAGGTAATGACAGTTTTAGGTACTTACATCATGCAAGTAATTAATGCAACCGATACTTGTACTTTTTTTTTTGATTATTTAATTTCAGGCAGACCCTCCAGATCCTTCCAGAATACGCGAGGGAAGATATCATGGGTGTAACAGTGCTTTTTTGTTGACATGCTCTTCACGTGGGTCAAGAATTTGTTCATGTGGGCTACTATGTCAATAATGACTATGAGGATGAGAAGCTCAGAGAGGAGCCTCCTCAGAAGCTCATTATTGATAAGATTCAGAGGAACATATTAACTGATAAACCAAGAGTGACTAATTTCCCATCAATTTTCACCCTGAAAACACGGAGAATGACGAGCAGGCCCCTCCTCCCGATCAAGCTGCTGAGCGGATAAGCCTGAAGAACCAATGCCGCTTTTCACCCAATCATCTTTCAGATAAAGAAGAGCTTAAAACATGACAAAAGTAATACTCTCAGTTCTGTTGTTGAGTCTATGTGCTGAGGTGTTCTGGTATCTGTTGTTTGACTTTGTTAATTTTATCTAGGTCTTGATAAGGATTACATCTTGGGTTATTGTTTACAGTCCACACTGAATCTAAGGTCGTTACACAGGCTCTTTGTTGTGCAGTATGCTGCTGTTTTGGCACCTTAGGTCTTTTGCTTCGATTTCTGATGATTCTTACAAACTCTTAGGTGCTTAAGGACTTGTGTTGTTGTAGAAGCCCTTTTTGGTTCGTATCTATTTTGGTAAAAGGAAAACTTGTATTTGTGATTGTTGCACACTAACTACTCACCTTTGCTGTTACGATCTTGAATGCTATTGCCATGTTTGCTCGATTAGAAGTGCTTCGGAAATTGCCCTAATCACAACCCGTGGCATACCGGAGCCCTAATCACGATGGCAGGTATTCTGGAAGTTCGGGATGCTATGTGGCTGCATGATTTAATGACAATGAGATCTCATAATGGGAATGGTCCAAAAATATAGCTTCATTGTCCAAGCAGTTGGATAAAACTAGCAAAATCATTAATTATTTCACTATACATCTACTGGAATATCTGCTGCGTTACGTGGCTTTTAGTTTTTATGGTTGCTTTCACAATGAATGGTTAGTTCCATTTTAGACGAGATGAATGCTTACATCACATTTTGTTGAATCCCCGTTAACAATAAAATCATTATATTTTAAAAGTTAATTTATATCACGATCTTTAAATAAAATTTAATTTTACTGCGACCTTCAATATTTTTGTGTAAATTTACCACTTTATGTTTTTGTGGTTTAACCCCTAAAGCTCCTGTGGTTCCGTCAGCACTAACTTATCAAAAAGTTTAAACATATATCAAATTGAAACAACTACTGAAATGGTGAATTTACACACGAATGTATTAATATAGAATTGACCTGAAGAGACCCAACATTTTATGGTAAATTAAGCTCACTATAAAGAATTCCGGTGTACATTAACATAAATGTTTCTCATTCTATGAATCGGTCCTATAAAAGACTCCAGTCGAGGAGAAAAGAAAGTACAAAAATAAACCAACATACAGATCATATCCACTTTTCTTTAACCATTCGGATTCTGAATTTAGACAAAATTGCAAGATATCAAACCAAAACGAAGAGGTAGTTAACTTGTTAATACAGAACTTAAAACTTCGATTATAAGAAAACTGCAGTCTTGTTTTGAAGGCAAAACATGTTTTCTTCAATCATCATCATTATTCCTCCGTTTCTTCTCCCGCTTAGCCCTCCCCACTTGGCATCCTACCATGGTTTTAGAAAATCGTTATAATCGAACACTTTTAGAGAAAACAATCACCAATTGCAATGGTAATAAGGAACTTCTTTACCTGTCCTGGTCTCTTTTTTTCTGTTTCCCGACCTTTGCCTCTTTTTATTTGTTTTCACTGCCTTCTGTTTAAATCAGAAAAGACGGTTAAATATGAAACTTGACCATGCATTGCTTTTTTCAGCATTCCACCAATATGAAGGATAATACCTGCCCAGGAAATGTAGCACGATCATCATCAGGAATCTCGCCTCAAGTTTTCCATCTTCGCCCAGCATAAGTTTAAGTCTCCTTCTTTACGTAATTTTCAGAGCGTGCATGCCTCTGGGGAGATGACACAGAGTTATTGGAAACAAGGGTCATGAATAGAGCAGCAAAACGTCGAGCTAAAGCAAAAAATAATGCGAAAGCACTACTGCACTAAAGTGGGCATGGTCATCCAGAGACGTAATAGAGTTCTCAAGAAATAAAACTTAAGTTCTGAATTCAATCATCTAATCTCATTTGGCAAATTTTACTATACAATGAACATTATTATTGTTATAATTGAACAGTACTATTTGTTTCCAATGAACAGTATTAGTTGTTTTATGAACAGTATTAGTTGTGCAACCAATTGCACGGTGCAACTAGTGCACACAAGTGTTCTCATCTAAGTTTAATGATTTCAAAGAATGTAAATTAAATCACTTTTTGGGGACCGTGGCAAACATTTTTTGTATATGTGAATGAATCTAGACACTGTTTCTGGGATGAAGAAAGACCAGACAGAACAGTGAAAGGATAAATAAGCAAATAAAAAGTTGAAAGAAAACGATCTCAATGAGAAATTCCAAGACTAACAATAATTGATGATATAATAGGAGGACTGACGAAACACAAAATATATATACTTGCCTTGGAGATTAGATGAGCCTTTATGGTATCTTTTCTGACAAGCAGACAATTCTAGGGCAGAGACGGTAACTTGAAGACCGATTTACATTTTATAACACAATCAGCAGAATCAAACTCCGCTTTTTCATCCTTTTCAGGGGCTCCGCAAGCATAATATTGGCTTCTACATCAGCAAAAACTTCCTAACATGTTTTTCACGCCCATTTTCAGCTGCCACATCATCATCACTTGTAGGTAGACCTGCAAAGATAAATTCTATATTGTAAAGAAGGATAAAAGAGTATCCTAGAATGAGGTAAGCTTTCGATTAAAAATTGTCTATAGTGACATATATTGAATACTCAGTCAGATATATTTCCTTGGTAAAAAACTGTCAAGAAATTGGATAATAATTCTCTATGCAAGGCACAATTTGGGCAAATTATTATTTTTACTCTTAGGCTCCATTTGGATGGATGGATTTGAAATCCATGGATTTCACACACAAATCATCACTCTCCAATGGATTTACAAATACTTATATTTGAGAGTCTAGTTTAAAATTGAGGGATTTCAAATCCTCATCAAAAACCTAGTCATTTGAAATCCTCCTCTCTATCCCTTCCTCTCTCTCCCCCTTCACTCTTCCAATCTCTCCCATCTCTTGACAATTCATGATTTGAAATTTATGCATTTTTACCTTTATTATTTTTCAAATCCATTCATTTCAAATCCCCCCTATCCATATGGAGCCTCATGTAATTTCTTATCCACTTGTAAACCTCAGAAATTGGCATTTAACATCATAATCAACTCCATATGAGGGAAAAGCTAAATTGAGATATTATTAAAAATGACCAAGTGAGAATGCGTTAAATGAATGCAGTGAGAGTACAGAGGGAGGATTGTGCTTCACATTTCAGAGGCTAAAGAGATATAGTAACCATAAATATAGGGCTTGATTCCTTGAATGCAAAAAAGACATCTTCTAGGTCCAAAAGTGTTGCATTTTTTAATTGACATTTTTGCTGTACAATTGATCTTATCATATGGATATTGCCATATTGGCATAAATGCAACAGAACCACTAATAATATAAGTATTGTTGTATTGGCATATGAACTAAAAGAAGTATTTTTTAGCATAAGCATTACAGAAGTAGACATACAAGAAACCAACACCTAGGATTTCACAGATCCAAAACCTTCAAGCAATGTCGTGAGTAAAGATGAATTTATAGGCACCCTCAATTATTCACATCAAACAGGGTGGGGACGAACAAGTATACTTTTCATGAAAAGAAATTGTTTAGTTCTTTTTGCAATTCAAGAGATGTATCAATGTAAAGAAAGGATGATATTTAACCTGATGAATCCAGATTAACCGTTCACTGAACTATCTTCACTTTCATAACCTGAAATGTGAAAATATCAACAAAAAATTATTCGCAAGAAGAAATGATTTCCAACTCAATCTATTGACAGTAAATTAATATAATCATTTAAGACCTTATCAGATTAATTCTAACAACAGGAATATTAACCCACTAAAATCAAGGAAAACTCAAACAACAAGCTAAGGTTAAATGGAAAAGATGATGAGACAAGCTAGAGTCACACAGACCAGATGAAGAGGAAGCTTCCCCTTTCTCTCATGTCTGAAACAACATTTTCTGCTTCATCTCCGTCTTCTATTTCCGCCTCATGACTCTCATCACTGGCCTCTGGTTCCAAATACGAATCGGAAGAGGACGAATCAGATCCAGAGGGGGCATCCCTATTACTATGGTCAAGCCTGTAGAATCGCCCTTTATCATAATTAATGCCTCCTAATTTCCAACTGCAAAATAAAGAAATCAATCACTGCTAAGCACCAAACACTGAGTTCCTATTAAAATCAATCCGAATAATATGCAAACAAATAAATTGTGTATGTTTGGTGTAAAAATTTCATCATTTGCTCGATTGATACAATACTATCCACAAGTATCATCATAGGAACAATATCAATTAGCATTCACTCAATCCTTTCAGTTTTCATTGTGATAATAATCATCAACCATTGCCGATTAATTTCAGCTTAACCGCAGAAGTTTTCACCATTGCATATTTTCTTCTTATAAGAGACAATAATCCACACAGAAAACACAAAAAAGTATAAACAAAGGAAAATTAATAAAGACACGCTCTCTATATACATTGAATAAAATTCACGAATTTCAATTCCGGCTCCATTAATTATACTAATTTTCATAAATTTGTTCTAAATATTGCTTAATATTTTCTTAGGTTCAGGGATACATATATGTAATTCAGATGCGAGAAAGAGGGAGAAGAGAGAGAGACCTGCAAGTATGAACGGCTGCCTTGCCTGAAAATTGAGATGTCGCAATACAGAGAGGGTCTTGGTTTTAAAGGGGGTGGATCCAGTGTATCAGCATACACTTGTTATGGACACGTGGAATGATCTGGGATGTGCTCGTCATTTTAACCTTTGATTTGACATACTGATTCTTACTGTGTCAATACCACACTTTTGGTTTTGAAAAATCTAATTTGACCCCTTGAGGCATTTTTTTTTATCAACAAAGTTAAATGTTATTTGTTAGTATGTCAAACACCCAAATACTCCACAAAATTATCAATCCACTTTATAACTTTCATAACTTTAAATTCGTTCTCAGAGGGAATCGAACCTGAGCCTGACCCCTTTAGACATTAACGTTGCGTTTGTTTTGGGACTCACAAGGATTGACTTAAGACTTTGACTCTCCGTCTTATACGAGTTTGAAATTTATAATCTAATTTTTTAATCCCACATGGGTGTTTCTTACGACAGTCAAGATGTCGTACTGACTGTTAGCAGTCAGGGTCTAAAATTATGACACGTGTTATAGTACTCTGTCGTACTGACTTGCTACCTGTTGTACTAATATATTATTTTTAAATTATTTTTTAAACTGTATTTTGTAATTACTATTTTAACCCATATACTTAAACATAATTAAAATTAAATATACTTTCATTTCATTCATAAATTAATTATTCAGATCGATATTTATTCTTATTGTCACCAACACGCTTTCTCGAGACTCAAAGCCGCCATTGCCAATCTGCCACCATCGATTCTGGTCGACTCTCTTCCCAAATATTTTCCTCTCCAGCGCCTCTTGTTTGACAGGACTGATTAAACAAATACATGTGATTAGCTAATTTGACAATCGCGAGGCATACTGATATATTACTTCTTAATCAAGAATTTGTTTGAGATATCATATGCAATTTAACAACTTCTAATATTGCTTCCGTATTTTTAATTTCCTCCACATCATGTCACCATATCATAGTGAAGGAGTAGTGTCTTTAGAAGAAGATGCACTCTTGATGTGCACTCAAGGTGTCTGATATCATTTCTGAGAGAATTTTTTAATTTAAAATGTGGAAATGGCAATCCAAATCTGGAAATTAGAAATTCATGTTAGAGGATGATCATGATCTACATGAATCTGTTTCCTAGATTTGAATATGGAGAGAAAAAGGAAATCTGGACATTTACATCTAGTCCAGGCTCTGGAAGAAATGACACTATATACTTTCTTCATTTTCTTGCACATAATTTATTCTGTCAATAAATAGGAGGAAAACCAAAATCAGAGATTTTAGAAGCAGGATGAATTAGTTTTGTTATACACCTACGAAACTTTGAGTAATTAACAAGTTTCTTGAAAAATATCAGATTATCAAACTGCAAAATACTGAAAATGGGCTCTGCTCTTGAGAATGCAAGGCGATCGATCAACTTGCTGGGAGATTTTAGGAGTATTTTTTAAAAATCTGTAATTTCTAATTTATGACATTTCATTTCAATTTTCAGTTTTCTCATGTTGCCTCCTCTTTGGATCTTCCTTCTTGATCTTGGCTATGATTTGCCAGCGAGCGCTACCCCATCCTTTCTTTCATTATCTTTTTTTGAGACCCTAATCTTTACAAGAAATTGACGAAACACAGTAAACTCGGACGACACCGGCGATAATGGTGGCGGAGAACACCGGCGAGTTTAGAAGCAGAGTCCATTTTTTGGGAATTTTTTTTCTCTAAAGCCATGAGGAGGCGGCGTCAAATGTTATCAATTTTAGATTCATTAGGTAAGGATTAACTTGTAAATTTATAATAATAGTTTTTAAATTATTAATTTTATTATAATAAGACAATAAGACGATCTGAAGACGATGGTTAAGACGACGCGTAAGCGATAGTTAATCGATCTTTAAGACAACACGTAGCGGAATCATTAATTTTAAGTCTTTAGATCTTAAATCGATGGTTTTAGATTAACTCGATTATCATCAATCAAGATGACCATCGATTGTTGTAAAACACCCATCTCACGCATAATTTACACCTTATAAATACTTATAAAACATATTATTACTTTTATCTCAATACATCACACTTTTATACTTTTAATAATTTTACACCACTTTAAAATAATCCACCACTCTAAAATAAAACAATATTCTACCATTTATCAAGAAATATTAATCAAGGAATGTTAAATAATTTAATTTTTTTTGTTCATTGTTGCAATTTTTTTTTCTCCAAAATAACAGTTTTATTTGCTAAAGAAATTATACATTAATAAAATATTAATTAAATTGAATTGAATTTTTTTTTTCAGTTGTGTAATAGTTACACAATATTCTATCAAAGTATCCATATAGACCATACATATCTCTTCACATTTATCATCAAAGGGTCTTTTTCTCTCTTAAACAAGCCGTTCACTCACATAGTTTTCCAAACACTCTCTCCTCTCACCTAAAAAACATGTTGGGAGAAAAAGATATAGGCCCGGTCCAACAATTTGAAGGCCCGTTGCAGAGAAAATATTGAGCTCTTTTATATATATCGTATAATAAATAAATTTATTAAACTAAGGTGATTTAAGAAAAAAATTAGGAATAAAGATCTAAAATAAAAAAAATACTTTATTAAAAAAGACACAATTATTTTAGGGTGTTCGTAAAAATTTCTCGTCAATTGACATAAGATGCATAAGAATGATATTGAAAAACAAATAATTATTTGAGAAGTTAGAGACTAAAGATATTGAATTGCATAAAAATCGAAGAATTAGATAGTTTTAAAGAATAGATTAGGAGGCGTTATTGTGCTCAAAGATTTGGATTTAAACATATTTAGATTTGTAAAGAAATTGTAACATATAAGTTGCAAACATACAAGTTAAGAAAAATAATTGGAAATTGATAGTTTTTTTTAGAATAGATTAGGAGCCGTTATTGTGCTCAAAGATTTGAATTTAAACATATTTGAATTTGTAAATATATAAGTTAAAAAAAATTGTAAAGGAATTGCAAACATATAGGTTAAAAAAAAAAAGGAAAACGTAAAATAAAAATTGGAAAATGAAGGAGTTGCACACATACAAGTTTTAAAAAAGAGTATGTCTAGTGTGAAAATTTTTATGTATGAAAATCTATAAAATTGTCCTAAATCAACCATCTACACCCTAAACATTAAATAATGAACCCTAAATTATGACCTAAAATATATAGGTAAGCCGTTGGCACATAGTGTAGAACACAAGACCTTGAAGCAATTAAGCCAACACTGACTGAACCAACTTGGCTAGACGCTTTAGTTCAAAAGTCTGTTTTCATTATCTAAAATGAAGAACATTTCCCACCAAAAGATCAATCCAATAATACCAAGCAAATAGATATATATAGGCATATAAATATAAATAAATAAATAAAAATTGGGGCCTGTGCGGCGGCATAGGCGGCGCCTCCCTAGGGCCGGCCCTGAAAGATATATTATATACCCACTTTCATTAACAATTAAAGTGTTCTACCCATTTCGTATAAGAAAAAAAATATTTACTCATTTGCTAATTAAAATACATATATATTCTTAAAAAACACATATATATTTTTTTATACCCATATGGCCCAAGCTTTCTCCTATTTCTTAAGACTTAATTAAATATTATGCTATTTTTATTTTGTTAATTTTATAAGATATATCCATTTTTATTTATTTTTATTATATCTTAATTTTATAAATTAAATAAAAAAATATATCAAATAACTCATTACAATAGGTATTTACTACATATATTACATTTATCGAATTAATAAATAAATAATTATTTTATATTCAAATAATAATAGATAAATTTAACAATGTTGACCAAATATCTTTTTTTATTCTTTAAAATTATAAGTACCATTATTTTCACTTATAAAATTGAATAAATCTTTTCTAATAATATTTTTTACTAAACCTAATAATTTAATTTTATTGACCTCATATCCTTAATTTTAAAATTTATATAATGAATTTAAATGAAATATTGTTTAACACATGCTTATTAATTTACTTATACCTATAAATATATACATATGTGTAGATGGGTGGGTTAATGGGTGGGTGAGGGTATTTTTAGATGAAAAATATAAAATGGGTATATATATTTTTTATATTGGGATGGTATAAATCTTTTTTTTTTAATTAAAATGTGTATATTTGCCCCTCTTCACAAACATGTTTCTCCTCCTCTCTTGTATCTCTTCTCACCAAAATAAACAGAACTTTTCTTTTCATTTCCATGGCTATACCTATCACTTAAAATCAACATTTATTCTTTACACTCAATTAATTCATTCTTAGCGGCGCTATTGAATGTTTCGTTCTTTTTCTTTTTTTTTTTTAAGATTTGGTAGTTCTTAGATTTGGTAGTTGAGTGGAGTATTATATATATATATAACCTGATAATCTAGTTCTATAAAATGGAGGCAACGTGTTTGTTCAAAATCATGAAAATTGGATACACAAGCAATCAGTGCACAAATGTGTTGTTTGTTCAAAATTTACGATCTGTGAAGAAGGGAGGCACATGAAAGGGAAGAGGGTGTAGTCGATTTCAATCGGGTCAGGAGTCTAGGGCTGAATCGGTTGGGAGCAATACGGAACCTTGTCCAAAACCTCAATTTTTTTTGAGAAGGGTATGTACTAATTAATTTTTAACTAGGTTCGTGCATGATTCGTGGTATGAATTGAATTGAAACAATTTTGTTTTAATTATATGATTTTTTTTATTTGAGTTGGATTAATTCCCTTTATTTCTGTTGATGAGGTTAATAATTTTAAAGATAGTGCATTTCAACAGTTTAAAGATTTGTGGTTGTTGCAATGAGGGATTTGGTTTAGGGTAGAAATTATTTATTTTGATCAGACTTAAATACTTGTGAAAACAAGATTAGAAAGTCGTGTATATATTACATCTGGTTTCTCCAAATTCTTTGTTTGTACAAATTTTATTTGCATTTGATTATTGATTAGGTAAAATCTTGCGATGTGTTTCAACTTTCAAGTGATGCTCTGTTTTAGAATTGTGAGGAATTTTTTTAAACTGTGTGTTTGGAACGAGATTTCTTGGTTTTCAGAGGTCAAAAATGGTTTGCCACCAACACGTGAAACATTGTATGAATAAGGTTAAGCCAAGAATTAATTTATGCCCCCTTTTATTTTAATGAAATAGTAAACATATGAGAAGCCCAAAAGGCCAAACATGTTAGAAGGCCAAATAAGTGTGCGAATTCTCAAGATACTCCAAGTGGGCCAAGAAATTCTTCATTTTTTTCTTTTTTGCACCATTACCGAATAAATATTAATTTATACGTTTAAAAATAATAATTTATATATTAAAAAGTACACCTACTTATTAATAAACTAATAATTTTTTTCTTAACCACAACTAATATTATTACATAAACTTTTACTTATGACGAATATAATACATAAATTTGTAAAATCAAATTATATTATTTCATTAATTAATTAAATTTAGAAATGGGACTTTTTAGCTCATGGATAAATACTAAATAGAGATATAGGAAACTTGTGGCCTGCAACATAATTTGAACTTGCAGCCATCTTCTTTCCGTGGCAATTTGACAAAAAGTTATGTGAACCCGAGTTTACAATGAACCCGATTTTTAAAGTATCACTTTTATGTATAAAAATTATTATTGTTATGCATAAAAAATTTCATTGATATGCACAAAAACTATCATTGTTAAAAATGCATTATATTTTTAAACAGTGAAAGTTTTTGTGCATAACAGTGATAATTTTTGTACATAACAGTGATAGAGTTCATGTATAGACCTGGTTCACAGGAGTGTTACTCTTATTAACACCCGGTTACCTTTTCCGCCTCAAATTTCACTCAGCTAGTCCATACACCTTGCGAAAACAAGGCACCCTCTTTATAATAGTACTTCCCCCGTCCACCAATCTTATGCACAGTTGACTTTTACAAGCATTTTTGCGAACGAGTTTTGTATTAGTAATTGAAATGATAAAGTGACTTTTAAGGAGTGATACAATAGATGAGAGACTTATCTATTATACACTTCCTTAAAAGTTATTATATTATTTCAATTACTAATACAAAATTCGCTTGCAAAAATGCGTATAAAAGTCAACTGTGCATAAGATTGATGAATCGAGGGAGTATTAATTAATTTCAAGTTCAAAGCACATTATAATTATTATTGTCCTTCATTTTTTAAATAAAATAAAAATGAAATATATTATCACAAGCACAAAGTGTGCTTAAGAAACCAAGCGTACAAATCCTTTCGGACCACACACTAACAATTACAACTTGGATGGAATACAATCTAAAGGTTGATATTCCCAACTACTTGATTTCGCTTGATCTTAATTGCCTTAAACTAATGATCTTACTTGTCTTAATTAATTATGCAAGAGAGAGAAAATGGAGGATTAGGGATAAGGACGAAAGCATATTTAATTGTTTGTTATATATTATATTACTAATTAGTATAACACAATATACACGTTATCCATTAGTTAAATAACAAAATTAGGTAAAAAGCATTATGGAAAAATGTGCCTCTAGACCCCTAAAGTATTATTTAGTCCAAGTATACGCTTAAAACATATTTTAAGTGCATTTAAACCCCTATTTCTCTCGGTTCTTTTTTGAAAGTTATTTCTCCAGGTTCAAAATTCAAATAACTCAACATATTTTTTTGGTACAAATAAGTCATTTATCTTTTAAAAATTTAAACAGAAAGACACTTTATTAAACACAACATAAAAATACACTTTTCCTCAATTAATGTGATTATTTAATAATAGTGATGTTAAACGGGACTCAGATCGATTGACAACCAGTTTAAATTGGAATTTCTGGCCCACATCTGTTAATTATACAGTGGGCTAACAAGACTGGTTAAACCACCAAATACTCTGTTTACAATTTCTCAATGGATGTCAATTTCTTAAATATCTTGTTGGTTAATTCGAGAAGAAGAAAATGGACTTGCAAATTGCAATCATCAAATAATAAAACTTTAACGAGAAGATATAAAATCTGTGACAAATGAAATAGCATGGAAATCACCAACGAAATTACACATGAAATAACAATAAACTCGGTTAAATAAAAAATTCATACGCGGAAGCTAGCACGATTGACTTGCCACCTTTATTAAAAGCCGGACTGTTTATTTTAATTATGAAAAATTATCCGAAACAGAAATGATTTTTTTGTTCTCCATCCGAATCATACTTGCATAAAAAACAGGAACAAGTCAAGATCCGTACCACCACGCACGCATTAATTAAGAGATCAACATTTGAATCATCAACAAAAAAATAAAAACAGAATGGAGGTGGAATCGGAAAAGGCTAGTGCCTGAGCGAAAGGGGAAGAAAAAAAGCGTGTTTAGGAGATGTTGCGCGTTAGGCGTGGAGATAAATCGTGTGAATGGAATCGCGTTGCCGATGATAGTGGTAACGGTGACGCAATTCCTGCTGCGTGTTTCGCCCATGTTTATGCTGGGACATCTGGATCAGTTATCCCTTTCCGCCGCCTCAATTGCTACCTCTCTCTGCAATGTCACCGGTTTCAGTGTCGTCGTAAGTTTGTTTTCAAACCCTATAACTTCTTTTTCAATCTCCAAAACCAAACAGACCGAATCAATTCGGTCCGATTATTTACTTCAAAAACATTTACAATTTGAAAACCCAGAAAACTGAACCGAATCAAATAACTTACTACATAAATTTTGTCATTTTCAAATTAAAATGTAGCTTCCATTGTTTTTTCCACGAAAGGTCAGGTCCCAAAGTGCTAAGTTATTCATTTAATCTCATAATTCCTTAATTGGTTCGAATATGGTGCATAAGTTGCTTGAATTTGGAGTACGGTGTCGTTTTGAGCACATATTTTCACCTTTTGCGGAGAAGGCAAAATTCATGAGCCCGATTATGCACCTCGTGTGCCAAAAAAACATGTCAGCAAAAAATGACACTGTACTTCAAATTCCGACGGCTTTTGGACCAAAAATTGGATCAATTAAAAGGATTTATGGGATCAAATTTAAAAACTTAACTTCTTTTTGACTTTTCTCGAAAAAGAATATAGTTATGAGACCAAAATAGATTTTAACTCCAAATGGAGATGTTCAGATTTTGGTATTGTACAATTTTTGGTAAAATTCGGTTCGGTTTCGATTTTTGTGTTTCACCCTACCATTAATTATTCATTTATCCACCCGCTTTTTGTTACTTGACTTCCTCCGAAAGAATTGGTGCCAATTGAAATCCATGACCATTTGAATTTACCTTATGATCCTCTCATATTTAACCTACATGAACATTGCTTGACTTTTCTAGAGAGCGAAAAACAGTGCAGAAGCGCTTTTTTTTAATAGTTGGTGCGACCCACCCAGCTTCTGTTAAATTTTTTAAAAAAAGCTTTTGAGCTCAAGTTGAGTTCTAAAACAACCCTAATTCATGCTAGTTAAGATCCTGAGTAAATATTGTGCTCTGCAGTTCGGAATGGCAAGCGCTTTGGAAACTCTATGCGGCCAAGCATATGGCGCCGAGCAATATAAGAGAGTAGGAACCTTCACATGCGGCGCAATTCTCTGTCTCTTTCTCGTGTGTCTCCCACTCTCTCTTGTATTCATCTCCACAGAAAAGCTGCTGGTAATGACGGGCCAAGATCACGTAATCTCAGCTGCAGCAGGCAAATTCGCTATTCAGCTCATCCCCACGCTCTTTCCCTACGCCATTCTTCAGTGTCTCGTTCGTTACCTCCAAAGCCAGAGCTTGATCCTTCCAATGGTTTGGAGCTCATTAGCATCTTTGTGCCTGCAGTTAACCCTCTGTTGGGCTCTTATATTCAAGTTTAATCTTGGAAATAGTGGGGCTGCATTGTCGATAGGGATATCTTATTGGTTTAACATCGTCTTGCTTCTGGTTTATGTTAAGTATTCTTCGGCCTGTCGGGAAACTTGTGGCCCTATCTCTACTACAGATGTTTTTGTAACTGTGAGGGAATTCTTTCAGCTTGCTATACCTTCTGCTGCTATGGTTTGGTAAGTTCACTCTCGTCTATTGAGTAGTCGAAAAGGTTTGTATCTTGATGGAATCATGGAACGTATACAAGATCAGGTCGTGTATAGTAATTATTAGGCTTCGACTTATGACAAAAATGTGTATGCACAAGTGTATTTTTTAATAGTATTAGTTGTTTTACTAAAAGGTATTAGGTTTTTTTCACTGAAAAGTATTAGCGGTGTATAGGGTGTTGTTGCTCTAGACTTATTAACTTGCTCTGTTGCTAATGTTTACAGCTTGGAATGGTGGTCATTTGAGCTTATACTGTTGCTCTCAGGATTGCTGCAAAATCCACAATTAGAAACATCGGTTCTTTCTATATGGTAGACTTATTTGTGATGTTGGCTTCCAGCAAATTTAAATTCAGATCATACATATTTCTAAATCTCTGATTTCGTTTGCTTGCAGCTTCACCATTTCGTATTTGCACTATCATATCCCATATTATTCTTTCGGTGCTGCTGCAAGGTCCGTTGATTTTTTATTTTTTTAAATATGACAAGAGAATCTGCAGCTGCTATGCTAGAACATTTTGAACTAATAAAATTTAAAACTTAAAGAGTCATTTTTCCTCTTTTTTCCAGCACCCTGATCTCAAACGACCTAGGTTCAGGGAAACCCGAAGCAGCTAGAACAACAGTTCATGCAGTATTATCTCTATCAATAGCAGAATTCTTAATAGCTAGCATAGCCACTGTAATATGTGGTCACATGCTGGGAATGCGGCGTTTAGCGAGGAGAAGGAAGTCACCAGTTATGTCGAAGCAATGGCCTTTTCTTGCCATCTCGATCACCATGGATGGCTTACAGGCTGTTCTTTCAGGTAACCGTCCATTCCGCCTCCAAGAGTACAAGTCTTTGTACACAACTAATACTTTTCAATGAATACAACTAATACATTTTAGTAAAACAACTAATACATTTGAAAATGTACTTGAGTTGGACGGTGTACCTGGTGCATACACGACTTTGTTTGTCCTCATCCTAATCAAATCATCGATCTAAAAAGTCGTGGTACTCTTCGTTTCTCAGGAGTAGCAAGAGGAGCGGGTGGCAGCATATAGGGGCTTACGTGAATCTAGGGGCGTATTATCTGGTTTGCATCCCAGTAGCTTTACTCCTGGCATTTGTTTTGCACCTCAAAGGAAAAGGACTTTGGAGTGGATTGGTAGCAGGCGCAACGGTACAATCTATCGTGACTTTCAGTAATAACAGGCTTCACTGATTGGGAAAAACAGGTATCAGTTACCATCATAAATGTTTTCTTTCATTCATCATTTTGTTTGCTACATATTTATGGTAGTAAGTACTGACGACTTGATTATGCTACCTACTAGGCATTGGAAAGGACGATTTACGATTTTTTTTCAGGGGATTTACCAGCTAGTACTGAGTCCATTTACGATCACGAAAAATTGGAGAAAACGATATCATAAACGAAATGAAAATGATGCAAGAAAGCATTAATGGTTCTAATCTTTATTCGATAACGTCAAGTGGAGGAAAACACTGAAATCGGAAGAGGATGGTAGATGGTAACATAAAAATGTTACATCATTGATTCATTATGTAACAACGATCTGAGGCTTGGCTGATGACATAGCTCAATCTCAAAGCTGTATTTCAAGGAGGAATCTGCAGGCATGCTGTATCTTCAGATAACAACATGTATTCTCAAATCATGGATTTGATTCATAGCTATCTTTTAGAGAAAATGTTGTATTGTTTGTTTTTTTGTGATACTCACTTTTAAAAAGTATGGCAAGAAGTGCAGAAGTATCTAGTCTTATTTATGCAGATTTGCTCTCACATCGATTTTTTTTTATTTTTTTATATTATATCTGATTGATTTATAGTGTATATAACATTCCATAATTATTTTCTGCAAAATCAAAATGGTATCAAGGCAATGATGGAATGATTGAATAAAGAGACTTATTTCTTCATGAATTAGCTTTTTCTGGAGCTGGAGGATATCTAGATTTAATTGTGTATCATTGAGCAAGTCCAAGTGGCAGTATCTCTTGCATGCAATACTCTTTTTCAGCCTATTTATTCTTAATGAAAAATACTAAAAATAAGTGTTTTTTTCATAACTTGAGCCGGTGATCAAACCGGTCTAGGCATCGGTTGTCGGTCCAATCGGTTGGGACGGTTGAACCGACAGTTCAACCGATTAAATTGATTTATGCATATTTCTTTTTATATTTTGTATATTACATTAAAAAATAAATATTTATTCATAAAATATTAAAATTATACTAATTTATAACTTATAAATCTTATATTAAAATAAATACAATAGAGTTTGGAGACCAGGAGATGATGGCGTTGTGGATTAATTCCACACAATATGTAATGACGATAAAGAGATTAAATGAAATTAATGACTTGTGAATGAATTTATTTGAGAAAATGATATTGAGATAAAAACAATAACATTATATAGAGAGGTTTAGAAAAAAATAATAAAAAAATAAAAAAAGTGATTTAATAAATAATAAAAATAATAAAATCGAATTAACCGATTTTAAGGAGTAATTGGACCGGCGACATGAGCGGTTCACGATTCGACCGGTTCAACCGGGCGGTTCAACCGGTTTTTGAAAACACTGCTAAAAATGCACTCAACTGAATATAATTTATTCCAAGACCTATATTTATAACAGCGCATATATACATCTAAGAAACAAAAATAATTTTTGTAGTCTCACTGAATATGGCACAGATAATAAATCAGAGGTTTTACTACTACAAACACTAGTATATCACCCGTACGTTGTACGATTTGTGAGTATAAAATGAATATGATATGAAAAATATTCATTTTTGTGTTAAATAAATTATAAAAAAATATTTTACTTATAATAATAATAAGAATCTTTATTTTTATTTTTTAATATATTGTTTATCTTTTTTTTTTCATTTCATTGCAACACACGATTGATGAACATATTTTGCTTTTGCAATCAAGCATGGAAAATGGGTGGCGCTCCAATTGCTTAAAAAATTTACATTGTTAAATAATGTAATTTTAAAGGTTTTTTTTTCTTACCATTTTGAATTATTTCCTTCTAAATCATTTTGATTGTCACCTATTATCGTTTTCCCAATTCCCATTGCATGTCAAAATTTTCAAATTGTCCCCTCTAGTTACTCTGAATATGATAACATATAACTACACATAATTGAAATTGATCTCCATAAAAAAGTCAAATGTTTTAATAATTGTCTACGATTCTTATTAATGGTCACTCCATAAGTTATCATTAGTCAAAATTGTCTTTCTAAAATGTTAAAGAGAGTCTACTATCCGATGAAGTCAGTATTATTCCTTAAATCAACACTCTTTGTCCTAAGTTAGTCTCGATTAATATTTTCTTTTAAAAATATGGGTACCAAGCTTCATCACAACCAACCTAGTATCGTTTTACAATCCAATGTCTAATGTCAATTGTACATGCAACTAATTCATAGTAATTTGACTCAATCATGGACCTACATGTCCTATGTCGAGATCACGTGCTCCCATATTTTTTTAAGTATTATATAACGACTTAAATGAGTTTTTATCAGTGTTATAATTAGTTAATCATGCAAATATTTCATTTAAAAGAATTTGTAGATCTGTTATATATGTATATGCACTATCACTATTAAAAAAATCAAATATTTTTTAAAATAGTGATAGTGTATATGCATAATCGTGACCCTAAAAAAATAGAATTCACGTGAACCCGGGTTCACAGGAAAATTTAATTTTTATATTATTTATTTTTGTGCCCCGTCATGAAAGTTTTTTGGATCCGTCCATGATTGGTCTAATCAATTTAAATATTATATTCTGTAAAAGAATTATACAAGTAAACAAATCCAGCTTTATCACAATAAATTCCTAGTATCATTTGACAATTCAACTAATAATTTAATTAAAAATTATTCAACTAACAATTCAAGTCTAATGTCAATAGCTCATGCAACTAATTTATGGTAATTGAACCAATCACTTTAAATCCAATATCATGTAATATTATCATGCAAATAAGTATATAAATTATACATTTTCATATATATATATATATATATATATAAATAATACTCCTCGTCTTTTATAGATTGCTCAAAATTCAAAAAGTCCATCCTTTATCAAATACGACATCACTAAATTACATCACATGTCACTAATAATTATATACAAAAGTAACTTATTTTTTATCTTATTCACTAAAAGTAATATTATTTTTTACCTTCAAATATTAATAAAGATTTTTTTCATTAAAACCCGTGTCAAAATCAAGTGAGCAATCTAAAAAAAGATGGAAGGAGTAACATATTTTTAAAAAAAAATATATTCATATCAACTACAAAATATAATATTTTATATTATTGATCATTAATGTGCCAATTTTAAAATTTTATGATAAATTTGTAATAATTTTTTTGTTGAATTTTTTCTTTTTTGGTATAACATTTTGTTATTATATATGTATAAATAGATTTAGTTCAAAAATTTGTAATAATTTTTTTGTTGAATTATTTTCTTTTTTGGTATAATATTTTGTTATTATATATGTATAATTAGATCAAGTTGAAAAAATTTAAAAATAATATTAATAATTTAGAAAATTATTCAAAAAATAATTAGTATATATATATATATATGTGGAAGATATGAGGAATTGAACCTTGTACCTCTTGCATACAAAGAAGATAAATTTTTTTTGTTATACCATTTGAACTACATCAAATTTGTTAAGATGTTTAAAATTTTATTAGAAAATTATAACAATTTTTTGGCCCAACATTTTGTTATTAGATATGTATAGATGTTAGTTTTTCTTTTTTGGGTCCAATCAGTTTGGGCCGAGTTTGTATTATAACAAGGCCCACTTTGTGTTGGCCCATTTACCGGTGGGTTACTCATCAATTTCATCGATGAAGAGAAGGTGGTGGACAAAAGATGAATGATGCACAAAAGAAAATGTCTACTTGGTTCATGCAATGATTTCATGAGTTATATAATGTACTAAATTTCATGAGTATAAGTCTTTTGTCCTTTATAATATTTTTATTCCTAAATGAGCAAATAAATATAGGCCCAAAGTTGTATTCAAATGATCAAAGTTCTAGAAACAAAAATATTGTGGAATTGTGATATGATATTTATTGATGTCTAAAATGATCAATCACATGCATCACTTTATTTAAACGTACGTGACACGTCCTAAAATCAAACGGGGCGTAGATTGCAGTATCCCACATTTGAATTAATGTGTTAACCCTAAACCAAACAAAACCTTTAGGAATGTTCCATAAAAAATTAAAATAGACACTCCTTATAGTATCTAATTTTGTTATGAGAAAACAGGAAATAAGTAAGGTAACTAGTATAAAAATGTAGTTTATAAAATGATGTAATTGATTTTCTCTGGCCTAGAAAATTAGTAAGTAGAAAATAATCTTAGAAGTTATGTTGATAAATATATATAAATATTCTTACAACAACAATACCACAGTTGTAGGCTTAGAAAATGAACGGTTGTAACCATTGTGATTGCATGTTCGTTTGCACCACAGCTACACAATCTTTAACGAAAAACTACTCCTCAATTATCACGACTTCGGGTCTCGGAAAAAGTGGCAACTCTTGATATACCCTGATACAATCACCACTTTCTTCAACATCGATCATGATCTCCATGTATTCCAGGATCGGGGCCTCTTAAGCAAAATTCGGGCCAATGTTAGCTCTGGCTCACCATGTTGATCGACAAAATCTCTAATGTAAACCGTCTTTAGAAGCGATAAATCGCGATCCAAATCACTTTTTTACAGTTGTATCCGGAAACTCGTAATCCTAAAACATAAACAAAGACAAATTAAAGATTTAGGCTGAACCTATATTCAAAAATTCAAATAATCAAGCTCATGCAACATACCCTGATACAATCACCACTTTCTTCAACATCTATCACAATCTCCATGTATTCCAGGACCGGGGCCCTCTTAAGCAAAATCCGGGCCAATGTCAGAAATGGCTCACCATGTTGATCAACAAATTCTCTAATGTAAACAGTCTTTAGATGCGATAAATCGCGATACAAATCACTCTTTATAGCTGGATCCGGAAACTCGTAATCCTAACACAAAAACAAATACAAAAGATTTATATTGAAATCAAATTCAAAATTCAAATAATCAAGCTCATGCAATATACACAATAACACATATGAGGCAGTGGTAACAACTTTATTATGGGTGGGATGAGGTACTGCTTACACATTATTTTATAAAGAAAATCCAATATTCTTAATCACAATGTTCCTTGTGATAAATTTAAAATATCAAGCATACATAATGTGTGACAAAGTACACACATTTTTCAGTTAAGATGTTCTTTCTCTTATCTTTTATATATATATATATATATTGAAGCTTTAACCTTACTTCCATATCCGAATCATCTTTTGCACCTTAAAAAATTTATTTACCTAGCAAAGCTGATTTTTCAAATTTACAATCAATATACTACCAACTTTAATGTAACTATCAATTCTACCCTCTTAAAATATAGTTAAAATTAATAGTAAGCGTAAACCGACAAAAACTTAAAGTGATACGTGTTTTTGACTTGAATTCTTACTTCGGTATAATTATAATAGCTCTTTACGACCAACTTCTCAAGGTCTGGAGAAGATTCTAGTAGGGCCAAAATGCCAGATACGTTGTAGCCATTGGCCGTAAACGAAGATATTTCCAAACGGCGTAACCTAGTTTGTGGAAGTTGCAAACCAGTCCTACAACTCTCTGATATTATAACCTAATATACAAGTTGCAGAAACAAATAAAGCTTAAGAAAGGAAACACCAAAGTACAAATATCCAACACAGCACTATAGAGTTTGAATCATAAATGGTCCCATAACTTTGGTCTAAAATAGATTTAATCCCATAAGTTTTTTTATCGTCGATTTAGTCTCAATAACTTTGACAATGTCAAATTTTAGTCCCAAATCGGCCGAAACAACATCGTTTTCCTGTTTTTATTTGGGGTTTTCCGGCGGATGTTGTGACTTGATTGCCACGTGTATTGTCATGTATATTTGTAAGTGTATTAGACTAATTATTGCCGTCAATTCTGTTTTAATTATATATTCCTGAAACTCCAGCTGTTAAAAAAAAATACACGTGACAGTCCAGTCACAACATCCGCCTGAAAGCCCAAATAAAAACGGCAAAATGACGTTGTTCCGATCGATTTGGAACTAAAATTGGACATCAAAGTAATTGAGACTAAATTGACGATAAAAAAACTTATGAAACTAAATCTATTTGAGGTCAAAGTTATATGACAATTTGTGATTCAAACTCCAGTAATATATGATCTCTACAAAATAATTAGAGGAAACAGGACGACCGTGAGATCCCACATTACGTAGATATACAAACCAAAAATGTAATTTGCTCATAACAAAGATTAATAAAGCCTTTACAACTTAACAATAAAGGATAAACAAGCATTCAAACGCAGTCAGCTACATTCTACTGCACGTAAGGCTAGAGAATAAAACGTCGTTTTGATCATGAATATCTTTAAAAAAGTTTACATACATAGATGGTGCATACCTGTCTTGGTGGACCAACGCATAATAAGCCAATTAGGCAAAGATCTGTGCTACCAATGGCTTCCCCCCCCAAAAAAAAAAGATCCAACAAGTTCAACAACCAACTGAACTATATGGATTTCGACTCAGATACTTGCATTAAGTCTTTTCATGCATGATTATCAATCAAAACTCATGTTTGTTTGCAACTAGCAGATCAACAGTTTGATGTACGAGAGTTTAAACCCAATAACACAAATATCTATATTATGAAATTATAGGATGCAAAATTAATAATTACACAAAAAAGTTGCATAAAAAGCTGAGCATCAAAACACATCTGGAAGCAATTACGTTTCAGTTCAAGCTCCTCCGCCTGCTGAAAGATCTCCTTCGTATAACTCATGACCTTATCGTTAAGGCTTGCAAAATCATAGAAGTTATGTAAATTGAAACTTACGCGAGCTTTTATATATAAAGAGATCCGATGTCTCTGATCTCCACCATTCTCCCACCAAAACAAAACGAAATATCTAAAAATGTATATTCCAGCGGACTCGGGTCCCTCGAGTTCTCTGTCTTTGAGCACAAGTATACCAAGACTCGGAGATTTAACCTCCAATCGGCTGTACCCAAAACACCTCTTCTGTGCAAAACAGGACAGCCGCCTGTAAATATGTCATCAATCAAATCCTGATACACATCCACGCCGTCATGACACAACTCCGTTAAAGATTACCAATTAATTTTTTTCTAGGGTAAACATTTGAATGCGGAGCAAAAATTCCAAGGATGAAGTGGAATATATTTCATCAGGAAGCGTGTAGTATACGTTTCTTGCTTGCATCTTCAGAGTAAGCTTTTTAACCCTGTTTTTGACAGCGTAGCGAATCCACTTATGGTTATCGGCATCATAGGGTTCGCTGTATATGAATATAAGCGAGAATTCGTCGATTGAATTTGTGGTACGAACAGCCAGAATCCTGTTAACCCAAGCCACAAAGCGGCGAGTTTTGTGAGGATTGAAACTACTATTATATTTGGCATCATATAATTCAGGGTGGCCACATTGGACCAGAGAAACTGCCATTTTTTTGACAACACACAAGTAATGGCGGCTTCTTTTATAGTGAGAAAAGAGAGAATGTATATAATAAGTGATTCCGCAAGTTGGTCAGACGATCAATCGGAATCTGAGACCTCTTGGAAAGTTTCTTCATTTTTGAAACCTGAATTCTTTTTTTTCAAAAGCTGAATTGGGGGAATTCTGGCTGCTGTGAAAAGTAATTAGGGGAATTCTGCCTGCTGTTGACAGCTTGTATGTTTGGTATTGATTATGATTATGGCTCCATTTTTTTGAAATATTTCTAAAAAAAGCGTCATCTATAATTTTCCTTATTGGATTAGATTCCTTTCGTAGGCCCACTTTCAATTGGGCTCATGACTCAATCTGAAACAAAACGGCTCGCTACATTGTGTTAACGAGGAGCTACCAAATGCAGAGAAAACGGACATCATTTGTGGAAGAATGTTGTCTTTATGGAAAGTAAACCGACGTCAATATGGAACTTTTTTTCTGGACTAAAAGCCAATTTCGATAAGTGTTGTCTTTATGGAGTTAATATTGCCGATTTAAAGCGCTCCGATTTTGCGGAAGCACTTAGTTGTAAAATAGGAAAGTTACCACTTTCTTATCTGGGCATTCAGGTGGGAATTCAGCACATGAAATCCTCAACGTGAGAGGTTGTGGTGAACAAAATAAGAAGTCGACTGCAACGATGGATAGGAACAAATTCTTATTTTGGGGGCAAAATTACTTTACTGAACTCGATCCTTTCTTCTTTTCCTGCCTGCCACCTGTCCATTTACAAACCAGTGTTATTGGAAAAATGGATGTGGCGTTTCTTAAAAGAAAAAGGAAGTCATCTATGGATGAGAATGTTACAGTCTAAATATAGGGATAAATGGGGTTGCGGGGTAGTAGAAATTCCGAGAGGGATAAGAGTAAAGATGCAAGGGTGGTGGAGGGATATAGTCAACATCAGATCAGGCCTTAATGGGACTTGGTTTCAGGAGGGAGTCAAGAGAGTGTTAGGGTCTGGGATGAGTGTCTCTTTTTGGGTGGATATCTAGGGTGGGTGGGTGGGAAAGTACTACAATTGAAATTTTCCAGGCTTTTCCGTCTTAACTTAGATAAACAAGAAAACATAGGGTTAATGGGAGATTGGGTCGGGGGTTTTTGAGCTTAATGTTCTCAATTCTCTTATCTCTGTTTTAGACAAGTCCACTGTCAAAGAAAATATTGGCGAATCGTGGAGATGGATTGGTGCAAAAAATGGAGAATACTCTTGCAAGGATGCGTATAACCTTTTGCATGGGGCCATATTTTCGAGGCCATTCGGAGGTGCAAAAAAAAAAAAGGCGTATGGGCTGATTTGGAACAAGCTTGTCCCATTAAAGGTTGCTGCCCACGTTTGGAGATTGCTACTGCCTCCTGAAGAGGTTAAATCTGAAGAACCATAATATTCTTTCTCAAAATGATAACTTGAAATGCGTTTTCTACGAAATTTGTGAGGAGTCCATGCAACACTTATTCTTTGAATATCATATTTCTTACTCGATGTGGATGAAGATTCTAAAATGGCTCAACTTTTCGGCTGTTCTAAATTCTCAACCGATCTTTCACCTTTTGTTGTATAGTTGCCTCTCAAAGACGAAAAGGGGTTAAATTGGTCTTGTAAGCATTTGGTTAGGTGTTGTTTGACTTTTGTGGAAATGAAGAAATGACATTATCTTTAATTAGGGATGTCACTTTTTCATTTGAGAAGTTTGTCTTTTATCTTAAGGCTAAGGTGTGGAGTAGGCTCTATATTAAGAATTTGTGATGTATGAGTTTTAGATTTCATGATTGGACTGTCCATCCGAGAACAGTGATAGATCGTTGAATTGTATATATTTTTGGGCATAGGTATTTTTCTATACTTATTTTCTTTTAATAAAATTTCTTTTATCAATAAAAAAAAATTTGTGGAAGGATGCTCTTCAATGCTGTCCATGTATTCATATCCATTCTCCGCTCTTTTGTATGATTAACTAGTGTTTGTTAATTTTAACACCATCATTTATAACGATGAATCATGAGACATAATTATGACATATTAACTTTTTTATGAAAGGAAAACATGAAATAACTAAGGTAGCTAGTATAAAAATTATGTAGTAAAATGATGTAGTCATAGATATGTAGTTGATTTTCTCTAGCCAAAAAATAATCATGCTAAAAATAAATATTCTTACAACAACACCACCATAGTTGTAGGCTTCGAAGATGATTGGTTAATGGATCCATCACGATTGCAGGGTCGTTGTCGCTATAGCTACACAATCTTTAACGAAAAACTACTCCTCCTTTATCACGACTTCAACTTTGATATTGGCTCTCGGAAAAAGTGGCAACTCTTGATATACCCTGATACAATCACCACTTTCTTAAACATCTATCACGATCTCTAAGTATTCCAGGATCGTGGCCCTCTTAAGCAAAATTCGGGCCAATGTCAGCTTTGGCTCACCATGTTGATCAGCAAAGTCTCTAATATAAACAGTCTTTAGACACGATAAATCGCGATCTAAATCACTCTTTACATGAGTTGGATCTGGAGACTCGTGATCCTAAAAAAAAACAAAAAACAAAAGATCTATGTTAAAAATCAAATTAAAAAATCAAATAATCAAGCTCGCGCAATATACACAATAATATATACAAGGCAGTGGTAACAACTTCCTTATGGGTGGGGGAATGAGGTACTGCTTACATATTATTTGAAAAAAAAAAATCAATTCTTAATCACAATGTTCCTTGTGATAAATTTAAAATGTCAAGCATACATAATGTGTGACAAAGTACAGACATTTTTCAGTTAAGTACAAACATTTCTTTTATAAGTATATATTGAAGCTTTAACCTTACTAGTTACTTCCATATCCGAATCATCTTTTGCACCTTAAAAAATTTATTTACCTAGCAAAGCTGATTTTTCAAATTTACAATCAATATACTACCAACTTTAATGTAACTACCCATTCTATCCTCTTAAAATTTAAAGTTAAATTAATATTAAGGTGCAAGCACACTTAAATACTTACGTCATTGGTATAATAGCCCTTTACGACCAACTTCTCAAGGTCGGGAGAAGATTCCAGTAGGGCCAAAACGCCATATATGTTGCACTCATCGACCGTAAAACAAGATATCTTCAAACGGCGTAGCCTAGTTTGTGGAAGTCGCAAACACTCCTACAAAAATCTGATATAACCTAATATACAAGTTGCAGAAACAAATAAGCTTAAGAAAGGAAACACCAAAGTACAAATATCCAACGTAGTAATATATGATCTCTACAAAACAATTAGAGGAAACAGGGCGACCCTGAGATTCCATTACGTAGATATACAAACCAAAAATGTAATTTGCTCATAAAAAAGATTAATTAAGCCCTTTACAACGTAACAATAAATGATAAACAAGCATTCAAACGAAGTCAGCCACATTCATAAAACAGTTTGATGCATGAGACTCTAAACCCAAATAACACAAATATATATAGTATGCAAAATTATCAATTCCATTGAAAGATAACTCGAAGCAATTACGTTTCAGTTCAAGTTCCTCCGCCTGCTGAAAGATCTCCTTTGTACAACTCATGACCACCTCATTGTTGAGGCTTCCAAACTCAAGTCACATTATGTAAATTGAAACTTACGCGAGCTTTATAAACAGATCCGATGTCTCTGATCTTCACCATTCTCCCACCGAAATAAAAAACGAAATATACAAAAAATGTATATACGGAGCTGACTTCCAGTGGACTTAGATCCTCGGCTTCTCTGTCTTTCAGCACAAGTATACGAAGATTCGGAGATTTAACCTCCAATCGGCTGTACCCGAAACACCTCTTCAGCTCCAACTTATGCAAAACAGGGCACCCTGTAAATATTCCATCAATCAAATCTTGATCCAAATCCACGCCGTCAAGATTCAACTCTGTTAAACATTTCCAATTAATCTTTTCCAGGGTGCACATTTCAATGCGCCCTTCTATGAACAAAAATTCCAAGGATGAACACGAATATATTTCATCATGAAACATATAGTATTCATCGTCGTATGTTGCGTACATCTTCAGGGTAAGCGTTTTAGCCCTGTTTTTGACAGCGTACCGAATCCACTTATCAATATCTGCTTCATAGGGTTCGCTGTAGAGGAACGTAAGCGAGAATTTGTCGATTGAATTTGTGGTTCGAACAGCCAGAATCCTGTTAACCCAAGCCACAAAGCGGGGAGTTGTTTGAGGATGGAAATTATTATATTTGGATTCATATAATAATTGGGCTCATGACTCAATCTGAAACAAAACGAGGAGCTAACATCACTTGTGGAAGGATGCTCTTTAGTGCTCTCCATGTATTCGTATTCATTCTCCGCTCTTTCGTATGATCAAGTGTTTGTTAATTGAAAAAAACTCATATGAGACGGTCTCGTAAATGAGACGCAATACAAACTTGGTCAAATTAACACCCACTCCTTCCAAAGTATTAAAGTACTATGCCAAAATTATAATCCATCTCATCGTGAGACCGTCTCATGCAAGTGTGTTTCTTTGTTTTATTGCATATATTGGGAATGTATTAGATCAGGTTATGTATAGTAACTTGTTATGTTGCTAATGTTGACAGTTTGGAATGGTGGGTCATTTGAACTTGTATTATTGCTCTTAGGATTGTTGCAAAGTCAACTATTAGAGACATCGGTTCTTTTTATAGAGTATACTTATTTGTGATGCTGGTTTCTAGCACATCCGAATTCAGAATATACATATATCTGATTCTCTACTTTCCCTTGCTTGTAGCGTCACCGTCTTGTTGCCCAAAGTTGTATTCAAATGATCGAAGTTATAGATACAAATATGATATGGAATTGTGATATGATCGATATTTATGGATGGTCTAAAATGATCAGTCACATGCATCACTTTATTTATACGTACGCGACACGTCCTAAAATCAAAAGTTCGAAGATTGCAGCATCCCACATTTGAATTTGCTTTATCACGACTTTTGCTTTGATATTGGCTTTCGGAAAAAGTGGCAACTCTTGATATGCCCTGATACAATCACCACTTTCTTCAACATCGATCATGATCTCCATGTATTCCAGGATCGGGGCCTCTTAAGCAAAATTCGGGCCAATGTCAGCGCTGGCTCACCATGTTGATCGACAAAATCTCTAATGTAAACCGTCTTTAGACGCGATAAATCGCGATCCAAATCACTTTTTACAGTTGTATCCGGAAACTCGTAATCCTAAAACATAAACAAAGACAAATTAAAGATTTAGGCTGAATCTATATTCAAAAATTCAAATAATCAAGCTCATGCAACCTACACATTATTTTAAAAAGAAAATCCAATTCTTAATCACAATGTTCCTTGCGATAAATTTAAAATGTCAAGCATACATAAAGTGCGACAAAATACAAACATTTTTCAGTTAAGATGTTCTCTCTCTATTTTTCTATACTATAATAAAGCTTTAACCTCATTTCCATTTCCGAATCCTCTTTTGCACCTTAAAAAATATTTACCTAGCAAAGATGATTTTCAAATTTACAATCAACAACCAACTTTAATGTAACTACCAATTCTATCTTCTTAACATTTGAAGTTAAAATTAATATTAAGACGTAATCCAACATAAACTTAAAATAACACATGTTCACGACTTGAATACTTACGTCATCGGTGTTATAGCCCTCCACGACCAACTTCCCAGATTCCAATAGGGCCAAAACGCCAGATATGTTGTACATATCGGTCGTATAAGAAGATATTTTCAAACGGCGTAGCCTAGTTTGTGGAAGTTGCAAGCCAGTCCTACAACTCTCACTTGATATAACCTAATATACAATTAGTTGCAGAAACAAATAAAGCTTAAGCAAGGATACACCAAAGTACAAATATCCAACACAAAGACATGATCTCTACAAAACAATCAAAGGAAACAGGACGGCCATGAGACCCCCATTACTTAGACATACAAACAAAAAAATGTAATATGCTCATAACCAAAATTAACTAAGCCTTTTTAAAACGTAACAATAAAGGATAAACAAGCACGCAAGCGAAGTCAGCAACATTCTACTACATGTAAGCCTGGAGCATAAAATGTCGTTTTCATCATGAATATATATCTTTTCAAAAGGTTCACATATATAAATGATGCATACCTATCTTGGTGGACAAATACATAATAATCCAATTAGGCAAAGATCTGTGCTACCAATGGCTTGCCCTAAAAAAAACGATCCAACGAGTTCAAGAACGAATCTAGAGCAAGACGGGTTTGATCAGTAATCCGGTCTTGACCTCTTTGTCTACCATAGACAAAAACCAATCCATCTTCTGATCCGAAAGTCGGCATGGCACGGATCTCTTGTTTGAGATATTTTCACACATAAATAGAATACTGAAGCACTGAACTATATATAGATATCGACTCAGTTATTTAGGGTAAATTGCAGATTTGGTCCCCAGAGATTGAGTCCAAAACAGTTTTGGTCTCATGGTTTTAAAATGGTCCTTTTTTTAGCAGTTTTGGTCTCAACCGTTAGTCAAATGGATGGAAACCGTTAGTTGACCAAAATAATTATGGGACTAAATTTGCAAAATTGAGGGAAATGATACTAAAATATAATTAATTATATATGTAATCAAATGAATTCATAAATTACAAATTAATTGTAAAACTATATATATGATTTAAAATTATATAATCCATATATAATTTTAAAAATAATGAGTAAACTTTTGTAAATCAAACCAAATAATATATAGAATTTGAATATAATTTAAAAATACTTTACCATGCACCTGCTTCGCAACTAATACTTTATGTTAGAACATTTGATACTCTCTAATGAAATAATTAATTTTTTTTCATTAAACAACTAATACGATTGAAAGAATACACACGAAATGCAAACCAGTTGCACAACACAACTTTCTCTGCAATCGCCATTGCCACCAACCCATCTCACCGTACTACCAATCAGCACTTATCGTCGTGAAAAAATCGCAAAATTAAAATCAAATTCAATATCTTTTTATCACGTAGATCAATATAAAACACATAAAAATCATAACTGTTTGTAGCCTATAAACTCCAGTATGATTTTCACTGCTTCTTCAATGTGATTTCGTTGAATTTATGGGGCGATTTTGGAGGGAGGAAGGGGAACGAAGGTTCCATTTTTAAACCAAGTAATAGTTTGTAGATAATTAAAAAATTAAAAATATACATATAGTCCATATATAATCTTAGTTTATGTTAAATCGAAATAAATAAATAATATATATAGTCTTATGTAGTTTAAAATAAAAAAATAAATATTTTCAAATAAAGTAATAATTTATGTATAATCTAAAAAAATTAAAAAAATATAGAATCTCTAATATCAAATGGAATTAAAAAATATTAATTATATTTTTATAAATCTTAGTTATGAAATTATGCTTAATACTTTTTGAATTATAAATTAATTATATAAATTTAAATCTCAAATTTACACTAAATAAATTATAAATTAATTATAAAGGTGTAATTAATAAATTATAAATTAATTTAGGAAAAATCTGAAAATTATAGTAAACAAATAACAAATTGAATTTTTTGGGACCAAATATGCAATTTTATGCGCGTGTGACTCACTTCCGTTAGAAACGGACGGAAAATCTTATGGGACCAAGTTTGTCGAAAAAAGGACAATTTTACAAATAACACATTCTTTTTGGACCAAAAATATAATTTATCCCATTATTTAGAGTGAATTACTTATAGGTGCAAAATAGGACACAATGTTACTAATAGGTCCAAGAATTTTTTTCAATTACTACTAAGTGCAAAATTACATGTATAATACCTGCAATACACTCCTACAACCCCACATTAATTACCCTAACTTTCTCTCTCATCTCACGCTGAAAACCCAAACCCCAACTCTCTCTCTCATCTGCTCCCAAAATCCAAAAGTTCACCGCCCACCCCCAACCCACAGAAAACCCCCCTCCCCCCACTAGCGGCGGTGCAAAAGCCAGGCGCCACCCACCACTCGCGCCGCCGCCTATCTTTCATCGTCGAATTGGTGAATACGACGACCCTTGCGCCGATCTGTCTCAGCCACACCGGCAATAAGGTCCTCCCGCACCAGCAAGCCAAAAAGTCGGCTCCCCCCGCCGCCGCGACGAACATGATGATGTGACGGAGATGAAGATGCTATTTTCGCGGCGTTTTCCAATATAAAATTTAAAAATTATAGAAACTGAAAATTTAAAAATTTGCTAAAATTGCAAAAATTACAAACAATACAGAAAATGTAGAAATTAAATTAAATTCTATAAATTACATAAATTAAAATCTAAAAAATTTCAAAATTACATATTTTGTCCTATTTCGACGTGAACATGCATGTTAAACATGAACATGTTCATGAAAAATATGAACCTGTTCAAAATCCTCCATCTCCAACCTAGATTCAAATAAAAAATCACACAACCCAAATAAAAAAAAAAAAACCAAATTCATCTCATCATCATCAAATCCAGATTCAACCTCATCATCTCGTCACGCGGCGGGGGTGGAGATGGGCTGCGGCCCCGAAGCAGAAGTCGTAATTTCTGGGGATGCGCGGCTTCATCGGCGGCGGCAGCAGCATTGCCTTCGTCTCCGTCGCACAAGACGTCGTTTGGGGGTGCAAGCCACCGCCGCCGTCTGCGGTGGGGTGTGTCGGTGGGGCGGCGGAGGCTGGTATATATTTGTAGCAGGAGTGTTTGGAGGGGAGGTGGGGGGTGGGGGCGAGAGTGTTTGCAGAGGAGAGTTTTTTTTTGGGGGGTGGGTGGTTGAGGGTGGGAGGCTGAAGGAATTGAATGGGGAGAGAGAGGGTTTGCTAGGTTTTGTTTTGATGTGTGGGCGGTGGGGTACTATATTTAAATGAGGGAGGGTATTATAAGGTTTTTTTGTTGTGTTTTGCACATCTTAGTAATACAAAAAAATGTTTGCACCTAATAGTAATAATGTGTAGAATCTCGTTTCAAAAAAAATAAAATAATAATAATAATGTGTAGAATCTTGAACCTCCTAGTAATTATCTCCATTATTTATATTAAGTCTTTTCACATAGTTGATGCATGATTATCAATTAAAAATCCAAGTTTGTTTGCTACTAGCAAATCAACAGTTTGATGCATGAGAGTCTAAGCTCTAAACCCAATAACACAGATATCTATATAATGAAATTATAAGATGCAAAATTATGAATTACAGAAAAATGTTAAATAAAAGCTGAGCATCAAAACACACCTGGAAGCAATTACGTTTCAGTTCAAGCTCCTCCGCCTGCTGAAAGATCTCCTTTGTTTAACTCATGACCTTATCGTTAAGGCTTGCAAAATCATAGAAGTTATGTAAATTGAAACTTACGCGAGCTTCATAAAGAGATCCGATGTCTCTGATCTCCACCATTCTCCCACCAAAACAAAACGAAATATACAAAAAATGTATATACGGAGGCGAGACTACCAGTGGACTCAGGTCCTTGATTTGTCTGTCTTTGAGCACAAGCATACCAAGACTCGGAGACTTGAACTCCAATCGGCTGTACCCAAAACACCTCTTCAACTCGAACCTATGCAAAACAGGACTCCCTGTAAATATATCATCAATCCAATCCTGATCCAAACCCACGCTATCAAGATTCAACTCTGTTAAAGATTTCCAATTAATCTTTTCCAGGGTACTCATTTCAATGGGCCCCTGTGCCAGCAAATATTCCAAGGATGAACTGGAATATATTTCATCAGGAAGCGCCTAGTCTTCATCTCTGTATCTTGCGTGTATTTTCGGAATAAGCTTTTTAGCCCCGTTTTTGACAGCATACTGAATCCACCTATTGATAGCGAAGTCGTAGGGTCCGATGTACTCCATTGTGAGTGAGAATTTGTCGACTGAATTTGTGTTACGGACAGCGAGAATCCATTTAACCCAAACCACAAAGAGGTTAGTTTTGTGAGGATTGCCGTGAAGAGATTCGGATTCATATAATTCGAGGTTTGACACATTGGACCACAAAAACTGCCATCTTTTTGACAATACAGAGGTAATGGCGGCTTCTTTTATAGTGAGAAAAGAGAGAATGTATATAATAAGTGATTCCGGCAAGTTGGTCAGGCGATCAATTGGAATCTTTGTAACCTTATTATTGATCTGAGACCTCATTGGCGGCTGCTCATTGCCCTGGTTTTTCCAGGCGGAGAATTCTCTGAACCTGGAAAGTTTCTTAAGTTTAAAAGCCGACTCTTTTTTTCTTGTTTCCAGCTTCTGCTGAACTGATTTTCTCAACAAAAGAATGAAAAGTAAGACTGCAAAAGCTGAATTGGGGGAATTCTGCTTGCTGTTGACAGCTTCATATGTATCGCGTGTTCCGTTGCCACGTCCTGTTCAGGACTTGAATACTTACCCTATCTGTATCTAAGCCCCGTGAGACCAAAATCTCAGTAGAGCCATAATGCCAGATACGTTGTACGTATAGGCCCTTGAAGAAGATATTTCAAAACGGCGTTGCCTAGATTGTGGAAGTTGCAAACGAGTCGTTGCCAGCATTGATATAACCTAATATACGATTTGCAGAAAAAAAAAATGCATAAGCAAGGAAAATGTTAAAGAAAAGTTGATGATGAAAACAAAAACACACCTCAAAGCTCCTTCACATGGTGAATGTACTGTAAGAGCTCGTTCACCTCACCATTAAGGATTGCAGGATCAATCCAACCGTGTAATTTGAAATCAATACGAGCTTTATAAAGAGATTGAACGTCGATCTCCAACAATCTTCCATCAACATAAAACGAAACATCCAAAAAGTGGATACAGGGAAGTGTGATATCCATCGGGATTAGGTCCTCGTCTTCTGTGTCTTCAACTGCAAGTGTATGAAGATTTCGAGATTCTGTCTCCAATCGATAGTATCCCAAACACCCCTTTATCTCGAAGCTATTTAAAACAGGACAACTTTCTAATAATATTGCATCAACTCCACATTCTCAAGATACAATTCAGATAAAGTATTCCAATTAATTTTATCTAGGGGTGTGTCCATAACACTGTGCCCTTGTATCAAAAAAGTATTCAAAGACGAACTTGAATATATTTCATCGGGGAGGGTATAGGTGTCATTTACATAGCTTGAGTTTATGAGCAGAATAAGGTTTTTCACCCTGTTTGTGACAGCATATTCAATCCATTTATCAATAGAAAAACTGAATTGGGGGAATTCTGACTGCTGTTGACAGCTTCGTCTGTTTGGTGGAGTATTGATTATGGCTCCACTTTTTTTTGAAATATTTTTAAAAAAAGCGTCATCTATACTAGACTCTTTTGCGTGCCTTATTGGATTAGACTCTTTTGTTGGCCCACTATTCAGTTGGGCTCATTCATCGGCAATCTGTAAAAAAACAGGAGAATTGAACAATAATTCTTTAGCATAACGGCCCACGTAGATCGTGTTTCGAAGAGCAAATGAAAAGAAAAACGTATGTGATGTCAGTGTATGCAGTATGTATTAGCTCTGTCAGTAGCAGAATTCTTAATAGCCATCATAGTCACCAGCTACGGCGCCTTTTCTAGCCATTTCGATCGCTCAAATCATCGATCAAAAAGAAAATGTTAAATCATTATATTGGCTTGTTTTGTGTCTTGTGATACACGTATGACAAAAACCTGCACAAGTATCACGTCTCATGCATGAGACCATCCCACACAAGTTTTTGAGAATATCTGTTTTTAATTGTAAAGGTTGATTTATAGTGTACATAAGATCTCATATTTCATAATTCGGTAAAATTAAAATGGTATCCGAGCATTGATGGAATGATTAAGTGGAGAAATGCTTTTTCATGAAGCGTTTTGGTACTCGAAGATATCCAAAAATAGGTGTCGCATTCAGCCTATTGTTCGAGTGGCAGTATTTCTTCCATGTAGTACACTTCTCAGCCTATTTGTTCTTGATGAAAAATACTAAAAATACAAAAAACTGAAATACGTACGTGACAGTTGACAAGTCCTAAAATCAATTGGGACGTACGCAGATTGCAACATTCCACATTTGAATGTGCTAACCCTGAACCAAACAGCCTCTAAGGTGAACTATATCATGTTCCATAAATTCAGATTAACACTCCTTATAGTATCTATTTTTCTTAACATAAAATTTCGAATAAAAATTTAAATAATCAGTGCTCTAGTTGCAAGCGTATGCAATATGAAAAAAGAAAACATAAAATATGTAAATAGATAGTATAAATATGATGCAATTATACAGGTGTAGTTCATTTTCTCTAGCCTAGAAAAGTAAGTAGGAAATCACCATCTAAGTTACTTTGCTAATATAAAAATTCAACATTGCAGGTGCGGAACAGTTGGAACCACAGTGATTTCAGGGTCGTTGGCACCACAACTACGTAATCTTTAACTTTAAACTAGTGCTGCTTTATCACGACTTGTGCTTTGGTGGAGGCTCTTGGACAAAGTTGCAACTCTTGATGTATCCTGATATAGTCACTACTTTCTACAACATCAATCACGATCTCCATGATTTCCAGGATTGGGGCCCTCTTAAGCAGAATCTGGGCCAACATTAGCATCGGCTCACCATCTGGATCAGAAAAGTTTCTAATGTAGCAACTCTTCAGACGCCATAAATCGCAATTCAAATCTCTCTTTACAGCCAAATCCGGGAATTCGTAATTCTAAAACAAAACAAAGACAAGATATTTATAATGAATCTAAATTCAAATATCAAATAATCAAGCTCGTGCAATATACACAATAAGAAATATGAGGCATTGGTAACAACTCGCTTTTTGGGGTGTATTGCTAATGAATCATTATTTTAAAAAGAAAATCCTTGTAATAAATTTTAAAAATGTCAAGCATACACAATGTGTGACAAAATTCAAAACATTTTTTTGGTAAGATGCTTTTTCTCTCATTTTCTTTTAGACAAAAGTTTGTATGACTTGGTTTATAGATATGCGACCCGTGAACTTCATTAATTCTACCCAACAAACTTCAAATGGATCCTATATATTAGGTGTTTTAGACCCATTTTGTAATTGAGCCAAAAATGAGATGAAGTTCAAGTAAACAAAATTCACACAATCATAATTGTTATTCTTTTATATATTGAAGCTTTAACCTTACTTTACTTCCATAACTGTTGCACCTTAAAAAAATTATTTACCAAGCAAAGTTGATTTTTCAAATCTACAATGACCAACACTTATGTAACTGTCAACATTATCCTTTAGCATTTGAATTTGAAATTAATATTAAAATGTAAGCCAACAAAATTTAAAGAGAATATTGAGACACGCGTGCAGGACTTAAATACTCACCACATTGATATCTAAGCCCTCTACGACCAAAATATCAAGGTCGGGAGAAGATTCCAGTAGGGCCACAATGCCAGATAAATTGTACATATAGGCCCTTGAAGAAGATATTTCCAAATAACGTTGCCTAGATTGTGGAAGTTGCAAACCAGTCGCTGCCAGCATTGATATAACCTAATATACAAAGTTGCAGAAACAAAAAAAGCATTAGCAAGGAAATAACATCAAAGTACAAATGTCCAACACATAGATATGATCTCTACAAAACAATTAAAGAAAACAGGGCGGCCATGAGATCCCTATTAAGATAAACAAACCAAAAATGTAATGTTGTTATAATCTACATTAAGCATTATATAAAGGATAAACATGCAAGTACTCAAGTGACACCAACATCAATTATCAATGTCATACAAAAAAAAAAGGCAAGTGAAATAAATCTCAATATCTTAATTAGTTACTACTTTAGCGTAGGCTTCAGCAACGTGCCAGCATGGTGAACAAAAATGGCGGTGAGCGCCAGAGATAGAGAAATGCAATGACAGGACACTTAGCGAGTTAGAGGAAGAAATTACTTGAACCCTAATTCTGTCTGGTTTTTAAGGTAATTACATATTACATGCACGTAACGCTAAACCAAAACAATATTGTTTTGATTATGAATATCTTGCATTGATGAACCAATTGATGAACCTAGTGAAGAATGTGACAACAAAAATTATACGGCAAGACATAAATCTCTATTTTGGATCTCTCTCGTTGGAGATATTTCACCCACAAATCTAAAAGTGGAGTAACTACATAGATATTGACTCAGTTACTTACATTAAGTCTTTTCACATTGTTTATGTACTAGCTAGATTATCAATCAAAATCCATGTTTGTTTGGCAAATACCAAATCAGCAGTTACATGCATGAATCTTTGAAAAGATTAACATCAACTATAGAATTACAAACTCAAAAAAGGCATTTGACAAACAAATAAACCAAATAACACAAAATGATGCACAATCACCAAATTCCATTGAAACATATTTGTAAAGTGTGGCATAACACAAAAAATGTCAAAGAAAAGTTCATCATGAAAACAAACACACCTCAAAGCATTTATGTGTCAGTTCAAGCTCCTCCACATGCTGAATGCATTGCAAGAACTCATTTGCCTCATCATTAAGGCCTGCAGGATCAACCCAACCATGTAAATTGAAATTAACACGAACTTTATAAAGAGATCGAATGTCAATCTCCAACAATCTTCCATCAAGATAAAACGAAATATCCAAAAATTGGATACAGGGAGCTCTGATTTCCATCCTAATTGCGTTCTCATCTTCCGAGTCCACAACTACAAGTGTATGAAGATTTCGAGATTTCGTCTCCAATCGATGGTATCCCAAACACGCCTTTATCTCGAACCTATTTAAAACAGGACAACCAGTTGATAATATGACATCAACCATTTCCTGATCCAATTCCACATACTGAAGGTACAATTCAGTCAAAGAATTCCAATTAATTTTATCCAGGGGTGTATCCATAACAAGGTGCCCTTGTATCAACAAAGAATTCAAGGACGAACAGGAATATATTACATTGGGAAGCTTATAGGTATCAGTTATGTAACATGAGTGTATCAGTAGAATAAGCTTTTTCACCCTGTTAGAAACAGCATACGAAATCCATTTATCAATATCGGCAGCATAGATTTGGTCATACCGCATTCTAAGCGAGAATTTGTCGACCGAATTTGCGGTGCGAACCGCGAGAACCCGGTTCACCCAGGCGACGAACCGGCGGGTTTTCTTGAGAGAGACGAACCAGTAGGGTATGTTGGGATCTTCGTTTTCATTTTGGGATTCCCAAAATTCGAGGTTGGGCACATTGGGCCAGAGAAACTGCCATCGCTTCGACAGCACACAAGTGGCGGCAGCTTCCTTCACTGTGAGAAATGAAAGGATGTGATTAAGAAGCGAATCGGGCAAGTCATTGAGGCGATCGATTGGAATCTCGTTAATTTGCGGACTCATTGCCCTGATTTTTCCAAGCCGATTTTTCGATGAACTTCGAAAGTTTCTTTGTTTTTTAAACCGATTTCTTCTTCACCGGCTTCTACTCTTTTGAACTGATTTGCTCAAAATTCTGGCGCGTTCAAAAGAATGAAAATTAAGAATTCGAAAGCTCAATTGGGGGTGTTGGAAATTGGTTTTAATTTGGGTGTATAACCTATGCATGTGATCATCCATATGTGGAAAATGAAAATAAATTGTAAATTCGTAATTTACTTTTTGGAAATACTAATTTAAGGTATTTATCTATTTAAAAAAAAATTTAATGAATGAGATATTAACACGTAAAACCGTAAAAGTGACAATTTATCATTAAAGTTTTAAAGAGTGAAAAAGTAAATAAGAATCTCATTGTCTCGTATTAAATTTATAAGTAGGAAAATGACTTTTTATACGTAGACTTTTTTTTTTCGAGAACAGTTTATACGTAGACCTGTGCTATGAAGAATAAATAATTAACTAAGTGTACAATGAGGAATTATAATTTATTAATATATTTAGTGTTTACCACACGAAAAAGTTATTCCCCCGTCTCAATCTTAACTACACTATTTTTGTTTTGGGCGTCCCAATCTTAACTACATATTTCTTTAAATGAAAATGTCAATTTTATCACTTTATCACATAAAATACCAATTAACAAATCTTTCTACCCCCAACACTTTATCATTTTATCACATAAAATACTATTAATAAACAAATTTTTCTACCCACAACACTTTATCACTTTATCACATAAAATACTAATAAATAATTTTTTCTTAAACTCCAAGCACACAGTAATCAAGTAGTCAAGATTGGGACGGAGGGAGTACTATACTTGAAAAACGGACACTACCTACGATTGTAAACAAATAAAATAGAATATCATTGTATTGGATTTGTATTTGTGAAGTTATTCGAATTCGAATTCAAGAATGCTTTCGAATAATAAACACAATATGCAATTTGTATTTGATTTTAAATTGATATCGAATTGTTCGAAACTATATCAATATATATTCGAGTCGCTTTTTTTCAAGCATGTTTTAAAATCTAAACAATACTATTCAAGTTTCTATTGTTCTAAACAACACGGTACTGTACTAGATCCAAATTAGGGATGACAATATCACCCCGGCCCGTCCTGACCCCGTACTGTTTGGGTCGGACCCGCCCCGTAACCATAGTGAAATGGGGCGGGTCTTGGTATTACTCGGGACCCGTGCCCCGTTTTATATATTAAAATTCAAAATATATGTTATATAATATATGCAAATACAATATATTTTTACATTTTTTTATATTTATTAATATGTAGATAATAACAACTCAACTTTATAGACATTTTTTAGGTCAATATGAAATATAATATGTTATTTCAATTAAAATTATCTATTGATATCAACATTTTAAATTGTAAAATAAAATAAAATATAAAAAGACATTTAATATGGGTCGGCCTACCACGACCAGGATTCCGGCGGGTCGCATCCGCCCGCCTGGATTTAAAGAGTGGGGTCTGCAGTATATCAACCGACCGACCCATTGCCATCCCTAATCCAAATACAATGTAAACCCATGATTTTACTGCACAAAATGGTGATATACAACACAAGATTCAATTTCCCCAAGCATACCTTTAGAGCCCGTTTATTATGGGTTATAAGGGGGGAATAGGAAAGGAACTCACCCCTTTTCCATCTTTTCCCATGTTTATTTTGATGTGTTGGTCCCGAATTCTGGGAAACCCATGTGCGCGGAAAATACCATGTAATATAAAACAGGGGTGAGGCAGAGTGATTTCAATTCTTTTTTTGCTTTTAAGAACGATGTGTGTTTTACTTATAATCGAATGCATATGGCAAGTAAGAACATAAAGCAGTAAAGAACACACGATTTTATAGTGGTTCGGAGTCCAACTCCTACATCCACTCTTCCCTATCAGTAGGGGCACCTACTTAACCAACTGGACTTAGTTTACCGTGTTAGTCCAACACCCAACAGATGTTTACCGAGTTCACACTCAAACGGGACTTATCACCCTCACGGGATTGCCTACCCTCCCTTTCGGGATTGCTAGATGTTTACCGAGTTCACACTCAAACGGGACTTATCACCCTCACGGGATTGCCTACCCTCCCTTTCGGGATTGCTAGATGTTTACCGAGTTCACACTCAAACGGGACTTATCACCCTCGGGATTGCCTACCCTCCCTTTCGGGATTGCTAGATGTTTACCGAAGTTCACACTCACCTACAAACTTATCCTACCAAACCGATTTGGGTAAGGTTTGTTTGGTTTCAACTAGGTTGAGATTTTTTTCCTTACATTTGTTTAGCCTCAATGCTAAGGTTGAGAAAATCTCTCTAAGCTTAGGATATTACATTTGTGCTTAGATCTGGGGTAGAACACTCTTGAATATATCGTGTATTTCTTTTCCGTGTTCTATGGTGGGAATGCTTTGTGTATTTGGCTCTTGGCTCAGAGCATTTTTTTTTTCCACATTCTCCACACGAATAATGAAGGAAGAACTTGTATTTATAGTGTGGATTTGAATGTTACCGATTGGATGGAGTCTCATTCAAATCCATACTATTCTCAGAACCCGCAGCTTTTTCAGGCTGATTGTCTTCCTCTCATTGGTCCACGTCAGCTGAATCTAACGGCTATAATCTTCAGGATCTATCTGAGTCTTCATGTTTCTCTGAGTCTTGAGATTCTTGATTTCGGCCGGACTTCTCCGGTGGACTTTGTCGATCGGGTATCTGACACTTTCAGTGGCGAGTTGATTCTTACGTCTTCGGACATCGACCCTCAGTCACTAGCTTTTCGAGCTAGCGATCATCGATGGCGTTACGATTCTCGATGAACATGACTTCGGATGACTTCTCTTACGATTTCTTCGCTGCTGATCTGGTATCTGATTTACGGTTTTTCGATATCGATTTCTTCTAGCGATACGATCGGCTCACATGATCGGTCGATTTATCAGTCGACATATCGGTTTATCTGCATCAGTTAGCACATCAAGTTAGCATATCAGGTTAGCATATCACGTTAGCTTATCTGATCTTGATCACGTCTGATCTCGATCAGTCTCATCTGCTCCTCTTCTGATCTGCAACCTCCTCTTACGATGCGGTCATCACATTACGGTCATCGGTCATGCGATCTTCGATGGTGGCTTGCTTTTCTTTTCTTACGATTTTGCTTTCGGCTCATCGCTTAACTCCGAACTCATCTTACTCATCCGTTCTCTCGATCAAGCCTCGTCGTCAAAATTTAAATCGATCTCGATCATCTACGCCCGATTTTCGTGAGTTCCCCCTCAACTTATTCTCATCAAGGTCCGCCGTGGCTCCCCATTTCATGCCCTACTTGTGGTTTACGTGAGTGTAACCTCACTTACAATTAATGAATTTTCTATAATTTCTACCTTTATTTTCTATGTTTTATTATTATTAATTTCTCGCGGGATAATTGGTAAGATAGACCGACATTGATTTGATGTTGGGTGATTTACTTAATTGGTTGTTCGTTCTTTTGTTATTGTTAATCTGTTAAATAGATCCCGATTGTATATATGAAAATGGAGTAGAATGTTTTTTGATTATTTATTGCTTTTTTATTTCCTCGAGGCTGAAAGCCATTATATAATTTTTGTTGCTAAGATAATTAATTGGTATTTATTTGGTGGTTTAATGTGATCATAATATTTTAGTTTCTTTCTTTCCCCCATCAGTGTTTGAAGCATTTTATTCTATTGAAGTATTTAAAATATAGAACAAATTTGATAATTTTGACACTTTCACAAGCTAAGTTTTGTGAATAAATTACTAATGTTGAAGTTGCATTGGCAGACCTATGATATTGAAATAATCATAACTTGCGGAAACTAATTGGTATGTGTGTTTTGTGCAGGAAGAAGCATGGTTTGATACACTCCTATTATATATTATATGTATAAATATAATTGAATCTGTAAACCTGCTATAATTTTTTTTCTTTCGAGCAATATAACATCAACATCATTTCACACCCAAAATAATCTGCTCGCATTCATATAAGATACCAATATACCAGCGATCTAAAATTAAATCCCAGTTTACATCAAATATTGAGCTCACAAGCTCTTTCCACGGTAATCATTGAATATCAATTAAGTCTCAAAATCCACGTAATATCCACGTATCATCAATTAAACACATTTAATTCACAAATAAATCACATAATATTGTGTTTATGCATTGTAGTTGCAAATGAATTTCTACTTACCTCGAGTCCGAAAATGATCGATAGTTCGAACTTTCGATTCACTTATCGCCTTTCACTATGGAATGAAATAAAATAAATTGTAAACATCCCTCGAAATTGATAATTAATTGAATAAAAGTGTAATTTCCCCCCTTTGTTAATACTAAACAGTGAAACGCTCAATGAATACCTATATACCACCCATTTCTCCAAATACACATTAATATTGTATACACAATATAGCTACTAAACAATCAATCTCTAATCACACTAAAACCCTAATTATGTGTTGATATAACAAGTGTGTGCATGTGTAAATTTATATGTGTGTGTGTGCGCATAAGGATGTATAATATGTGAATTGCTTCCCATAATTAAACATCTAAACAAACCTATTTGCGGTCATATAAATGAAACTCAATCATTAATTCCAAAACCCTAAATGGAAGCAGTTAAATAATCAACTTCTTAAACTAAAATATAATCATACACGCATTAGAAATTTACCTAATTCGTACGCTTTCCTTAATAGTTGTGTTCCTCTCCCTTCTCGTTCACTGATTTGCTAGTTTAGATTGTAGATGTAATAGTTGTGTAAGAACAGGGGTTTGCCGTCTACACTAATCTCACCTCAATATTAGTGCTGCCGACTTAGCTAATAGCAATGAATATATTATTTAATTGATTTCCCATTAACTCCTTATAAGAGAGCCACATGTAGTATACGTGGAACACTTTAAATCTTGATATGTTATTAAGCATATACTAATAATACTTACTTTAATAGGTAATGCATGGAAGCATATTTGTACTTGTTCAAAAATGGGTCACTTAAAAAATTAAAGTCTAGGTAAAATAATGCAAAATTACTAATAACACATAAATAATATTAACACGTAAATAATATAAAATGCACGGAATGCATGAAATATATTAACCAACGAGTAGTGAGAAGCTCGGGTATCACAACTTAGCATACTAGATTCTGACTCAAATGATGACTATAATAGTGTTCATGGAGGTAAAGAAATTTAGTGTTTGTATATGATTTGGTGTTAACGGTTGAAGATCCAATCCATTAATGAACTTAATCTACATCTCATAAGTACTTATGCATATTGAGATTGATGCCTCAATCATGTGAACTCATATGATATAGTAAATGCTTAAAGACGCCATTGGAGGCCAACACAACAATTTGAGTAAATAATTAATCTATTATTCATGAATGTAGGGTTTACATGTTTAGGATTTGCCATTCAAGATGCAGAATTTCATAAATGAGTTAATCAAGATCAAGTATATATTTTGTGTTGCTGTTCGGCTGAATGCAGAAAAGGAAGAATGCTTTCATCTAATTTGGAACAAGCTGTCCCCATCGAAGGTGTGTGCACATGCTTGGAGACTCTTGTGGGATCGACTACCAACTAAATGCAACCTTCAAAGGAGAAACATTCTAGACCAAGGAACTGATTTAAAATGCTACTTCTGTGGTCTACAAGACGAATCCAGAAACCACGTCTTCTTCGAGTGTATGGTATCCCATAAGGCGTGGATGAAGTGCTTCAAGTGGTTGGGCATCACTACCGTGCTCCATGCATCCCCTTTTCTCAACCTGCTGTCACTCAGTTGTTTTTTAAGAGGAAAAGTTGGTAAACAAGTTGCAGTTTCTATTTGACTTTGTGTGGTGTGGTGTGGTGTTGTGGAAAGGACGTAACACCTTAATTTTTAATGGTGCTGATTTTTCTGTGAATATTAAAAGATAATTTTGTGTGAGACTATCTCATACGTGGACAAACTTTCACTTGATATTTGAGTCATACTTATCAAATTAGATTGAAACTCTACAAATTCATAATTTATTATGAAACTCTACAAATTCATAATTTATTATAGTAAATGAGACATGCCGAGCATCGCTCGGGTGAAATACTAGTGCAAGAGTAAGAAAGGCTAATTAATTCGTTTTTAATGTTCAGGGATGCCAAAAAGGATTAATTAAGAAGGTAAATAATGTGGCACAATTTCCAATGCTTATTTTTTAAAAATATATATATTTTTTGGTGAGTAGATTATTCACCGACTAGATGTAGCATTCTCCGTAATTTTTTTTGACCGAGAAGCCAACGACAAAGGCCCTATTGTTCGGGAGAATTTCAATGTTCCATTAAGGGATCTGTCCATATGAGCCAAATTCAAGGCTTGTGAATTGTGATTGGCAAAGGGGGGAGAGGTTTATTTTGATTGAGCCACTCTCATGTACACCCCATGCACCAATAAAAAATGATGCACTCTAAACTCTAATCCCTAAATAGTGAACCATAAATTATATTTGAACCATTTGGGTCGGGTGAACCATGAACCACTTGGGCCGAGTGAACCATGAACCACTCGGGCCGAGTTTGGGGTCGGGTCGGGTATTTTAAAAAAAACATCTAAAACTGAAATTAAAGTTAAAAGAAAATCGAAATTGAAAAAAGAAAAAAAAGTTAAAACTAAAAAAATTTAGAAAAATAACTTTTAAAATTAAATTGTACTAATTTTATTGGTGCATATGGTGTACAAGAGAATTTATCATTTTGATTGGTCTCTATTTGAAACCTGTCGTGAAAAGGGCAATCAATCCAAATAAAAAATAATTAATGGAAATAGTATTCAAGATCACGGGAGAATTATTAGGTCGTGTCGTGGATATTATTAACTGAGGTTTTGTAGTAGGACAAAATTTGAGAGTCACATTTCAAATTATCCTCATACACAAAGAAACGTGGCTTGTCTGCATTCAGCACTTTTATTCCTTTTTTGCGAAAACATCCAAAAATAAAACATTAGAAAACTTTCATTATCATCAGAATTAGGGGTGGAGAAAATACCGAAAATATCGGTATACCGCACTTACCATATCGAAAAATATCGATTTTATCATCATGTCATATCGTGTCGTGTCATATAGTATAATATCAAAATTTTAATATAAATTCTATTTTAATTTTTTTTTTATCGTGTCATATCGTGTCGTGTCGTGTCAGCACGGATTCTTATCGTGTCGTGTCACTATTGTGCCGACAGTTGACACCCTTGTCGCACACATATAGCCATGAGATACCACAGTTACCTCTCATGCTTCTAGCTAAGATCCCTGAAAAACCTCGCAGAAATACACGATAACTTTCTCTGGTTTTTATTAGCCCCCAATAATGGAGAGGGAAGTACCTTTACTGAAGAAATCAAGCACGGAGAGCAAATGGCGGTGGGCTGCGATTGCAGGAGAACTGAATCGAGTCAATTTAATCGCGCTGCCGATGATAGTTGTGACATTATCACAGTACCTTCTGCGTGTTTCCCCCATGTTTATGTTGGGGCATTTGGGCGAACTCTCTCTCTCCAGTGCTTCAATCGCCACTTCTCTCTGCAATGTGACGGGATTCAGCGTTCTGGTAATCTCTTCTATATGTTCCTATTTTCATTGTTAGTTACTCGTGTGTGTGTGTTTGTTTATGGATTTGAGGGGTGTAAGGTGAATTTGAAATAAAATGAAATGTGTATTTGAGTTTTGTTTATGTTTGGGAGGAAGAATTTTATAGAATTTAACAGGGTAAAATTTTATAAAATATGTGATTGATATAATATTTAAAGTAAAAACTATGGAAAAAGAGTGTTGAGTTATATATAATAATAATTAAAAAGTGTGTGATAGATGATTGATGTTGTATTGAAAATTGTGTTGAGAAAAGTAAGATATGCGTGTTATAGGGATTATAGAATAAGATTTTAGAGGGTTTAAGATCCGGATTAACAAACAAATTTTTGGATTTGAAATCTCAAAAATGGCTTCCCAAACCATAAACAAACAACCCCTTAATTCTCACTCTGGCTTTATTGCTATTTTGTTTTTAGCTTTAATGTTTGTTTGTTTTTACTGTTTTATTGAAGAATTAGTTACAATTTGATTGGCAATAGCTTAATTAAAATCCAAGCATTGTTTGGGTGTATATCAATTTCAAGTGATTTCACAGTCTACTCTGCTTAAGTGATGACTCCACTATGCAGTTTGGGATGTCTAGTGCTTTGGAAACTCTATGTGGGCAGGCATATGGAGCGAAGCAATACCAGAGAGTTGGAACTTTTACTTATGGGGCAATTCTATGTCTCTTTATAGTATGCCTACCAGTTTCTATTCTATGGATCTATACAGAGAAGCTGCTAATATTAATAGGCCAAGATCCTCTAATCTCAGCTGAAGCAGGGAAATTCGCTATTCGGTTAATCCCTACATTGTTTCCTTACGCAATTCTACAGTCTATAGTTCGCTATTTGCAGACTCAAAGTTTAATCCTTCCAATGCTTTGGAGCTCATTAGCATCCCTATGCTTCCAGTTGGTCATCTGTTGGGCTTTTGTGTTCAAGTTAAATCTTGGAAGTTCTGGAGCAGCACTGTCTATAGGGATATCTTATTGGTTTAATGTCGTTTTGCTTGTGCTTTATGTGAAATTGTCTCCAACCTGTAGAAAGACATGTGCCTCGTTTTCGAAAGATGTTTTTCTAACTATGAAGGAGTTCTTTCAATTTGCTATCCCCTCAGCTGTGATGGTCTGGTAATTTCGCTTGCCTTGACCTTTTCATTACAATTTATGTGTTGTATGGTTGCCTTTAATGTAGCATTCTTCCATTGCTAATGATTGCAGTCTAGAGTGGTGGTCATTCGAGTTGGTAATATTGCTGTCAGGATTGTTGCCAAATCCTCAATTAGCAACATCAGTTCTTTCTATATGGTATCTTTCTATAGTCTTAGCACAACGGATTTGGGTTTGAGGTTATGTTTATTCACTAAATTATTATGTTACAGCTTCACAATGACTTCCTTGCATTATCACATACCTTATTCTTTTGGTGCTGCTGCGAGGTTTGTTCTGATGCTTTATCACTCATATCCCAGTAACATGTATAAAATGCACTCTAAAATATGAATCTCGAATGCCTTTGTAGCACTCTGGTCTCGAATGAGCTTGGAGCAGGGAATCCGGAGGGGGCTAGAGCAGCTCTCTCTGCAGTTTTGGTTCTCTCAGTCTCCGAGTTTCTGATTGCCAGCATTACTATTTTCTTTTGTCGGCGTATTTTGGGATATGCATTTAGTGGGAAAATGGAAGTTGTCAATGGTGTCAAAGAAATGGTCCCTTTCCTTTGCCTATCCATCATCATGGATAGCACGCAGGGTACCCTCTCAGGTGAACTATCCTAGTTTATTTCTGATTTTATCGACGTATGTATATACTTTGATTGTTTCTCCTATATAACAATTCTGTAATTCAGGAGTAGCAAGAGGTAGTGGATGGCAGCATATTGGGGCTTATGTTAATCTGGGGTCTTACTATCTGGTTGGGATCCCTGTTGCTTTACTTCTGGGGTTTGTTTTAGACCTTAAAGGGAAGGGCCTTTGGAGTGGATTGGTGGCAGGAGCTACTGTGCAATCATTCTCACTTTCTCTGATAACAGGTCTCACAAATTGGGAAAAACTGGTAATTTCTTCCTTCAAATACTCTCACCAAAGTTTGCTTTTACCTCTATTTAATGTTGCAAAATATATATGAGATCTAGTGTCTATACACCTGGAATGCATCCATCATCTCTTATAATACATCATTTGTATAATGATTTCTTACAGGCAAGGGAAGCAAGACACAGAATTTTTGGTTGCATTGTTCCAACTGAAACCCAGTCCATCTGAAACATTATTGATGGGGCAATACTTATGTGACACGATCTCATGTGGGACGGAGCATACTTTGGGTACATTGGCTTAACACTTTGGAAATGATGAGTGTTAAATTTTTATTAGTTTGTAATCCATTTCATGTATAAGACCGTCTTATTAAAGATGTGCGTGTAATTATATTTTTCTTCTTTCTTCACCTTCTCAGGCAAGTCTTCTCTGATGAATTTTGGACTTCAAAATTGAAATCTTGATTTCATGATTTCCTCGTATCTTGGGTATATTATACTATGACAGTTTTGGTGGCATTGAGTTTTGTGAAATTGGGTGTGAAAAATTCAAATTGGTTGCATTGAGTTTTGTTGAAATAAAATTATATCAAAATACTCCACATATGGAACTTTGCTTTTATCGTTTCGATATAAAATTTCCCCCTCTTGTATTCGTTTTAATGAGATAATTTATATTTTCTAAAAATACACGTAATTTATATAATACAACATATTAAGACAAAAACTTGTATCGATCTGATTCATGCTATGAACCTTATTTTTATTTCATGACATTTGACCCTATTTAGAATATAATACGAGTCAAGTTTAGTGATTTAGAAAAATATGTTGGAAATAAGTGAAATGGATCAAATAATATAAGTTCATAGCATAGACCTGATTTATGAGAGACCAACTCACATATTAAATGTTACATGATCTATTTAACATACTTCCTCCATCTAAAAAAAGAGTGATATTTGTGTGCACCAATTGCACACAGTGCAATTGGATTTAATTTGATTTAGATTAACCACACACTAGAACTTGAGTAATTTCACCCTCCATTTCTTTTTTTATTCTCGAACCTTGAACCCGAACCCTAAATCATGAACCATGAACCCAAACCCTGAACCATGAACTTGAACCCAAATCATGAACTATTCGGGCCCCGGTCGGGTTTGGGTCGGGTTCAGGTCTTGTTCAAAATTTGAAATATAGTAAAAAAAAAAACCTGAAATCCAATTATACAAATTTTAAATTGGTGCAAATGATCCACACAAGTATTTGCCTTTAAAAATCCCATTAAATAATATTCACACGGAAAATACTTGTGCGCACCCTTTGCACCAATTTAGAATTGGTGAAATTGGATTTTAGGATTTTTTTTACTATATATATTTTAAATTTTGAATAAGACCCAGACCCAACACAGGCCCAACCCGACCCAGATCCGATCTGAACCCGATTCAAATGGTTCATGGTTCAGGGTTCGGGTTAAGGGTTCAAGGTTCGAGTTCATGGTTTCGAAATGAAAAGTGAAATTACCCAAGTATGTGGTTAATTCAAATTAAAATTGAATTTAATATCACTCTTTTTTTACGGGTGAATATTATTTAATGGGATTTTTTCTAATAGGAAAATATAGGGCTGAGATAGTGAAATGAGTATAGTCGACGTGGATTAAATTTGTTCCCTTTGACCCTTTCTATTAGGCATTGTTTTATAGTATAAAATTGTAGAATATTTTGAGATAATCAAATCATTGGTCAGTTTGCATAAAACTTGTGCCAGTATAATATAATACTCTCTAACATGCGGGATATGTGTATCGAATGATGTGACTCGTGTTCCTTTTTAATTAAATTAACATGTTTTATACGAGTCATTCTATTCTAAGGCTTGTGGCCATAAATGCTAAAGTTGTGATTCTTTTATTCTGAAGTTATAACTAATTATAATCACACCTAATTTTAGTTGAATGTAGGCGACGCATATACACAAAGTTCAAATTGGAGTGCAGAAAATTGAATGCGCCAGACCACAATTCATTTTTTATTAAAGGCCTAGCACTTAGCGAGACCGACCGTTGTACTTATTTTAGACATTAACTAAATTTATATTTTGACTTTTGTGATTAATTGGTTTTTAATTCGGCATCTCCAAGAATGTCAATCAATGTTCACAAGGGGCAACCAGCTCCATCCCTCTTGTTTCAGAAATGGAAGCAGAAATAGGTTTGTTGAGTGAATCAGAAGATAACAAGAAGAGGCCATCAAAGTGGAGGATTAGTGTAGCAGAGGTGAATCGGGTGAGTGTTATCGCGCTTCCCATGATCGTCGTCACCATTTCCCAGTACCTTCTGCGTACGTCGCCGTTGTTCATGCTTGGCCATTTGGATCAACTATCGCTCTCCACTGCTTCAATTTCCATCTCTCTCGGCAATGTCACCGGTTTCAGCCTTCTGGTAATTAATCTCCCGCTCTTATTTTTCGATGAAAATATTAATGAGAATCATTAGATAGAAATTTAGAATGACGATTACACTGTTAGTATATTGCTCTAATTTTAAATTAGGAACAAACTGGGCGAATTTATCATATATCCCTTATTCATCTCTGTTACTATTCTCATTGAAGAATTATGATGTCGATAAATATTAATTTTTGTGCAGTTTGGCATGGCGAGCGCTTTGGAAACTCTGTGTGGGCAGGCGTATGGAGCAGAGCAATACGACAGAGTCGGAACGTACACTTATGGCGCGATTTTAAGTCTGTTTATCGTGTGCATACCGGTTTCTGTTCTATGGTTGTACACAGAAAAGTTGCTGATATTAATAGGCCAAGATCCTGTAGTCTCAGCTGAAGCAGGAAAGCTCATGATTTGGCTCATTCCCACATTGTTTCCATACGCCATTCTTCAGTCAATTGTTCGGTTTTTGCAGTCTCAAAGCCTGATTTTTCCGATGCTTTGGACCTCGTTGGCGTCTCTATGCCTGCAGTTAACCCTCTGTTGGGCTTTTATTTTTAAGTTCGGTCTTGGAAAAGCAGGGGCAGCGTTGTCCATTGGCGTGTCCTATTGGTTTAATGTGGTTTTGCTCGTGTTTTATGTGAAGTTTTCGCGCACGTGTGAGAAAACCCGCGTTTCGTTTTCAAGAGACGTGTTGTTAAGCATGAGGGAATTGATCAAGTTAGCTATACCATCAGCTGGAATGGTCTGGTAATTCCCAACTCTTGATACCATCACTCTTATAAATTAATATCTATAACATTTAATGTTATGATCTCAGTTTACAACTTACAAGTGTAGTGGTATCAGTTGATAAGTGTTATGGTATTAGTTGATAAGCGTTATGGACGTTTGTTAAGTCTGTTTATTGTGTAACATTTTTCCTAACATTTATTGCAGTTTGGAATGGTGGATATACGAGTTAGCAGTTTTGCTTTCGGGACTGCTGCCAAATCCGCAATTAGAGACGTCGGTTCTTTCTATATGGTATCAAATCATTGATCCACTTTGGAGTTGTATGTTTTAAGTATAATGTCGTGTATGTAAGGTTTTAATCTGGTTTGTTTGCAGCATGACAATTACAACGTTGCACTACCACGTACCTTATTCATTGGGCGTTGCTGCAAGGTCTGTTTCTGCAAACTCTCTTTTTTAAAGTAATATCGTTTAGTTCACGAGGTAATACTGTTTAACATACAAAGTAACATTTTGTTAAAATATATTTGTGTTTATGTATTATTCTCTCAAAATCAATAAACCGTGATACTTTTGTATACGAAACAGTATTACTAAGTTTATCAACATAAAACTAAACTACCTTAATTTGTAGCACACTAGTCTCAAATGAGGTGGGAGCAGGAAAAGCAGAGACAGCCAAATTTGCTGTAATAGCAGTGGTGGTTCTGTCTGTGACAGAGTTTCTGATCGCTGCATCGGCTCTTTATATATGCCGTAATGTATTAGGATATGCATTTAGTGAAGATAAACAAGTTGTCAATTATATAAAGGAAATGACCCCTCTCCTTTGCCTCTCCATCTTGATGGATAACCTTCAATCAGTATTTTCAGGTAGTATTTTTCTCCCTTACTTTCTTCCATAGTCTAAAACAGTTCGATTTTTCTGTGTATTTTTTCATTACCTTTTGCAAATGTATAGTTGGTAGTGGTACCCAACGACTTTCAGAACTGTTGGGGGTGTCAAACCATCTCTCCATTGGTAATGAGGCCGTTTGGATAAGTCCAAAACTAAATTCGTGTGAACTCGGCTCAAAGCGAATAATATCATACTAATGCAGAAATTTGAGTAACCCCCAAGGGTTGGCCTAGTGGTTGTAGACTTGGGACTTAGGAGTATGCTCCTCTCTAGGTCTCAGGTTCGAACCCTTTCAGATGCGATCAACTCTTGAGATCCCCCGAACTAGTCGACCCTTGAGCCGGATACCGTATTATAAAAAAAAATAATGCAGAAATTTGAGTCCATCTTAGATCATAACAATGGTATCAAAGCTCTGTTGGGATTTTTGGGTCCATGCAAGTTTATAGATTGTTAGATGAAAAAAAGGTTCAGATTAATATATCTAGTTTTTTTAAATACAGGAGTAGCTAGAGGGAGTGGGTGGCAAAATATAGGGGTTTGTGTGAATGTGGGGTCTTACTATCTAGTTGGTGCCCCAATCGCTTTACTACTGGGATTTGTTTGGCACCTTAAAGGAAAGGGCCTTTGGACTGGATTAATTGTAGGAACTGCCGTCGAAGCTCTCTCACTTTGTATTATAACAGCTCTTACAAATTGGGAAAAACAGGTATTTCTTTCCTTTCATTTCTTTGAGCATTGCATTAATTTATAATTATAAATCATTGGAATATATGTTTACTCGAATAATTGAATTGAATATACTATAAATCATTTTGTAATTATGAATCAAAATAAGTGTTATTATTATTTTATTTCTTGTTTAGATACTTTTGAATGTCAAATTAAATAAGAAATTATCGATTCTTTTATATCCCTACCCAACATAGTTGGTACTATGCATTACTAAAATAAAATGTGAAAATTGATCCATGTGAGCACTTATATCTTGATTTTATTATCTATGTTCTACAGGCAAGGGAAGCAAGACTGAGAATTCTGTCGGGGAAACTTCCTGCTGATGAAAACCCCTCTTTCTAAACCCTCAAGGGTTGGCCCAGTGGTGTAGGTTTGAAATTTAGAAGTGCGTTCTTCATTAAATCTCAAGTTCGAACTCCTAAAGTGTGATCAACTCTTAAGATGAATCATTATATACAAAACTTAGTTCTGGCTTGAAGTAGCCCCTCTAGTGGACAGTGGGTTTTCGTCCCCGAATTAGTCGGTCTTTGAAAAGGATACCGAGTTATAAAAAAAAAAAAAACCCTTCATTCTGAAATAAATTAAAATCTTGGTTTAATTAATATTCTTTGCTTTTCCAATTGGGGAAGGAAGTAGTGTCGCAGTTGTCGCAAGTAGTGCTTAGTGATTAAATTATATTCCTCCCTAATGCAAATGATGTATTATCATGTCCCTTTTTCTTGCTTTTTGGTAAAAGTATTATCTCGTGTTGCAAACATGCAATGCTTTCATATTGTACATTTATGCATGACTTGACGTGGTAGTAGTTCAAGAATAAGAGATACTACTATTATTAATTAATATACGATAATCACAAATAGTATGAATATATCGTAGATTCAAATCCACAAACACCACTAATAATTATTGGAAATTGTTCTTATATTTTTAGCTGGAGGATACCTGTTGCTTATAATAAATTACTTATAATATAGTATAATAAAGAGAGTGTAACATAATAGGACATAATGTACAAAAAACTTCCTAATCCCACTATCTCACCATAAACAAACATGTGTATAAATATAGATTAACAATATTCACTAATCAATTCCTCCTCGTATCTGCAATTCAAGAATCAGAGAGTTTTCCCTGAAATTGCACAAACCTCTACCAGCTCCCACTTGGTCAAAATACAGCAATAATATCAAGGACTAAAATTAGTATTCCTTGGCTTTTTGCCTCAATTCTTTCAGCTCCTGCTCGATTTCAGGATCTTGAAACTTCAACGCACTAGAAACGGGTCTCCCTGCTGGGAGCTCTCCCTTCTGCACACCAAAAAATGCACATTTATCTTTATAAATTGACAAATACTTATATGCACCAGCTGCACTCAAGTGCATTTTAAAATGAAATTAGTTATTTTACTAAAAGGTGTCAGTTTGTCAATATCAGCTGTTTTCACTGAATACTAGTTGTTTCCATTGAACAATATTAATTGTTTTCATTGAACAATATTATTTATGCACCCAAGTGTTAGTCATAAAAGTTTGATCGAAAGACTCTTTACAAGTTTAAAGGAGAACAACTTCGAATTGAGTTACCTTGGTGCTTCCAGAAAGTTCTCTTTTCATGTCGGCAAGATCATCATCAACTGAGGTCGTCTCTAGCATTGCAAACTGCACAATGAAATGCAACCACATTTTTATCTGATAAAAGAATTCTGCATTGGTTTTTGAGTCTTGACAAGTGCTTTCAGATAATTTTTTTTTTAGCCAAGAGATTTTCTACAATTATTATTATCAGGAAGTACCAAGTATAAGCCTGTATATCTCGAAGGATTAAAGGATCTGAATACAATATTCTTAATTGCTTATAGATACTCCGGACGTTGACAACTATTTTTGGTTTCAAGAGTAGTAGTAACTAAAGAATGAAAGCCCAGAGTAAAGGAAGATCTTGGGAGGCTGGGCATTAAGTCAAGTGAGTAATTTGGGCTTATAGACGGAAAAATATTGAAAGTTATAATTAATAACAAGAAGAATAGCATATCAGCTTTCTTTATATGCTTTGGCATGTTAAGTGTATAATTAACAACTGGAAAAAACAAATGCAGCTATCAAAAGAGCAATAGAACTTAAAGAAAGTTTGAATCATATATAATTAGACCACATCCAACTACCTTTCCTTCAAGTTCATCAGTGGATAGCTGAGTAAGGGCATCGGCCTGAGATTCCATTGCCAAAACTGTCCAGAAAAGGAAACCAAAAAAACAAGAAACATCTTTCAGATAATTTGTGCTAACTGCTAAGCAATTAAGACAGTCCCATGAATAATTTTCATATTATTCATATTGCTCATATACAATTAAAGAGGCAGGTGCAAAATAGAATTAGAAGCTTGTTTAGTAACCAAAAGCATGAAAGTTGATCAGCTTTACCTTTTTCTTCCATCTTCTCAAAAGCTGAAAGAGCACTGCTTGTATTTACATTCCCCAACATCTCACTCACCTTTGTTGAAGTCCTGAAAAGGGATGTCCGGTTATTGTAAATCCGAGTAAGCAAATGGAAATATTAAGTACTAGGCAAAGTCTTAGATAAACATGTTTTTCCGGCCAATTGGTTTGCACTTTGTGTGTATTTTTATATAGTATTAGTTGTTTCATTAAAAGGTATTTCTTTGATAGTATTAGTTATTTCAATTGGCGGATACTGGGAGGGGGGACTTTTTTTTTCTTCTATGTATATGTATATGAGTACATGCGTATAACTATATTAATATGTGTATTTATCCTTCTTGTTTAACTATATATTTATGTATAGTTATATCAACATATAAGTGTTGGTACCTATTAATTAGACTTAAAATAAGTGTTCAGTTATATTCTCGCCCCCTCAAATTTTATATCCTGGATCTGCCACTGGTTGTTTCATTTATAAGTATTAGTTGTTTTGCTATAAAGTGATAATTACAAACTAGTTGCACGATAAAACTGTTTTACATAAAAACAACTCTAAATATTATATTAATGAAGGGGAAGAACAAACTTGGCAGATTGAGCTCTTGCTTTCAGAGTATCTTTTTTGGACTTAGCTTCCTGTATTTTGCTTTCCAACAGCTGTCACACAAGATAGCCATTTAGTAAGACCAACCTATATTGGTTAGGTGGTAAGAGGATAATTTATAATCGTAGTTCTTTTATCAAATAGTAGAAGAAAATGGTGATGCGACCTGTGAAAGAATTTAATAAGAGGGGAAAGGTCATCCAAAATCTAAAACAAAACTGCAGAAACATAATTGTACTAATAAAGCAACTTACCCTTGTATTGGAAACTAAGTTGTCAACTACACCTCTTTGCTGCTCAAGTTGGGCCTTCAAAGAACTCGCATTATCCTGGAAGTATTTGCAAAAACATGAATCGAGAAAGAACCATTTGTGATGATATGAAGAAACTATGTTCAAACAAGAATAATACAGCCTGTTCATAATAAGAGCTAAACCATCAGTGATATGCTATTTTCCAACAGCTAAAATTAATGTTATAATAGGATCAACAAACCAGATTTGGTTGATATGACTCACCAATATAATATATCAATTGAGAATATTGAGATACCCATTATATATTGAGACAAATAATCCTTAAGACAGCTAACCGATAAAAGAACCTTAACTGGGCTAAATGAATTGTCATACCATCAACAATCAAGTTTTCACTCTGAAAATACTTGCACCTCAAGTAATTTACCTCACTTTCCCTCACTCAAATAATAGGAAAAGGGAAAAAAAACAAATAGGAACTTTTCAGAGTAATTTTATTTGTTAAACCATGTAAATGATATGCTGACGGATATATTAGATGTCGGCTGGTATGTAGGCATTATTGATCAAAATATAATATAACTTTGATATCGTTGAATTAAGGAATCCCTTGCATCAAAATATAGTATAAAATATAAATGCCCCTGGTAACTGACATCGTTTCGGTAATAAAATAATAAAATCCACAGGTGTGGCAAATGGAATTGATGCCATATGAAACAAATTGTTTCCTTATTCTTATCAGTAACGAAACTCTTTAGGAAATGGAGGTAATCTTGTTATCCCTTTTAAAGTTAAAGGGAAAACCCTTACAGCATAAGATTTTCTACGCTTGAGGGCTTCACGAGCAAGGTCCTCGTTGCCCTTCCCAAGAGCAAGTTGCGCTCTGCGGTACCTGTGAAAAAACTAAGCCTAGATCAGAACTTCAAGAAAGAAATGAATAACATGACAGATTCATGGCACTTACCAATCTTCAGAAGCTTGTTGTGACGCTTTATATTTGTTTTCCATCTGCTTCTGTGAAGCCAAAATCTACAAAAGAGACAAATACAATAATAACTTGCCTTCATAGTGATTATATATCATAAATTTTTTAGATGCGTCTCCTCATTGCAATCAAGAAAATATATGTAAAGATGACATTCCAGGCAAACCGTTTCTTTTCAAAAAAGAATTTTAGGCTAGTTACAAGAATTCAGTAAAGGATGTAAGTTTTTCGGTCTACAATACCTACATTCTAGATAATTTCTCTACCCCGAATCCCTCACCAAAAAGAAAAGAAAAACTAACATTGCAGAAGAAGAAATAGAAGAAGTAGAAAAGAAGTTATCAGCATGACATACTTGTGCCGTAGCTTGACGCAACTTGACCAAATCCTCGTTCATTTCGATGACCGTTTGTTCCAATATTTTCTCGGGATCTTCAAAGGTACTTATTAGAGCATTTGCATATGACTACACTTAAAAGAGTTAGGATAAGTCAGTAACATTAATTGGCCTATAATGAAGCCAAAAGAATCTCAAGAACTCCAAACAACCTTGACAACTCTAGCAAACCGATCAAAGAGATTCATTTGAGTGCCAAGACCCCCACCTCCATGGCTGTTAGACCGGGATCCACTAGAGTAAGATAATAGTACTCCTGAATATTTTGGAGTACCCACTGCACAAAAAAGAGCTCTAGTATAAATATTGGGGAAAAAATTCATTTATATTTAATCCATTATTAGAGACAAAAATTAACAAACTAATCCCTGTAACCTACTGTGTGGTCAGCTATATGGATCATCAGTTTATATATCATGTTTGAGTTCTTCAGCAAAAGGACTACCAGTTTCTATTCTAAAAGTATATACTCTCAGCGAGATCCACAATATTTATTACAAAACAGAGAGTCTGCTAGATAAACAAAGAACAAGAAATGCTCATCTAACAATCCATCAACGATAACACCCAAGAAGAAGTCCTTCATAAACAAACGGAGCTCTCAAATCCTTAATCAGATTAATTCGACAGAAGTCAATAAAAACAACAAACTTTAGATTAAGTTTGCCAAGTTTGAGATAATGCATTCAAGCATAAATGCTACAAGAAGGTAGATCATCTTTGTAAACAAAAATTAATAGCTTCACATATAATCTGGTGGTATTTTTCATATTTAATTTGGCCACAATAAGCATAGCATGCGCAAGAATATAATGTATTTTTGGAGCTTATACATATATTACATGGAATGCATCCATCGCATCCCACTTGAACAGGCATAATCGATGTTTAACAAAAAAAAAAAAAAATACAGAGTAAACAACATAAGCAGATGATCTCCACACTTTTCAGGGTAAGTATGACACTTCACTAACACATGGAACCATCATGTCAATCCGCAGTACGTCACGCTCAACAATTCGTATCTTACTCAATCATTGCCAATTCTCCTTCTCCAGTTATCAATTGAGAATTAATACAAACTACAACGAAAGGGTTTCTCTGTAGCATAATAAACTCATCAAGTAAACCATGTTTACAGCACAAATTACAGTAAATCCTGCAATTACCTCCATAGCCGAAAAAGGATGGCCTGAATGACTGTGCCTTCACAATAATAACCCCTCTATTGTACGACGGAGCAGAAGGGGCAACTGCCGTAGAGGCCATACTTAACCCAGTTACCTGCGCTCTCACGGCCACTACCATTATCTTCTTCTCTGTATAACGCGGTCACAGTTTGTGGTGTCAAAATTGACAGGGAAAGGAGAATGAAGCTCCGTGAATCAATCAACAATTGCGACAACAGTCGCTGGGAAAACCTTGCGAGAATTACAGTTGTTTTGTATTTTTTGTTTTTCCCCAATTTATGTGATTTCTTGTTTGTGGTTTGAAGGTGGAGGAGGATCAGATTTTAATTTTTGTTGTATATAATATCTTTTTCTATTCTATTTTATTTTTCTGGATTATATTTGTCTTAGGGCGGCTTGGGCTAATCTGTTAAGTTGTTATTGGGCCAATCAATTCAAGTTGGGCCCAGGTTATTTGCCCACACTAACTGGGCGGGCTACATCTTCTATTGTAGCATTGGCAAATGGCCACGGTTATTAGCAACCCCTTTTTAGGAAATGCACCCCCTTTTACAATTAATCACATACACCCGGCTGAAAGTTTTGAAAATATTACTTAATTTCGAAACAAGTTTACGAAATATATATGTATTCTCGAAAATTATTTCCGAAATATTTCAGGAACCTACTGTAAAGAAATATCAGCAAACTTTTTCCAAAATATTAAAAAGTTTCATAAATATTTTGTCGAAATTTATGTATAATTTCAAAAAGTGTCACCGAATTTTTTAAGTAACCTACTATAATCAAATTTCGGCTTAAAGTTTCGAAGATACTATAAAATTTCGGTATATATTTTCGAAATATATATGTTTTTTCGAAAATTATTTTCAAAATATTTCCAGGACCCTACTTTAAGAGAAACATCGGTAAATTTTCTAGAAAATATTAAAAAGCTTCATAAATATTTTGTCAAAATTTATGTATAATTACGAAAATTATCACCAAATTTTTTAGAATAAAGAAAATGAGTGGTGAACTAATATGGGTGGTGTATTAATCCCAAGAGTGGTGAATTAATTTGGGGGGTGCATTTTCTAAAAGGGAGGGTGCTAATAACCTGTGCCTTGGCAAATTCTGCTTAAAGCAACTGTTTTATCATTTCTTGATCGCAAAATAAAAAGGAGATGTAATGGTGTTTTTCATATCCAACTCTGATCTCTGAACAGGGAGCGCCACTTGATTATCGGTTAGCCTTCTAATTATTTTAATATTTTCATATTTTTTGTTTATTATGAAAGAATTATGAAAACAAGAAGACGAGGAATACAAGAACCATGAATGCACACAAAGTGTTTGTCATATTGCTTCTATTGTAATGTGATACGATTTGACTTAGACTGAGTAGTTAGTTTCTTAGTTTTGCCCATGATTTGTGTAGTGGGTTAATGCCCTGTTTTTTCGACTATTAGTTATGCTTGTTATTTAATGAATGACATATTTCCAAACCTTTTCTAATACTACGGCTTCTTTCTCCCTATTCTGGTTTTATTGATACGGTACCATCACTGTCTCCTACACCTTTTTCTTCACATGAATTTTGTTTATATTTTTACAATTGTTTCTTTTTTTTCTTGGTTTTGATTATGAATGTATGATTATGAGATTTTGAAGAATGTGTAGTCATTAAGAAAGAAAGAAAAAGGGCATGTTTTGATTTTAGCAATAGAGAAACCAACCTGTAACTGTATGATAATATTGCAACATTTTTAGCCACTTCATTTTCGATAAATATCAGCTGCTTTAATTAGCATAATGAATAGGTAAGAGACTTTCATTTAGATATTTGTGAGATGTTTCAGCCCATATCTTGTATCTATCTGCATTTCATTCTATAGACATTCTTGCATAAAAAAAAATCTTTTGAATGCTTGTGTTTGCTTCACTAGTTGTTAGATGTAGTATAGATCCATAATTGAATTTTACACAAGCAGTATCAATCATATTTTTAACAACATTGGATCCATTGCCCATATTCTAAATTTTATATAAGCAGTACATAAGTTTTTGTCTTCGGCCAATGAGTTTCTTGAATTAGTGGTTGCAAAACTTATAAGTGAAGCATGAAGCTAAGATAGAGTTAAGAGAGGAAATTTTGATTAAGTTCTGTTCATTTTCACATGAATGGTGAAGTTTTTATTCACAACTAGAAGCATTATAGCTATCAAGCTAAACTTGGCACTATTTTACTCCCCTTATCAGATTCCACTCTCCAAACATGTACATACTATGTATAACTTTCACCTAGATATACTCCAAACGAATCCCGATTTTCGTCCATCCACAAGTAACAATCTTGAAAAATTCAAAGAATAGTTTGTATCGTGAGACGATTAACATCCAAGATTTTAGTTTCTCAGTTCATTGTTTAATAGATATGATGTAAATTTTCATTTCCTACATAACTCATAATTTGTTTAGTATATACTATTGAATTGTTATTTGCTGCTTTCCTGGGTTATGCTAAAGAACATAATTCACATTTTCGTGGCAATATCAGGATGAAGAACTTTCTTTTTTTTTTCGACAGAATGACGAAGAACATAATGATTATAGAAAATCTATTTAACAGTTCCAGTTGTATGCATAATTCAAAAGGTTGAGGTATTCTTTAACAAGGGTATCCTGACATCATAAATATAATTAAATTGGAAGACATAATAAACGAATCATATGTGATACTAATTGCATTACATATTTTTACTGAATGTAACTCTTTCCACTTAAAAATGAATTTTGAGAGCTGAAAAGTGATCTGATCTTGTATGATATTATGCTTGATTTGATGATTACAATGTTATGAATCCTAAATTGAACAAGTGTCAAGGGGAAGATTTACGGCTAACATGACTTCTTTCTAGGGTCATTTAAATATCAATAACTCAATGCACCCAATATTTGCACCTTTAGAGTTTAGGTCAGTTTTTCCTAATAAGATATTAGTCTAAATTGGTTCTAAATAAGGAATCTAGTATTTTTGACAAGTCTTGTTATGAATGGTTTAATTTTCTATTTACTGTAGTTTGTAACCAATTTTGCACTAAACAATTCTATAGACAAGTAATGCAATAATTCTCATGGGAAGAGTCCTTTCTTACCTTATATCACCTTGTTACATAGTTTGGTTCCAATAAAACGTTTACTTAATTTGTTAAACGACAAACTACCAATAAACTTTATGACCTTTATTGTTGACTATTAATATCTTTTTATGCATTTGGTTATTATTCTCTTTAAGGTTGCATAATGGACCGAGGAGCGAGTAGTTGTGCCAATCTCTTACAATCTAGTAATCTCTTACTATCCAGTAATGAGTATGCTAGAGCAGTGGAAGATTACCTTGATCATGCATTTTCTGTTAGAGCAGAGGGAGATGAAATTGCATGCCCATGTAAGAAGCGTTATCATCGTTTTTGGCATTGTAGGGATGAAGTGTATGATCATTTGATTGTCAAAGGCATTGATCCAAAGAGTAACCATTGGCATTTTGATGAGAAATTTTTATCCGCCATGTCAAATCAAAGGTTGAAGACGATTGAAAAAAATAAACGAAAGATGAAGGAATTAGGGATTAACGCTCATCCTTATGAAGCAATTTGTTCGATGGATCAAAAGAGGCAAAAAATCAACAAAATGAAGTCCAAGGAAGTTCTTGCAAGAGATGTCGAATATATACCTGATGAAGTATGTGAAGTAGAGGATGATAATGAGATTATGCAGGATATTAGAATTTCGAGGTCTCATTCGAAGAAGGTTGTGCATATCTACTTTGAGTATTTGCATGTTACCTTATTGCATTGTTGTTTAATATTTAATCATTATAAATATGTTTCAGGTAATTGCTAGTAGAGGTGAAAATCTTTTACAGACCTTTAATAAACCAACACAAAGCAAGACATTGGTCGCGCCTGGATCACTCAGTGCTTGTGTTATAAAAGAGAAATTAAGAGAACGACTATCAAATTAAATGTATGCTTCTCCTGAGGATTCCATTCAACTAAGGGCAGATTTGTTGTTGGACCACGAAATGGAGAATTTAAAAAAGCGACGAGAAAGCTATTCAGCGCTGCAGTTATTTGACGGTCTTAGTGGTGATAAGATCCCGGTATTTTTTATGACCACTTGCTTTCTTGTTCAATGGCTTTTAATTGTTCTCATTCATATCCTCTTATCTAGGTCAATGGATATCAAATAATCTGTTTCTGAAATAATTTGGTTCAATTGTAATGATTTAAGGTTCTATTTCAATTTAAATGCAGAAAATTAGTGAAAACAACAAGGTAATCAGGGAATGTCAAAAGGATAGACACACAACAGGCCCTGTTTCATTTGCAAGAAAGCGTCATGATCTGGTAAAGAATTATATATGTTTCTTCTTATTTTTACGTTATATAAGCGCCATTACCTTATAATGACTTGAAGCAGAATTTTAAATCTACTAGCTTTGATAAATAGAGTTTTTTTTTTGGGTGATGACTGAATTGCTTGACTTCCCAAATTTTATGGCAGGAACAACCTGCAAATGTACCACCATCTGAAGCAACAATGTATAGAGAAACTCCTAAAAGGAAACCAGAGAGAAAGTACAAGACATGTTATGAATTTATTGAACATAATATTGTAAGTTACATTTTTTTTTATAATAATATAGTAAATATAGTTAAATTTAAGTTGTTATGAAGATTTTTCTAAATATATTTTGGTTAATGATACAAATTAGATGGAAGAAGTTCAAACCCAAGACCATCGTCCACTTTCTGGCAAGTGCACCAAGAGTGTAAAAGGGTCTTCAAAGTCCAGTATGCTTATTCACAATGAGTTTTTTCAGACATTTAAAGCTCAAATTGTAAAAGAAGCAGTTGGTGAATTGATGAAAATTTTAAAACAAGTTCTTCCTTCTGATATGCTTGCTCGTATTGTTCCACCAGACAATGTTGTCAATGGGCAATCTTCTAGTGGCATCAATGATATAGATCAATGTCCGGTAATAACTAATAATTATATCTTTTGTTATTTCAATTATCATTTTAATGTTTCTCCACTTTTAGTCAACGGATGACTTTGTTAGTCTTTTTAGAACGACGCAGAGATAGACATCGGGGTTTAACGACGACCATGATGACCTTGAAAGAAATGATGAGGGAATTCAAAAGGAAGTGCAGAATGAAGCCTAGTTATTAGACTTTTTTATTTCAAGTATCTAGGGTCTCTATGTTTTGGCAAATACTTATATGTATCAGTTGTACCGTTCAATTTAAGTGCATTTTTTTATGATAAAAGTTTTTATACTGAAATGAATTGGTTAGTCAGTATTAGTTATTTTCACTGAACAATATAAATTATTTTATTGAACACGGTTAGTTATGTGCAGGTATTGGTTAGTCAGTATTAGTTATTTTCATTGAACAATATAAATTATTTTATTGAACATTGTTAGTTATGTACTAATTGAGCGGTGCAACTGGTGCACCCAAGTGTTTTATCATTTTATATTACTTGGTCATTATTTATGAGATTTAGTTATTGATCCACTTTGTTATACTTTAATGACTTTACAAATTAAATAGGAATGATATCCATTTACAGATTATTTCATTGGAGCCACAAGGTTCGTAATTAAGGATAGTATTCTTTTCATATCTATTTTTTCGTCGGTGATATTAATATTCATGGATGTTTAGTTAGTATCCCAAAGGATTGTTCATATTATATTTTGTTTGTGTTATTTGATGTTGGGGGTATGCCTATACGTAGTTGCATCTAATTTATACAGCTTTATGATATACGGGGGTAATGAAGGAGTGTAACATGTACGATGTTCTAATTTCATAACACATAAACTCTTTTCTTTTTTTTTTTTGAGGAAGATAACACATAAACTCTTACTTTACGTCTTTACCTTGATTTTCTGGGTGAATGTAGCTGCTTGCAACTTCATTTTAATCTAACATTTTCATTAATTATTTATTGATATTTGGCAGTATGATTCTCATTCAATTTCAATTTTTTACAGCTGTTGACTCAACGTACATTTATTCTCTTTATTTCTTATTTTTCTAAATGTTGGTTTTTGTAAGTGTGTGATACTGTTGATATTCGTCAATTCAATTCTGGAGCATTTTCTTGAATTCGTAGGACCAAATTGCAAAAATTCGAGGAAAAAGGTTATATGCTTAATATGGTAGTGTACAATATGAAAGATTTGGAAAGATAAGAAACGACATTATATTTCAGGATAGTATTTAATTACAATTTGATCTGCTTAATGATAATATCAAATTTAGTTCTTGAAAATGGATTCGATCTTATTATCCGTTAATCTTCATTGCTTTCGAGGCATTCTGGAAATCTCATCAGTTAAAAAACATTTAAACTAAATTGTAATGGGTTCATATGATTTGACAAAATTTCATATTTTCCTTTTTTAAAAAAGGTTACACTAATACTACATAAAATTTGTGAAGATGCAAAGATTAAAGCAATAAGAAATTCTCAATTTTAATTTACATGTATAGATGCAATTAATATATAGAAGCAAAGTTTATAACAAAATAAATGCTTTTACGTTGGTTATATATCCAACCCACGAAAAATTAAACTCTTCACTTATTTCGAAACTAGAAACGGAGTAGCTGTAGCTTGAAGCATCAGAATCCATCAGTAATACGGCGGTGGAGCTGGAGGATCGTAATACGGCGGTGGTGCGCCGGGGCAGTTCATGTACACCGGTGGCGGCGGACCTGGTGGTCAGCATCAGAATCCATCAGTAATACGGCGGTGGAGCTGGAGGATCGTAATACGGCGGTGGTGCGCCGGGGCAGTTCATGTACACCGGTGGCGGCGGACCTGGTGGTCAGCATCAGAATCCATCAGTAATACGGCGGTGGAGCTGGAGGATCGTAATACGGCGGTGGTGCGCCGGGGCAGTTCATGTACACCGGTGGCGGCGGACCTGGTGATCCAGGAACTACGGTGTACGGCGGCGGACCCGGTGGTGAAGGACCTAAAATTGGAGGAGGAGGCGGTGGAGCAGAGTAGTAACTCTCTCCATGACCATGAGATACAGCACCGAACATGTGTGGGCCTTGTGGCGGCGCAAAAGCATTTGGAAGAGGCGGCGGTGCAAAAAAAATTGGGTACGGCTGAGGTGGTGGTGGCGGCGGCGGTGAGGGTGAGCCTTTTCTGAAGGCCATGTGTTAATTAGTGGCGGTGAAACGAGCAAATTATGTGTGAGCGTTGAAATCGCATGTATAGCCTGCCTATTGAAAAGGAGTACTATTTATTCTTCTTTTAAATATTTTTTTTGCTCAGTCTTGTATGTATGCCAGGTGTATCGATGCGTTTATAAGATTTTAAGCGTCTGAACTTGTTACGTTGAAAAATGTGACTTATTTACACATAAAAGTGCAACTGTTAATATGAGAACATAGTTACATGCTTCTATTTGGAATAATTACACGTTTTCTTTTTTGTATAACAAGACGTCTTGTAAAATCGATTTATGAGTCATGTATTACTGCGGTCTTTGCACATAAGACCTACTCATATTTTTATTATTACCGTGCAACTACTATTTTGTGCCCGTGATTTTTTTTAATAACCATATTTGAATTATTGAATATTTATGTTATTAATCGAGTCTAAGTTTTATATGCATCAGGTGTGCCGTGTATTTTATAATGTATTTTAAACTATGTAATTTATTATGTTGAAATATGTAATTATTTATACTGAACCGTGCAACTATTGTTACGGGAAATAAGTTGCACGTTTTAGTGTAAACAAATTATATATTTAAGTATAATAAATTTCATGCATTCTAAAATACAATATAGATTTTACGGGGAATTTAGTGCATATGAAACCCACTCAATTAGCAAACTTGATTTCTATATTTTGCTAATCATATTATAAAATAATTTTGAAATACTAATAAATATTAAAGTAATTCAAATTAATTCACTAATGGAGTATATTTTAAAGGAAGTTTAATACTATTAATTATTAAATATTGAACTATTAACATTTCATTAAAAATAAATAAAAAGCTACATGTACTAATATATTGGTTTAAGTAAAAATAAATTGAAATTGAATAGAGATTTTTGTGACCCTTTAAAATAATGATGAGCCATTAATCCACGAAATCAAGGTAATGGATTATGATAAACCCTACCGACCATTTTGAAAGCTCTTATCCAGATAGAGATGCTCAATTCTGGAAATTTCATTCAGATGTCAGCATCATTGCAGAAATCCTGTTTTCTCTTTTTGCAAAGAATAGCATGTCCATGTGGTCTCCTTCGCTTGAAACGTGTCCATCCCCAACACCAATAGCGAAGAGAATGATATATATCCGTAATAATTTTTGTATTTTCTTTTATATTTCCGCGACTTAAATACTCCCTATAACCCAAATTTTTGTTTGTATAATTTTTATTTTGGTCCGTTCCAATTTTTTTATTTTATTTTTGTAAATTATAAAACTCATTTTAATTCAAAATATTCAAACCCAATCTATTTATCATTACTACTTACTTATACCCTCAATACTTTATCACCACTGAGTATTATTTTACTTTACAATAAATATATAATTATTTATTATAATCACTACACTTTATCACTTTATCACTTCAAATACTAATAAATAATTTTACATTAAATACTACGCACACAGTAATTATACAAAAGAATTTGGGACCGAGTGAGTACATGACATGTGGATAATTTAGAAACATCAACAAATTTATATATAATAGATGGTGTTCTATTTACCTGTTTCATTTTTTGTCTTTTATTAATTTTTAATGAGTAAATTGTGCAGAATCCCCTTGTAATTTGCAAAATTGATGTCAAACCCCCATCTGCTTTAAAAATTGTATAAAATCCCCTTATAGTTTTATAGATATGGCGCAAAATCTACGTGTGATTTTTTAATATGGCTTGAAACTCATATTTTTGTGGAGGTAATGAAAAATGTATTACACGCTCGTTTTTAGTGTTATTTTTTTTTCACTTTCTTTGTTGAAAAATGACAGAATTACCCTCCATTAATTATATTAAAGGTGATCTTGGTGTCAAACTTTCATATTTTTACAAGTAAATAACTATATAAAAATTTTTAATTGTAAAAATATGAAGGTTTGACGTCAAACTCCCCTTTAATATAGTCAATTGAGGGTAATTATGTCATTTTCCAACAAAATGGGTGGGAAAAAAAACACTAAAAAGCGAGTGTGTAATACACTTTCCATTAGATCAATAAAAATGAGGGTTTCACACCATATTTATAAAATCACAAGGGGGTTACAAATAATTTTTAAAGCACATGAGGGTTTGACGCCGATTTTTCAAACTACAGAGAGATTCAACACAATTTGCCCCTTTTTTATCCTGTTAAATTTTTAATATATAAGGACTCGGAATATTGTGGTTCGTTAAATCTTTTTATTATTTTACATGTCAATTATTCATACCATGTGAACTTGAGTTCAAGTAATTTTTTTTATCAAGTATTATTATCATGCATAAATACTATTATTATTATTATTATTATTATTAATATTATTAGTCCAAAAAAAATTAATATTATATACTACCTCCGTCCCGGGATAACGTGCACATTTTTCCGGGCACAGAAACTAAGAAAACTTATTTTATTGATATTATTTAAATCAATTATAATGATATTATGAGTATGTAAGTTTTGAGTGTTTTGTCATTTAAGAAAATGTGCACGTTATCTTGGGACAAACAAAAAAGGAAATTGTGCACGTTATTGTGGGACGGATGAAGTAAAATTTAAAAAAGGGAGCCACTAAACTTCAAACTCTATGTATAAAAAAAATTAACAAAAGAAAATTATTTGCGTGAATATATAAAAAGAGACCGATAATAAAAAAAAATAGGAGTAATAATATATAAGTATATTTGTATTCTAGAATATATCATTAATTTATGAGTGGGTCTCGTGTGCACCTGGGTGCACCGTGCACTCATAGTGCATTTTAGAAGCATGCAACTATACAAAACAGAAACATGCAACTATTCCAAACAGAAGCATGCAACTATGTTCCCATATTAACAGTTGCACTTTTCTGTGTAAATAAATCACACTTTTCAGCATAACAAATTACACGTTTCTAAAATGTACTATGAATGCACGGTGCACCCGTTTGCATATGTTGTGTTCGATATAATTATTCAGCATTAATCAAACACGTAAGAGAGACACGTGTAATATTTATTAAAATAATGATGTCTGATGGACAAGTGTGCTCGTCGCTCGCCGACCAAACAAGTTTGTTTGACCAGCTCGCCACTTGTCAACCAAGCGAACATACTCGCCTGTGAAGTAAGTTTTGTTCGCCAGCTTACCATTCACCAACTAAGGTTGTTCAACCACTGACCGAGCAAAATGATCCTGAAAAGAACATGACAAAGTCAGTCAAACCGATCAGATCAGGGAAGAATGAATCAAATAAGCTGAGTCAAGTGATCTGAGGACTCAGACAAACCTGAGGACTCAGACAACCTGAAGACTCAGACAAACCTGAGGACTCAGACAAGTCTGAGGACTCAGACAACCTGAAGACTCAGACATCCTGAGGGGTCAGTATGCTCGACACTCAGATATCCTGGAGACTCAGACATCCTGAAGGGTCAGTATGCTCGACACTCAGATATCCTGAAGACTCAGACATCCTGAAGGGTCAGTATGCTCGACACTCAGACATCCTGAAGGCTCAGACGACCTGAGGGGTCAGTATGTTCGATGATCAGATATCCTGAGGGCACAGACATCCCCAAGGCTCAGATAACCTGAGAGCTCAGACAACCTGAAGAACTCAGAACATGCTCGACAAGAACAATATTTCGATATAAAATGGATATGGATTTATGGGGCGAACAAAGCTTTCAGTCGAGCAAAAGATTGATTTGGACGACCAAAAGAGTGTCTTATAGACAAGCAAAAACAAAGATCAATCTAGAAGACGAAGTTGGAAAGGTGGCAGCATTGCATGAATTCTTGCATGGCCCGAAGTCTCCAGCTCATGCTTGCCAAACCAGCTCATGCTTGTCGAAGTACTATAAATAGAAGAAAAAACAACAAGATAAAGGTTCAGAAATTTCCCAGAGGTGTAAGGTTTACAAAAATTCGAGAGATCATCCATGCATACAAAAACCCTAGCACTCATATATCAACTTTCCAAATCATCATCATCCTTAACGATTCATCTTCATGAGATGTATCACATATTGTACGTGTAAAACTCGCAATACCACATCCCTGGCTTGGTATGCCCCCAGAGTAGTCATTTCTGATTTAAACGGGTCAACAAATCCCTCTTATTTACAGTTTATTTTACACGTGCATATTTTGTTTGTGAGTTGTCACCGAATTAGCCACATCATATTTCCCAAATAAAACGACTCGCAAAAAATTGGCGCTAGAGGAAGGGGACCAAAAAACCAACCCATACACAAACCTGTAGTTAGTCGAGGTAGAAAAAAGAAATATAATACCTCAATCTAGGAATACACAAATAGAGAGGTCGGGACAAAGCCGACCTCACGACCGGAAAGAGGCTCAGCGCCAGCCTCACAAAGATCAGATAGTGGAGACCATTAATCTTGAGGAAATTGTCAATGATCCGGCGGCCACAAAAAAGGCCATCACTTTCTTCTGTCGCGAAAGCACGTAAAAGAGAAATTTGAAAAAAGAGTTGGCTAAGTTAAAAACTCAAGAAGATGAAGAACGACGCTTGCGTACACCTGATAGCGAGCAAGTTAAAATGAAAGCTGCGAAGCGGGCCAACAAAAAACGATGATGATCGTCGATGACGAAACGGCCTCAAAATTTCGCGGACCATCGCCGTTTGGGCGTTTGAGAGACTCTCCGCCAAAGACCGAATCGGCAATAATAGGCGGCGAGGATCCGGAAAGGAACAACCGATAAACATGCCCGCCAAGATTCGGATCCTCATGATCATCCCATGCCGAACAAAAAATCGGCGGGAACAAAATTGTCTATCCATCATCGATTGGGTAGTCAAACCACGAACTTGAAAGGGGATCGCCCCATCACGAGCATGACCCACTGGGTCCTCATGATGGGAAACAACCCCGATCTAAGTCTGTCAGTTCCACAAAATTTGCGGAAATGCAGAAAGCCATCGAAGGCTTACAGGCGACCTGGCCGCGACCAAAGGACACCCTAGGGCGAGCACAATACCTTGCTCGCCACTATCACCGGCGATCATGGCGGCCAAAATACAAGAGAAAGTGGCGAAGATCCGACCACCAATCCCCATGTTCGATGCTGAGTCTGACCCACATGTCCATCTCAGCAAATACTCAGACTTTATGATCGCCATGGGAAGCACAGACGCGACCTTAACGCCGATCATTCCCCATGACTTTGGGTGATCAGGCATATAGATGGTTCTCTACTTTGCCCGCCGCGTCTATCACATCTTTCGCTCAATTGGGACAACAATTCCTGTCCCATTTCTCATCCATGTGTGCTCGCCCAGCGCCAAAACAAAGGTTGGCGCATTTTTTCCAACTAAGAGGTGAGTCTGATCGAGCATACATCGAAAGATTTGATAAATGCTTGTATGATGGGGCCCCAGTTGAAGAGGATGCCAAGATCCTCGTGGTGGTCGGAGGCCTGACCTTGAATACTGACATGTGGAAAGCCATGCATCAAGACTGGCCGAACACATATTCGAATTCGGGAAGCGGCAAAGAAAGATCATAGCCATGCAGATCTGCTTCGCCCGATCCACGATTGGGTCGAGAAACAACAACTAAAAAAGTTTTTGGGAAGAAAGTGATGAATGAGGGGTACAAACCCCGTGCTCTTTCAAACCATTCAAGAAAGAGAAAGCGAAGCAAACGCCGTCTGAAGTCTTCGGGCGTTTTATAAAACAATTTTAACCAAATCAAAGATCGGGACATGTTAGATAGACCTCGAAGAATCTTAATGGACAAGCATCGGCTTAATGCTTCCAAATATTGTAATTATCACGAGTACATCGGGCACAATACGGAAGATTGTCGCGATTTACTTCGTCAACTTTGGAAGCTATACGAAGATAATTGTCTTACCCAGTTCCTAAAAAAGCCGACGAGCAGAGGCTCCCGAATAGAAAAAACAGAAGATCGAAGGGGTAAGCGTAAAGCCGAACAAACATCTGACAGTGATCCTGAAGAATCCCGTAGGAGGTCTGAAATACCCAAGAGAGGGCCTCCTACTGTAGGTAGAGGTCGAGAAAGTCAAGAGATCCACATGATACGTCCTGAATATGGACCAGTGGGTGGATGTTATCAGGCACCAACATTATCGAACAGACGAAAGAAGATGGAGATGCGTGCCATGCAAAGCATCCATCAGGTGAAGGTGGCGAGCACATCAGCTAGCACGCCACCCTCTCACCAAATCATATTTTCAGAAGACGATCTCGACGGTATAATCACCCCCCACAATGACACCTTAACCATCAGTGCTCGTCTCCTCGGGTTGAAGGTGCACCACCTCCTGGTCGATACCGGAGCTTATGCAAACATTTTGTTCGTCAACACTCTGCACCAGATGGAAAAGCAAGTTGGGGACTTGAGTAGCTATATTGAACCATGTGATCATACCATTATGGATTTTGGGGAATATGTAACCCGACCCTATGGTATGATTAGGTTAGGAGTCGAGTTATAATCAACTCTAAATCCGGAAATCCGACGAACTAGAATGCTAGATTTTGTAATCGTCGATGCTCCGTCCACTTATAACTGGTTCCTAGGTTCATCCAGGAATTTAAAGCGGCCTGTTCTACGTATTATTGCTGTGTCAAATTTCCAACACAAGATGGAACAGGTAGCGTAAAATGAGATCAGAAGAAAGCTCGAGATTGTTTGCTATCATGTGCACCAGAAAAGCAAAATATCGTTAACATGATGGAGCAAACATGGGAGATTGGAGAATCAAACCAACAGGCAAATACACTGCCAAAATATCCTTTGACGAGCACAAGTTTGACGAACACACCTCCCTGTGCGAACACAGAACCTGCAAACACAGAGTCCAGGATGGTGACTCATGTTCCGGATCTCCCAGATCTAATGAATATTGATCAGCCTAACGAGCTGTCGGACCTAGAACCTCGCATAGGTTTCGAACCCATGGAGGTTGATGACGAACACCGGGGTCGATCCAAGATCCTCAATGGAAACAAAAAAGAAAGCGAGCAACACCTGTCGAACAACTGGAGTCTATCAACATCGACCCGAAACGGACTGAAGTTAGAAGTGTTCATTGGTGGGAATTACGAACCAATTCGAACAGAAATGATTGCTTATCTTCAAGCAAACTTGGATGTGTTCGCATGGTCGCACGAGGACATGGTTGGCATTGATCCAAAACATGCATGCCACTTCCTCAACCTTGATCCAGCACAAACTCCAGTAATCCAGAAGCGTAGAAAGTTCAGTCCGGAGAAGTATGCGGCAATGAATAGCGAAATCAAAAAGTTACTCGACAATAAACTAATTCGAGAAGTAAAATGCCCAAGATGGATTGCAAACCCTGTGCTCGTCCGCAAGTCTAATGGATCTTGGAGACTATGTATTGATTTCACTGATTTAAACAAGGCATGCGAAAAGATAATTTCGATGCGCAGATATCGACTATTTGGTCGATAATACAGTAGGCCATGAGCTCATGACCTTTATGGATGCTTTTGTTGGTTATCACCAGATACCCATGCATCCGGACGATCAAAAGAATACGGCATTCTGCAGTGAAAAGAATATGTACTGTTGGCAACGCATGCCATTCGAATTAAAGAATGTCGGGGCAACATATCAACGTTTGGTGAACAAAATGTTCGACGAACACATCGGCCGAACAATTGAGGTATATATAGACGATATTGTGGTAAAGAGCGAACGCAAGGAAGACCACATCACCCATCTCGCACAAACGTTTGATATACTCAGGGAGTACAACATGAAGCTAAATCCGAAGAAATGCAGCTTTGGGGTTCACTAAGGAAAATTCCTCGGACATATGGTCAGTCAACGGGGGATTGAAGCAAACCCATCAAAGATTCAAGCCATGCTCGATATGCAGGCCCCCATAAGTGTGAAAGAGGTCCAAAAGTTAACCTGACGTTTAGCTTCCGTAAGCCGGTTTATATCACTTAACGGGACAAATGCAAACCTTTCTTTGATGCATTAAAGGGAAATTCGATGGACCGAGCATTGCGCGGAATGCATTGAATCATTGAAGCGATACCTTGCGAGATACTCGGACCTTTGTCTAAGCTTTGTCGAGGCGAACAACTCTATCTGTATCTATTTGCATCCGAACATGCAATTAGCGTTGTAACAAAGACGAGCAAAAGGGACAATACACTTGCCCGTTTACTATGTAAGCCAAGTGCTCAAAGAAGCCGAGCTCCGGTACCCTCCACTGGAAAAGCTAGCATATGCTCTCGTAATGAGTGTTCAAAAATTGCGACCATACTTTTTCGATCACTCAGTCGAGGTACTGACCACATTCCCATTGCGACAAGTCCTCCACCGGCCAGACACTGCAGGCAGATTACTCAAGTGGGCGGTGGAGTTAGGACAATTTGGCATTAAGTTAAGCCCATGAAAGAATGAAGGGCCAAGCTATGGTCAATTTTATGGTCGAGTTGACATATCCACAAATGCCCAAAAAAGCTATCGACCAACCATGGCATATGTATGTTGATGGCTCATCAACAAGTTCAAGAGCCGGAGCAGGCGTAGTTCTCATCAGCCCAACTAGACAAACATTCACAACAGCCATCCGTTTTGATTTCCCAGCTACAAATAATGAAGCGAGTCACGAAGCTTTGATCATTTGGACTCTGGATGGCTATGACAATGGGAATCAGAGGTCGATGATTCTGATGATTCTCGGATAATCGTTTATCAAATAATCAAGTAGTACGAGGCACAAGGCGAATATATGGCACAATATCAGCAACTAGCAAAGGAGTTGCTCGAGCAATTTGAACAAGTTTTCATAGAACAATTACCACGATTGGGTAATTTGTTCGCTGATGCTTTAGCACGCATGGCAACAGCAGAAGGAGTGACGAACACAATAGACATTGTGGTCGTCACAACTTGTTCGCCATCAGTTCCTAGAGTTTTGGTCGCCCATGTGACAAAGCGAGCGAAACCTGGATGACTCAATCTCGAAGTTACTTACAAAAGGGACTTCTCCACGAGAATAAGGCATGTTTACTCACCTCAGATTACAATCTGCTCGTTATACAATCTTGGACGAGCATTTGTACAAAAGAAGTTTCTCACTTCCACTATTGAAGTGTATTACTCCTGAAGAGGGTCACGCAATTCTGGAGCAAATCCATGATGGAATATGCGGAAACCATACAGGTGGGCTCGTCCTGGCACATAAAATAATCAGATAAGGTTATTACTGGCCGACCCTCAAAAAAGATTCGCTCGCATATGCTCGCGCGTGCCACAAGTGCCAGGTACATGCCCAACTTATTCATAGCCCACCTGAGGAACTAGTGTCAGTTTACAGCCCATGGCCATTTGCTAAATGGGGAATCGATTTGATCGGCCCATTTCCTACTGGCACGTCGGGAGTAAAATATGATGTGGTTGCCGTTGATTACTATACTAAATGGGCGGAAGCCAAATCCATTGTCAAAATCACCGAACAAATAATGTGGAACTTTGTTTGGAAAAATATCATTTGTCCTTTTGGGCTTCCCCAATCATTAGTAACTGATAACGGCAAACAGTTCGATGGGAGTGAATTCCGACATAATTGTGCTCGCTGGGGCATAAAAAAACATTACTCAACTCCGTATTATCCCCAGTCAAACGGACAAGTTGAAGCCGTTAATAAAATTATCAAGCATACCCTCAAGGCCAGACTTGATAATTCCAAGGGGGGAGGATGGGCTGAAGAGTTGCCCGAAATTTTATGGGCTTATCGAACAACTTTCAGAACATCAACTGCGGAAACCCCGTTTGCCTTGGCATTTGGTGCGGAAGCTGTTGTACCCGCAGAAATCAAGATTCCGAGTCATCGAACAATGACTTTTGGAGAACACATCAATGACCAGGCGCTCGCCCTGAGTGCAGACCTGTTAGAAGAAAGAAGGACGGAGGCTGATTTCAAGAATGCCATGTACAAAAAGAGATCAGAAAAGTTCTATAACTCCAAAGTTCGAACACGCAGGTTCAACGTGGGCGAGTTGGTTCTAAGACGAGCAACGGGGGTATCAAGTGGTGTGTTCGACCGAGCATGGAAAGGTCCATTCAGAGTTACAAAACGTTTGTTAAACGGGGCATATGACTTGGAAGACCTGAATGGAGTCCCATTGTCCTACTCGTGGAATACGTCGAATTTGAAAAAAATATTATCAGTAATGACGAGCACAGTTGGCCGAACAAAATCAGCCACACAGCTGAAGCGAGCACAGTTGGCCGAACATAATCGGCCACATAGCTGAAACGAACACAAATGACCGAACATATTCAGCCATTCAGCTAAGACGAGCAGGACAATCCTGAAAGAAGAACACATTGTGTTCGACACAAATCTTCTAGACACTAAAGATAGAAGATACGTATCAAAATGAGTCAAGAAGTGGTGGCAACCAAAAAAGGAACGTGTCAATCCTTGAATAAGAGCTGGCAAAAAATCGAACAGATGTCAAAAGAAGGATTCAAAGCGGACATATGTCAAAGGGAGGAATTAAAAGCAAGATGGCCAGCACCAACTAGCTATGCCAGCACCAGCTTGGGATAGTACTATAAATAGAGGCATATTGATAGCTGAAGAAAGCAGAGAAAAAACAGATGAAAAAGAAAAAAAATATATACTTCAGCTATCGGAAGAAAGTTGGTTAGTATGCCTCCAGACGAAGAATCCAGCACTCGATTCAGCTATCATTCTGCCGAATCGAGCATCTGTCCTAGTACGAGTTTTATACCCCATATGACACTCCGAGCACAGGTTGAAGCTCGTTGCGGACTCAAGATGCTCGGCAGAGTCATGGTTGTCACTCCACGTTACTCACTGCTTATGCAGTAGTAAATCACTAGTCCCCTATGCATCCCCAAAATCTCCTCCGAAGGGGAGGGATGTCGTGGTATCCGCTCGGAACAACATGCGGATGCTGATGCTCAGGCATCTACTGAAGGGGACAAAATGGTGCGAGCTGAAGATTTTGCTAGCGCCTGCTATAGGCGAGCAGGCGTGCTCGCCACATGCTCATGTCCGCAGCTGCCCGCATAATCACAACTTGTCCAGGAGGGACAAAAACTTATGCTGCTGCTGCTTGAGCATGTTACTAAAGAAGGGTAGACAGGATGATGTGCCACATGCTTGTCAACTTCAATTCCGCGGACAAGGTGAGGCCAGTTCGAGTCTACTCAAGACAAGGTTTAAATTCAAAACCATAGTCTGATATCTATAGTTGTGTAATAGATAGTCTTCTTCAAATGTAAAGGTTGCAATAGAATACAACGTGTTGCAAAAAAGTATTTTTGTTCGCTAAGATTTTCTAGTTGAAGCCTATTTGAGGTCACACCTAAGCCGGACGACCCGAACAAAGATGAACGAGCCCAAGTCTATGTTCACCTGACGAACGAGTTCGTACTTTGATTCCCGCAGCAAAAAGTGAGTAATGGGTACGCAGTCGCAAAAGACGACTCGTACTTACTGATACCCGTAGCACAAGCAGGTGATGAGTGCGGGGTCGCAGCTAAATAAGACGGCCCTAGTACGAAGTGATCGCACCCAAATAAGATGATCGCGAACCAAGAAAGGGGGGGTTCATAAAGTTAACCCATCTGGTCGCACCTAAATAAGACGATCAACCGATTGCAACGTCAATAAGACAATCAAAAACGAAAGAAGTCAGGAGCGGGCATAGGCAAACCCAATGTTCGAATTCATTCAGAAGAAAAGAGGCATAAAATAGAAAGCAACAAAGCAAACATCAAGCAACACAAGTATCAATCATTCATCAGCAACAACATTCATCCTCAACGATTAGGTTAGAGGAAACTATTTGATATGCAAATTCAACCATTCAGTTTCAAGTTGTTCGAACAAAATAGAAGAAAGCAAAAATTACATAAGTACAGAAGAAACTGTTCGAGCAAAAAATGAAGAAGACACAAATTACACATCTGTTCGGCAAAGCAAGAATTATACTAAGGAGCAAATTCATAGTTGGGGGTGGACGGAAGCGAAATGTCGAACAAATCATGTTCGGCCCCCTCAGCAACGGCTCCTCCAGTATGGTTAGGTCCAGTATGCTCGCCAGCAGGTACACTTTGCTCGATCACAGGAGGTCCCCCTTGTTCGACTTGCACCTGATCGGACCCGGACTCAGCTCGGAGAGTTTGATCAGCAACATCAACAATATTCACATCCGAGTCGTCTTCCTCATCCAGGATAGGATCATCAACCTCAATCCCTTCAGAAAGAGTGGAGAAATCACACAGATCGTTCAAGTCAGACATCGGAAGGTTGCGATCTGGTGGGTTGTCGATCAGATATTGCTGGAAACTGGATATGAGTGGGGCAATTTGTTCGCCAGAGAACGTGTGGCGAACAGATCGGATGGCATCAGCAAAGGCACATATGTAGGAGAAGTTCGACATGGAATCAACATATTCTTCATTGTGCAGCCTTGAATTTTTGAGACCCAAACGGGTGTTGGTCTCTTCAGCAATGATGAGTTGTTGGCCGAGCACATTCTTCTCACTTTCCATGGCCTCGACGTCAGTTCGGAGTCTACGAATCTCGACATTCATCTCACCCTGAGCTCTCCATATGCTGACCACCTCCTCCTGAGAATGATTTAGCTCCTCTCTTACCTAGCGAGCAACTTCCTGAGCCTGGCGAGCATTCTCTTGAGCCTGGCGAGCATCCTCCTGAGCCTGGCGAGCATCTGCTTGTGCCGAGGAAATCTGTCCTTGAGCCAACCTCAGTTCATCCTGAGTCTTGCTCAGCTCGTTCGCCTTCTCTTCAAAACTCCTAATCAGAGCCAAGTAGCTAGCATGGAGATTGGCGGACTCAGCATAAACTTTCTCAAGGACGACCATAGATTGGCCCTAGAGTACCAGGCCAAGTCGCATATTTTCCAAAGGTGTGGGACCCGTAGTGGGCTCTTCCAGCTCAGTAGTCCATGCTCGAACGGGGGTCTCGCACGCCTTTTGAACATGCTCGGGAATGCCAGGAACCTTGCGAACACTTGGCGAGCAGTAGTAATTTTTCAAATTGGGCATCAAGGGCGCCAACCTACTCAACCTGCACAAACACCCGGGCAAACAAACATGACAAAGCGAACAAAATTAATAAAAAAAGAAATAAAGCGAACAAAATGTACCTGTTCACCCGAGCCGGATCCCATCCCATAAATGATTTATCTTCAGGGGACCGGAGCTCAGGGTTCAAAGGGGTCCAAGATCGGGGTCCAGCAAGAGGTAGAGAAGACGTGCCAACCTCCATTTCAACTATCTGCGCGATCGGACCGACCACGGAGGCGGCCATTCTGATCGCTTCGGCCGTAGAGGTCTGGGTTACCCCTAACAACATCGATTCTTTCGTCGATCTGTTATTTCGGCGTGCTTTCGTCTGAGCTTGTTCGCTGGTCACCGTTACGCATGACTTAGTCCCTTGGTTTTTAGGCGTGAACTGTTAATTTCGCAAGACCTTTCGGCGAGCGAGTAGTCCTTTTTGGTCGGCTCGATTCTCGGGGGCGGAACCGCGGATCTTTCGGCTTACTGGCTCCACCTTTCGTTTCTCCTCAACACCTTTCGTGAGCCTCATTTCGGCTTTGGATTCTAGAAGCTCTTGAGGTCTTTTCTTGAGCCATCTCGGTATGCTTCGGAAGTACTCGGTAATAATAATGGCGAAGAGAAAAGCTATAAGCAAAACAATTCATTATGCAAGAAAGGGGAACAACGAGCAAAAAGTACAAAGTTTATGCAAATGTAAAAGGCAATCCTTATCAGCGGGATTAACAACTACAAGATGGTGAGGGGGCACGAACAAGCCTCCTTTCTTTCTCGTCTCATCGGGCAGTATTCGTGGTCTTCTGGATCGTTCGAAGCGAGACTCGAGATCAATTTGCCAAATATTTGCTAAAATAGCCGCCGTTGGTCTCTTTGTCCGTCGCAACGGAATTCCCCGAAATAAAAAGTAAGTTAAAATGGGTTCAAACCGAAGAACAAAAAGACACAAAAATACTTACTGCGATAAACCCCAAAATCAGTGGGGATGTCCAAACGAGCATCTGGTTCGCTTCTAGAGGCCGGGCTCTTCCAATCGCCCCCAACGAACCAGAATTTCTCCTTCCAATCACTGATTTTGTTCGGCACATCCTCAATGATTTTGCATTTGGCATTTGCTTGCATAAATAACCATCCATGTTCGCCATTCGGACGGGTCAAATGCACTAATGGAGCAAGTTTAGCTGCTGAGGGATAATATCTAGGCTTCATTTTGCCGAACAAAGTCAGGAAGCTCATGATCATATGCCACCCGTTCGGCTTCAGCTGCGTGATGGTGATGTTCCATTCAACGAGCAAACGAGTGATAGCCGAATGGAGTGGAAACCTAAGGCCGGCTTCCATTGTGTCCAAATTCACGGCAACACAACCCTCAGGGGGCTGGTCTGTTCGCTCATCAGGACCTGGTGCCCAGAAAAAGACATCTTTGGGGGTTTCGTAGTTTCTATACAATTGAGCGAGCATATCAACATCGATTACACTCGCAATCTTGCTCGCTGGGTACTCATTTTCAACCCTAGTCCTATGAGGTTGCTCGGGCCAATCGAAACTATAACGAGCATTATACTCGTTATATGTTGGACTATGAGGGACACCAACAGGTATATCAAGTTCAGAATTTTGCTCGCCGCCTATCCCTATGTTCGATTCAGTTACATTCACAGTCATCAAAATTTCCCCCCTCACGTTATCATCATCCCGATTCACATCAACACTAACTACAACCCTAGACCTAATTTGAGGTTGGGGCAAAGAATCCTCATCTGAATCATTCAAAAAATCACTACGGGCTAGGTCCCTATCCAATTTGTTTAAAGCTTCATCGGAATCGGAGGAAAGAACGGCAAACAGTTGCCGAACTTGCCAACGAAACCCTGAACCCAAGACATTCATCTCCGGCGCGTTAGCGTCGCTACGGGGGATTCTACCGACAGAGGGGGAAGAGGAACTATGGTGGCCCGATTCTATTGAAACAGAAGAGTTTGAGCAAGAAGCCATAATCGCAATGAGAGAAAGAATGCAATGGTTACCTGAGTAAGATACTTCGCCGGAATGATAAAACCCCCGCCGTAAGTTTTTAGATGCGAAAGAGATTGAAGACAGAAAGCAAGAAGAAGAAGAAAAGAAAGAAAAAAGATTGAGGCGGCGAAATGAGGTATTTATAGATACCGGGTTCAATTTTGAAAATCCGGCACAAAATACGAAACGACACTTACTATGGCCCAATCAAATTATAACAGTCGGGCCCCATGATGAATACAAAGCGACCCGGTTGGGGGGTATTGTTGTGTTCGATATAATTATTCAGCATTAATCGAACACGTAAGAGAGACACGTGTAATATTTATTAAAATAATGATGTCTGATGGACAAGTGTGCTTTGCATTTCGCCGCACCAACCAAACAAGTTTGTTCGACCCCACCGCCACTTGTCAACCAAAGCGAACATACTACTTTGTGAAGTAAGTTTTGTTCGCCAGCTTACCATTCACCAACTAAGGTTGTTCAACCACTGACCGAGCAAAATGATCCTGAAAAGAACATGACAAAGTCAGTCAAACCGATCAGATCAGGGAAGAAGGAATCAAATAAGTTGAGTCAAGTGATCTGAGGACTCAGACAAACCTGAGGACTCAGATAAGTCTGAGGACTCAGACAACCTGAAGACTCAGACATCCTGAGGGGTCAGTATGCTCGACCACTGTTTTCAAAACCGGGTTGAACCGGCCGGTTCAACCGGTTGCTGAACCGGGAACCGGCCGGTAACCCGGTTAAAAAACACTATATAACCGGATTTCAGGTTGAATCGGGTTGAACCGGTCAAAACCCGGTTCAACCGGAAATAACCGGTTTTTTTTTTTTTTTTTTTAAAATTAAATTATTAATTTATATTAAATATTTAAAATTTTAAATTTATATTCCTCTCACATTTTTCTCCAATACTTTCGATGTGGGATAAATGTATGAGGTGAGACAAAATTTATAAAATATGATATGAAAAGTTATAAAATATATATTTAAATTTTTTTGTAGGTGTATACTTATTTTGTTTTTTAACTAACCATAGAAAAGCGGTTGAACGCCCGGTTGAACCTGGTCCGACGGTTGAACCGCCCGACCGGTGGTCTGGTCGGATTCGATCACCGGTTCGATTATGAAAACATTGTGCTCGACACTCAGATATCCTGGAGACTCAGACATCACGGCGGTCGGTATGCTCGACACTTTCGATATCCGAAGACTCAGACATCCCGGCGGTCGGTATGCTCGACACTCAGACATCCTGAAGGCTCGGGACGACACGAGGGGTCAGTATGTTCAATGATCAGATATCCTGAGGGCACAGACATCCCCAAGGCTCAGATAACCTGAGAGCTCAGACAACCTGAAGAACTCGAGAATATAACAAAACAAGAACAATATTCCGATATAAAATGGATATGGATTTATGGGGCTAACAAAGCTTTTCAATCGAGCAAAAGATTGATTTGGACGACCAAAAAAGAGTGCCTTATAGACAAGCAAAAGCAAAGATCAATCTAGAAGCGAAGTTGGAAAGGAAATAAAGATTGCATGAATTCTTGCATGGCCCGAAGTCTCAAATTTCATGCTTGTCAAACCAGCTCATGCTTGTCGATGTACTATAAATAGAAGAAAAAACAACAAGATAAAGGTTCAGAAATTTCCCAGAGGTGTAAGGTTTACAAAAATTCGAGAGATCATCCATGCATACAAAAACCCTAGCACTCATATATCAACTTTCCAAATCATCTTCATCCTTAATGATTCATCTTCATGAGATGTATCACATATTGTATGTGTAAAACTCGCAATACCACATCCCTGGCTTGGTATGCCCCCAGAGTAGTCATTTCTTATGATTTGGGTCAACAAATCCCTCTTATTTACAGTTTATTTTACACGTGCATATTTTGTTTGTAAGTTGTCACCGAATTAGCCACATCATATTTCCCAAATAAAATGACTCGCAACAGCATACAAGACCTAGCCTTAATTTAAATAGGTTATGTGAGGTATAGGCACTCTTAAAAGAAAGCCAAAAAAAAACCTCAGGATAAAAAATTGAGTTGGATCTTGCATATGGACAAATATTATTTGTTTGTACATGTAATATTGTGTAAATAATATTTATTTAATATTATAGACACACGGAATTTAAATTGAAATATTTAATATATTTTTATTATTAATATATTTATTTCAATTAAATTTGTAAAATTATATAATTTATATCACATATTATTATAATTATATCGTAAAAAAAATAATACATATATAGTTTTAAATTCATTTGTGTAAAAATAATTTAGCAAAATATTCAATAATTAAAAATAATATATCGTCGAATTAAGATCTTGATAGGGAATTTGGATCATCATAATTTTAAATTTATAAACTTTGAATGATCTAGATTTATTTAGGGGGAATATACTCGAACAATTTGAAGCATTATAAAAATTATTCAAGGGAGTTCTTCCTAAAATTTTGAAACTCACAACTTGATTTTAAGAATTCACAATAAACCTGAATTTCTCAAGCCAAACACAATATATATAGACGGGGCAATATATTGAATATAAAGAAAAAACAATGATAAATAAATTATTAATTAAGTGTGATAAATAAAGAACTTTACAATACGAAAATAAAACGAAAGAGAGAATAAGCGCAAGATTATTTTTATGGAAATCACATATTCACTCCTTCAACTTGAAATACACAAAAATAAAATATCAGATGCGAAAGGGAATGATGAAGTGTTTCTGCAGAGAAAAAATGAAGAAAATTGGTACAAAAAATAATGAGAATAAGCGCAAGATTTTTTTTTAAATGGAGATTACATGTTCACTCATTCATAAAATCGGTGTTTTCATGCGAAAGGTGATCAAACCGGAAGCATCGATTGCCGGTCCAACAGTTGACCGGGTTGAAACAGTTCAACCGTTAAATTGATTTATGCATATTTCTTTTATATTTTGCATGTTACATTAAAAAATAAATATTTATTCATAAAATATTAAAATTATACTAATTTATAACTTATAAATCTTATATTAAAATAAATACAATAGAGTTTGAAGACCAGAGATGATGGCGTTGTGGATTAATTCCACACAATATGTGACGACGATAAAGAGATTAAATGAAATTAATGACTTGTGAATGAATTTATTTGAGAGAAAATGATATTGAGATAAAAACAATAACATTATATAGAGAGGTTTAGAAAAAAATAATAAAAAAATAAAAAAAATGATTTAATAAATAATAAAAATAATAAAATTGAATTAACCGTTTTTAAGGAGTAATTGGACCGGCGACATGAGCGGTTTACGGTTCGACCGGTTCAACCGGGCGGTTCAACCGGTTTTTGAAAACACTGCTTGCAATACATGCATAAAAAATAAAATATTAGATGCGAAAGAGGAGGACGAAGTGTTTCTGTAGAGAAAATTGAAAAAAGTCGGCATAAAAAATAATGAGAATAAGGGGAAGATTTTTTTTTATGAGATCACATGTTACACCCAGGGATGAAAATATCGCGAAATATTGCGGATATATAGCATTTTTTAACTATGCAATATGAATTTCGCATGTAAATTTTTTCTTACCGTGAACAGTGTAAATATCGTGGATATATCGCAAAATATCGCAAAAAATCGGGAAATATCAGAAAATATTGCGATATTATTACGGATTTCGATATATATATTTTTAATTTAATTGCACCATGTGTATGAACACTAATCATAGTAATATGTCTCAAGATTTATATCCTTTTGACACATATGTGAGTTCACAGTTTGATTGGAATACTCAAAATGTTTTTCATCGTCCAACTCCTGAAATGTCTTATGAAAGTCAAAATGGGTATCAACAAAATATCTGGGTCATGACATAATATCCAATTCATGGTGAAGTAGTTGGAAGAGAATAGGAAAACATATAAATGACATGTGCATAATATATTCATGAGTACTTTAATGTGATGAGTTGGTATCAATATTGTTTGGATAGAGATGTCATTACATCCTCTATTTTTGAACCTTATAGGTCATCATTTTGGTACTAATTATATTTTATCATGTAATTTTAGTCATTTTGTATTGTATTATATATTGTATTGTCAGCTGTATTTTTATGGACAATATTGTTTATATAGTTTATTGCTAATATTTTTTATTTAAATATGTCATTTTATTGTGATTTTAAATGAAATGTATGCATAATTGTGTGTAATAATAACTTGTAAAATTTCATGTCAAATTTTCAAATTTTTAACATAATTTTCGTCATTTTTTAAAAAAATTTGCGAATATCAATATATCCGTAAATTAAAATTAAGGTTACGATATTACTTGCGATATCGATATTTTGATCCTTGGTTACACCTTCGTCGATCAGCCTGGTGCTGGTTCAATTACTATTAATTTGGATTCCACATGAAACTGTCCTATTCAAAAAGGGGCTTAGTAGAATTACTGAAATATTAGTCCCGAACAATGCAATATTTATAATAAATCCTCTCAAATTTAGTCATGTGCTCACGAAAATTAATAAGCTCACATAAAAATATAACGTGTTAATTAAGGTACTGCGCGTAAACTACAATTGTACATATACCCCTGACGGACATCAACAAATTAAAGGGTCGATGCATGATATAATAATAATAATAATAATAATAATAATAATAATAATAATAATAATAATAATAATAATAATAATAATAATAATAATAATAATAATCATAATAATAATGATAATGATAATAAGTTATTATTATTATTATTATTATTATTATTATTATTATTACATGTTTTGCGCTAACTTGAATTCATCAGAAAATCACAGCTCTAATCCAGTGTTCTCCCTCTGGTGTAGGGATGGCAATGGGGCGGGTTTTAACCCGAACCCGGTACGAATTCGCCCTGAATGGGGCGGGTTAAACCCAGTCAAACGAAAACCCGCCGGATGCGGGGCGGGTCGTGGTATTAGGCAAACCCGACCCGTATATATATATATATATATATATATTATATTAAATGTATTAAGTAATAATACAATAGTAGTTTAATAAGATAACAATATTATAATAAGAAAAAACAGTATAATAAGATGTCTATTTTGATGATGTATGTTTGATTAATGAATAATGAGTAACTGTAGTCCCTTTTATGCTCTCTTTAATGTGAGATTGATTATGATATTATGTATTTTTTATTTGTTTTAATTTGATGATTCTAGTTTATGTTTTATTTTTTAAGAACGATATGTATTTAAAAATAACATGTATGAAATTAGGAGTACAAATTAAAAAATAAAAAAATAAAATTAAATATGCGGGCGGGGTTAAACTTAGGGTTCATGGGGGCGGGTCGGGTAGAGAGGTCAAAAAAAAAAAAAAACCCGACGGGCGGGTTTCGGAGTTAGGAAAAAAAAAAATGGCGGGGGTTCTGGGTTTAGCCAAAAGCACCCTAAACCCCCCCGTAATCATCCCTACTACAGTGTCATTAACCCTGAAAAACAAAAAAATAAATATCGACAAAGACAATTATATTGAATAAAATGGTTATAAGAAATACCCATTATATAGTCTTATTTACAAGTTTAACAATCTAAAATCAATTATAAAATTTTTAGCCAATCATTAAAAAAAAAAGAAAAAAAGACCACCCTTTGCATTTTACGAAAAACCAACTCCACAACTATTTTTTCTTAGCACCCTCAAATATTAATGCATTTCTCCCTTTTTAAATTTTAAATTAACCAAATCACAGTTAATCAAATTGTAGCCGCCATTTGTTTCCCTTTTCTTTCTTTCAACAATCTACTATGGGTAATGCGTAAGATTTCGCGAATGCATGATAGGATAGGTAACTCCGAGCATATTAAAACAATAGCTTTTTTTTTTGAGCGCATATTAAAAGAATAGCTAGGATAAGTAACTCCGAGCATATGAAAACAATGCACCTATATACCTAATATGAGACCTTGCGGTCGAAGAAGATATGTGTCCCGGTCTGACCATAGTCACCACAAAGCACGCATCTAATTAGGCTTTCATTCGAGTTTAGGATGTTTCTTTTTGAAGGTTCACTTTCGTTGGTAATTGGTCTCAAAGCGTTGTTCAAGCATGAGCTAGCTATCACCTGCAATGGTTGAATTTGTTCCACGTACGAGCTTAAACCCTCTCTCTCTCTCTCTCTTTACGAGTTGTTACCCGGTAGTCGATAAGCAAGATGTAGGTCCTTGGTATCTTTAGCATAAACTTTGAAATGGTACCTATTCACCAAAGAATCAAAACACTTCCAAATGGTACCTGTTCAACAAAGAATCAAAAGACTACATATCTATAGAACAAATCTCTCCTTCCAAGCCTATCTTCCCCCAAGTCACAAACCCTTCCATATTCCCCCCCCCCTAAGAATCTTCCCAAAACAAAGTGTCCATCCCACTCTAGGTTGACGTCTCATAATTCCCAAGAGTATAATTCTTTCCACCATCCCGACCAATGCCCACTCCCTCTTCTTAAAGACACCGACCCCACCTCTCCTCACCCTCTCCCATATTTTGACACCCAAAAATTATATTTCTCCCTCAAAAATCTCGACATCCATTTGCTCGATTAAATACCTCCAAATCTCTAACCCAAGATCCATATTTTTTTAAGATTACAGATTGCTTTCCACTAAACTCACCCTACTTTTTATCACACTCCCCACTTTAATGCTGCAATGAACACGTAAATTTATTGCTCTGGTTAGGTTCATGTGATCCTACCTTTTCTATAGGATATTATGTGAAACGCAGGCTATATAATAATATTAAAAACATACTATATTTCCAAGCTGGCATAAATCTGGGAAAAAAACACTATCTCATAAACCAGAAGATGCATTATTTCAAAACAGGATTCTAGAGAACCTATAATAACTTTTGTCTAGAAAAATTATAATGACAAGATCTTTGTTTTTACAGGTCAATTTTCTTGCAGTGAGAGAAGGGTGAGATCTTAATTTTAGGGTGATGACAGAAGAATAGAGAGCACAAAGGAGTGAAATGCAAGCTGCTTTGCAATTCATCGTCTGTGCTCTCTATCTTCTGTCAACAACCCTCCCACCCTTCAATATAATTAATTAGATATACATAAACATACTTAATTTTGGCTTATCATAATGTACCCTCTATCTCTCTAGTAGTGGATCTGGAATTTAATTAGTTTGAGGAGGGCAAAATTTGTGAACTCAATAAAAATAAAAATAAAAAAAGAAAAAGATCAAGATTCAATTAGGGGAATATCTAACCTAATAAAAAATAAAGAAGCTGAGAGGAGAATAGGTAGGGTGAGGGCAATAAGGTGATGAAAAAAGAATAGAGAGCACAAAGATTGATATACATCTGTGCTATATATAATTTAAACAAAAGAAAAGGAGAGATCTGAGAGTAGGTTTTGTATAAGTTCAAGCCTTCCAATACCTCTATTTATAGGGCAATACCATATTCAAAGGATGATTAAAATATTATATATATATATATATACCCATTCAACTCTCAAAAGGTTTCGTGGTCTTGACGAATCTTTAATTAATTAATATATTTAATGAATCTGCTTATGCATGCGATAAGAAATTGTAAGATACTCTGCACAAAAATTAAGAATAAGAACCTTACAAGAATTTTGGGTGGATGTGTTTGTTCAGCTGGAAGCTGCTTGGAATTCATGCCACACTATGGCATTCTAAATTTTTCACTCCTATTCTTTATAAATCATTCTAGATTTATTAGAAAAATTAAATTAAGGATGTGTTTTATGTCAAAATTAACATTAATTAAACATTCATAACAATAATTATTATTGACAGGGAAAAATATTCACACGACACATTTATAAAAAAATTTAAAATTTAAATGACCATGACAATTAATTATAGAATGTGAGAACAACATTTATTATTTAAAGATTCTAAAATGCTAAACGACATTTCAAAAAGACAAAAATTAAAATGAGACATTGTACAACCTTACACAAATAAACATCATCTCCTCCCAAAATGTTAAAAGTGTCAATACCAAAATTATGTCTCGTCTCATTATGAGACCGTCTCATGCAAGTGTGCATCTTACAAAAATTGGGAGGGAGTACTAATACGGAAAATGTGGTTGGCTCTAAATGGGTCTTTCGCACGAAATTCAAGTTCGATGGCTCAATCGAACGATACAAAGCTCGCTTAGTGGCACAGGGTTTCACTCAAGTTCCCGGATTCGATTTCTCGCATACATTCAGCCTTGTTGTTCGTGCTGCCACTGTCCATGTGATCTTAGCTATAGCCGTTCAACGTCATTGGTCGTTGCATCAACTTGATGTTAAAAATATTTTTCTGTGGCACAGGGTTTCACTCAAGTTCCCGAATTCAATTTCTCGCATACATTCAGCCTTGTTGTTCGTGCTACCACTGTCCATGTGATCTTAGCTATAGCCGTTCAACGTCATTGGTCGTTGCATCAACTTGATGTTAAAATGTTTTTCTCCATGGCGTTCTTGATAAGCCTGTTCTTATGGCTCAACCTCCGGGTTTCATCGATCCTCGATTTCCACATCATGTCTGCCTCCTCAAAAAGGCTCTTTATGGTCTCCGCCAAGCCCCTCGAGCCTGGTTTGATCGATTAAGTACATTTCTCACTGGTTTAGGTTTTCTCCGTAGCAAGACGGACACTTCTATCTTCTTCTTGCATCGTTCTGATTGCACTATTTTCTTACTTTTGTACGTTGATGATATTATTATTACTGGTAGTAACTCCTCTGTTTTGCAGAAATTCATTGCTCGTTTGCATAAGGAGTTTGCTGTGAAGGACTTGGGCAACTTAAGTTACTTTCTCGGTCTTGAGATCACTCATTCTGAAAGCAGTCTCTTCTTGGGACAGGCGAAATACGCTCATGACATATTGACTTGAGCCTCTCTGCTCGACTCAAAACTGGTTTCCACTCCCCTACCTACTGGTGAATCGCTTGTTAGCACCGGGGAACCTTTCACGGATCACTTTATGGTTGTCAAGCGGATTCTTCGCTATGTCAAGGGCACCATCTATTTTGGCCTCACATTTTCTCCTTCACCGGATTACTCCATACTTGGATATTCTGATGCTGATTGGGCCCGCTGTGTGGAAACACGTCGCTCCACTTATGGCTACTCCATCTTCTTGGGAGGTAACCTCGTCTCCTAGAGTGCCAAGAAACAACTAACTGTAGCTCGTTCGAGCTGTGAGTCCGAACATCGTGCACTAGCCAACACTGCTCAAGAAATGATCTGGCTTACTCACCTGCTTCGTGAGCTTCGTGCACTACCCCCGACGCGACCTTTGCTCCTATGTGACAACAAGAGCGCACTTTTTCTGAGCCAAAATCTCGTTGCTCATAAACGTGCTAAGCATATCGACATAGATTGTCATTTCATACGTGAGCTCGTCACCAGTAACAAGTTTGATACTCGCTACATACCTTCCAATCTTCAGGTCGCGGACATATTCACAAAGAGCCTTGCACGACTCTTGTTAGAGTTCCTGCGTTCCAAGCTGCATGTTGATGAAAATCCCACACTCCGCTTGAGGGGGGTAATACGGAATATTCTAGAGAACACTAGAAATATTCCAGATAAAGATAAGAACATATCAGTTTGAATTACTGTAGATAATTGTGTAGGTTATTGTGCACATATATATGTAACTATCCGTGTAAATCTCATAGTTTGTTGTACTCTCATATTACATATAGTGGAACCGGTCTCTCCATCAATTCAATTGACGGTGGAATTTAATTCCTTTTTTACAAGTACTAAATATTAATTTATCAACTCTTCTAATTACTTTGAAACTTATACAGATATTTGAAATTTTAATTTACAAAAATGAAACTTGTCATTAGATTTCAAAAGAATTAGTATTTTATAATTTCCAATTACAAAGTTTTTAAATTACTCAAATATTATGCACGATTAATAAATTTTGCTAACAATTCGTAAAATTGATTATTTGGAAAAAAAAAAGTTAATTATTCCCTCTATTCATAATATTTAGGCTTTATAAATTAATAATGCTACGCTACAACTTGTTGCAAATGGTTTAGTATTTTGTAGGTTTATTCAGAAATTCATGAGATATTATTGGAGTCTTGCTCTTAATGTTTTGTTTTTTTTGGGAAGTGTTTGGAGTATTAAGTTGGATGAGTAGAATATTAAACACCTTTTTTGGGTTGGGTTATATGGAGAATGCTAGATCTACCCGATGGGTCATCTACCCACCATTAAAAATAATCTAAAATAAAAATAATTTTAATAAATAAGCATTAAAAATTATGCCAGAATTTTTACTCCTTAAATACCACTTCTCGGGCCTCCCCACAACACTAAAACAAATTAATTAACCTTTCTTACTCAAACTCCCCTGTTAACTCTGAAATGAAATATTGATTTTTCGAGAAAAACTCACAAATGTTGGCCACGTTTCTTAACAAAATATTTAAAATAAAACTATAATAAAAATTGATATAGAATGTGTAAATGATCACTTGAATTGCAATTTATATTAAATCATTTGAAAATATGAAACACTTGTAAATTAGAACAAATATATATATATATATATATATATATATATGTGTGTGTATTTTCTATTTATATAATACATATATACAAATAACTGAAATTTTTATTATAAATTTAAGTTCTAACTTATTATTTATAAATAGTTTTTAACATTGAGTAATATGAAAAATAATCATTAAGAATATATATGAGATAATGATAGGTGAAAATGTCAAAACAACATGTATTATGTAAATAATATATAAGACTGAAATGAGTATGATATCTAATTTTAATGAAAAGATAATTTAGAATAAGAAATTAAAAAAAATATTCATAAAATATTATTAAAATATAAAAATTATACCTATAATTAAATTAATTAAATATTTAAAATATTTCAATTAATTAATTAAAAAAATATTTTAAACCCCCCGTAGTACGTGGGGTTATGTGCCAGTATATTATTAATAGACAAAAATTCATATGAGACAGTCTCATACATAAGACGGGGTACAACCTATCACAAATCACACCCACTATCCCAAAGTATTAAAACGTTAATGCTCAATTTATGCATCGTCTCACTATGAGACGGTCTTATACAAGTGTCTCTTATTAATATGAATTAAATATATTTTAAGTATACTCGCATTGTACAAAACTATTGTAAATATAAATTAATTCATTTTCATTTTTTATTAAATTGTTTAATATATATATTTTTTAAATTAAAACTTCTAAAAATTAGACATGCGTGTATATATAAAGCTAAAGAGTTGCACTTGCATGAGACGGTCTCACGATGAAATGAGACATATGCCGTGAGTCATTTTTTTATGAGAATTCTATGTGACTAATTTGATAACGACTCACAAACAAAATAAGTACGTGTACGATATATGGTAAATAACAGGAATTTGTTGACCCAGTTCGTCAAGAAATGACTACTCTGGGGGCATTCCAAGCCAGTGATGTCATATTGCGAGGTTTACATATACAGTACACAAATACTTCTCATGGGGAAAACTTCCACGAAAGATGATGATTTGGAGAGTAAGTGGGTGAGTGCTAAGGAATTTTTCTAAGCTCCTATGGAAGATTTCTGAACGAAAAATTTCTAAACCGAAAACTTCTGAACCCGTCTCTTGTTCTTTTTTCTTCTATTTATAGTACTTTGACAAGCATGAGCTAGTTTGGCAAGTATGCGCTGGAGACTTCGTGTCTTGCAAAAACTCATGTGATGCTGCCACGTTTTTAACTTCGTCTTTCTGGTTGACCTTTGGATTTACTTGCTTATAAGGCATTCTTTTTGGCGTCCATATGGTTCAGTTCAGTTAGTGACTTGACTTTTATGTCATCTGCCCTTCATATCGACTTTTGTTCGATCGATCGCTCTGTTCGCTTTTGCTCGACTGATCGCCCTGTTCGCCCCTTTGACCATATCAATTTTATATCGGAACACTGTCCTCATCGAGCATATAAGAATGACTACTTGCCAGAAGTGGCGAGCATACTCACTTGGTCGGCAAGTGGCGAGCATACTTGCTTGGTTGGCAAGTTGGCGAGCATACTCGCTTGGTCGGCAAGTGGCGAGCATACTTGTTTGGTTGGCAAGTTGGCGAGCTGGCGAACAAACATGTTTGGTCGGCAAGCTGGCGAGTACACTTGTCCATTGAGCATGATTATTTTAATAATTGATTAATACACGTGTCCCTCTGATGTGTACGAATAAATTGAGTAATTGTATCGAAGACAACAATACCCCCCAGCAGGGCCGCTTTGTATTCATCATGGGGGCCCGGCTGTTGGATATATTGAGCTATGCCAATTGTGAGTGTCGCTTCGTCTTCTGTGCCGAATTTTCAAAATTTTTTGCAGCATCTATAAATACTTATTTTGCCGCCTCAGTTCTTCTTTCTTCTTTCTTCTTTTCATCTTCTCCTCTTTTTTCCTTCACATTCCGTCCCGTTTGAAATTTCTGGCAAGAGCTTGATTATTTCGGCGAAGGATTTCTTTCAGGTAATTATTCCGTACGTTCTTTAATTTCAATTATGACTTCACATTCAAGTTCTTCTTCCTCCTCTTTTCGCCCGATCTCCCGTAGTGGTGCTAATGCGTCGGAGATGAATGCCTCGGGTTCAAGATCTCATTGGCAAGTTCGACAGCCATTTGCCATTCTTTCATCGGATTTCGATGATGCCCTAAATGAATTAGATAGGGATTTAGCCCGTACCGATTTTTTAGATGATTCAGGTGAAGATTCTTTGTTCCAACCCCAAATTGGGTCTAGGGTTGTATATAGTCACGATGTAAATAGGGATGATGACTATATGAGGGAGGAAATCTTGGTGGCTGAGAATGTTAATGAGTCGAACAGAAGATTCGACGGCGAACAGAACACGGAGCTCGACATCCCTGTTGGTCTTTCTCATAGCCCAACATATGTCGAGTATAGTGCTCGTTATGATTTTGATTGGCCTGAACAACCTCATAGGACCAGGGTTGAGAATGAATATCCGGCGAGCAAAATTGCAAGCGTGATTGATGTTGATATGCTCGGCCAATTGTATAGGAATTACGATACCCCGAAAGATGTGTTTTTCTGGGCGCCTGGTCCCGATGAAATGAAGCGAACCCGACCTTTCCCCGAGGGTTATGTTCTTTGTGAACTTAGACACAATGGAAGTGGGTCTTTGATTCCCACTTCATCCGGCTATTACTCATTTTCTCGTAGAGTGGAATATAACCATTACACAGCTAAAGCCGAATGGGTGGCACATGATTATGAGTTTTTTAACTTTGTTTGGCAAAACGAAGCCCGTGTATTATCCAACAGCAGCAGAACTTTCTCGATTAGTGCATTTGTCTCGACCCAAGGGCGAACACGGATGGTTGTTCATGCAGGCAAATGCCAAATGTAAGGTCATCGAGGATGTGCCCAATAAAATCACGGATTGGAAGGAGAAGTTCTGGTTCGTCTGGGGTGATTGGAAAAGCTCGGCTTCTGGATGTGAACCAAATGCTCGCTTAGATATCCCCACAGATTTTGGGATCTGCCGAAGTAAGTATTTTTGTGTTTTTGCTCTTCACTATTAACTGATTTTAACTTATTCTTAATTTCAGGAATTCAAGCAGCAACGAACAAAGAGACAAATGACGGTTATTTCAGCAGTATCTGGCAAATCGATCTTGAGCCATATTCAGAACGGTCAGTGGAGACGTTGAATAATGCTGATCAAAGAAAGAAGGGAGGATTGTACGTGCCCCCTCACCATTTAGTTGTCGTCAATCCAGCTGGTAAGGATTGTTTTTTACTCTTGCAAATGTGTTGTGCCCTTTGTTCACGGTTTGTATTTCCTTCTTAATAAATTTTTGTGTCTACAGCTTTCCCTGTCGTCACTGTTGCTGTAAGCACACATCCGAACATACTGAAATGGCTCAAACTAAGAGACCTCAAGAGCTCGCTCGAATTCAAGCAGAGAGAGATGCCCAGCGAGCAAACCGAGGGGAGGCGAGCAGAGTGAAAAAAGCGAGCCGACCAGCCGCGCCCGGACCGGGCGAGTCGAGTTGGCCGAAGAGGATAACTCATCCTGTCGAGCAGGGATCGAGCGACCAAGCTCCCTCGCCAAAGAGATCCAGAAGGGCACCTGACGAACAAAATCCGATAGCTCCAACGAGCATCGATGTTATTGAGACGACCCCCACTGCTGAAGCGACCAGAATAACTGCCTTTGTGGTCAGTCCGATCACACAAATCGTCGAAATGGAGGTCGGTACGTCTACTCCACCTCCTGCAGGGCCCCGAACCTGGACCCCTTTGAGTTCCCAGCTTCGTTCTCCCGAGGACAAATTGTTTATGGGATGGGATCCTGCTCGGGTGAACAGGTACATTTGCTCGTCTGTTGGAGTGCCTCTTTGTTTCATCTTATTTGGTCGTTTAATCGTGTCTATTTGCTCGGGTGATCATGCAGGTTGAACAGATTGTCGCCTCTGATGCCAGATTTGAAGGACTATTACTGCTCTCCTAGTGTCCACAACATTCCTGGCCTTCCCGAGCATGTTCAGAAGGCGTGCGAGACTCCCATTCGAGCATGGATTACTGAGCTCGAAGAAGCCACTAAAGGTCCAACGCCTTTGGAAACCATGCGACTTGGCCTAGTGTGCCATGGCCAATCTTTGGTTCTCCTTGAGAAAGCTTATGCCGAGTCAGACCAACTTCATGCCAACTACGTGGCTCTTATTACGAGTTTCGAAGAGAAAGTGAATGAGCTCACCAGGACCCAAGATGAAATGAAGTTGGCTCAGAGACAAGTATCCTCAGCCCAAGTAGAAGCTCATAAAGATTAAGAGGATGCTCGTCAAGCTCGGGAGGATGCTCGCCAGGCCAGAGAGGAGCTAGGCCTTGCTCGGGAGAAGCTGCATCGCAATCGGGAAGAGGTGGCTAGGATAAGGAGAGTTCAGGACGAGCTGAACGTCGAGCTCCGGAAACTCAGAACTGGCATCGAGACTGCAGAATGTGAGAAAACTCTGCTCGGACAACAACTCCTCACTGCTGAAGAGACCAACACTCGTCTGGGTCTTGAAAATTCAAAATTGCACACTGAGGAGTATGTTGATTCCATGTCCAATTTCTCCTATATATGTGCCTTTGCAAATGCCATCCGTTATGCTAGACAAACACTTACTGCCGACCAGATTACCCCGCTCGTAACCCATCTTGAGAAGTACCTGATCGACAACCCCCCAGATCGCAACCTTCCAATATCTTATTTGGCTGATCTGTGCGATTTCTCTAATCTTCCTGATGGGATCGAGATTGATGATCCTATTTTGGATGAGAAAGATGATTCGGATGCGGATGTTGAAGGTATTGTCGACCAAGCTTGCCGAGCCGAGCATGGGTTGGATCAGGTGCAGGGCGAGCAAAGTGGTCCACCTGAAGTCGAGCAGAACTTACTGTTTAGTGAGCAGACGAGGCTTGATGGTTCTGGGGGAGTTGCTGCCGAAAGGACCGAGCAGACGGGGCAAGACCTGCTCGATACATCTCTTCTGCCCACCCCCAATAATGAATTTGTTCCTTAATTTTGCTTTTTGCTTTGCTGAACAATTTATCTGAACTACCATGTAATTTTTGTCTTCTTCTTTCTTGTTTGAACAATTTTGCTGTTGAATGGTTGAATTTGCTTGTTGAACAATCTCCACTAACCTGATCATGGAGGATGAATTTTGTTGCTGATGAACGGTTGATGTTTGTTTTGCTTCCTAGTTTATGTCATCTTTTCTTATGAATGAATTCGAACATGATATGTGTCTATGTTCCACCCTGACTTCTTTGGTTTTTTTATTGTCTTATTGAGGTGCAATCAGATTGATCGTCTTATTTAGCTGCGACCAGATGGGTTAACTTATGTGCAACCCCCCCTTTCTTGTTTCGTGATCGTCTTATTTAGCCGCGATCACTATTCTTACTCAGGTCGTCTTATTTAGCTGCGACCCCGTACTCATCACTCGCTTTGTTGCGGGTATCTGTAAGTACTAGTCGTCTTATTTAGCTGCGACTGTGTACCCATCACTCGCTTTACTGCGGGTATCTAAGTATGAATTATTTCGTCAGGTGAACACAAACTTCTGCTCGTTCGTCTTTGTTCGGGTCGTCCGGCTTAGGTGCGACCTCTGATAGGCTTTAACTAGAAGAAATTAACAAACAAAAATGTTTCGCAACACGTTGCTATTCTATTACAGCTTTTGCATTTGAAGAAGATTGTTTCTATTACACATAACTATAGACATATATGACTTTGCTAAATTCAAAACCTTGTCTTGAAATAGACATGAGCTGACCTCATCTCGTCCGCGGAATTGATGTTGACAAGTATGAGGTGGATCAGCCTGTCTACTCTTCTTCAAGTAATATGCTCGAGCAACAGCAGCATCAGCGTTTGCCCCTCCTGGACAAGCTGTGATTATGCGGGCTGCCGTGGACATGAGCATGTGGCGAAAGCACGCGCCGCTCGCCTTTATATCGCGCGGAAAAAAAGCCTCTCGCCGCACCTTTTTATCCCTTCGTAGATGCTCGAGCATCAAGATCCGTAGCGTTGTTTCGTGCGGACGCCACGACATCCTACCCCCTCGGAGGAGATTTTAGGGATGCGTAGGGGACTAGTGATTTACTACTGCATAAACAGTGAGCAACGTGGAGTGTCAACCATAACTCTGCTGAGCATCTTGAGTCTGTAACGAGCACCAACCTTTGCTCGGAGTGTCTTACGGGATATAAAGCTCATACTAGATCAAGCGTCAGGACACATGATTAAGTCAGCAAAATGATTGCTGAATCGAGTGTCAAAAACTTCGTCTGGAGGCATACCAAACCAACTATCTCCCGATAACTGAATTCTCTTCTAATATGTCTGCAGTATTTTTTTTTTTTTCTCTGTTTTTCTTTTTTCTTCTTCAACTATCAATATGCCAATTTATACTACCATCCCAAACAGGTGCTGGCATAGCTACTTGGTGTTGGCCTTCTTGCTTTAAATCCTCATTTTGACATCTGTCCTTGTCTTTGCCAGTTCTTATTCAAGGATTGACACATACCACTTTTGGTTGCCACCGCTTCTCATCTTGTTTTGACACGTATCTTCTATCTTTTAATAGTGCTGGCCAGAATTTTTTCTAGAAGATTTGTGTCGGATATGGTGTGTTCATCCTCCACGTTTGTCTGCTTTCGTCGAGTTTTAATGGTGATTATGCTCGAGGTTTTTTTTTACCCCAATATCCAGCCAGTTGTGCTCGGCGTTACTGATAATACTTTTTCAGATTTGACGCATTCCACGAATAGGACAATGGAATTCCATTCAGGTCTTCCAAATCATACGCCCTGTTTAACAAACGTTCTGTAACTCTGAATGGACCTTCCCATGCTCGGCCGAACACACCACTTGGTACCCCCATTGCTCATCTTAGAACCAGCTCGCCCACGTTGAACCTGCGTGTTCGAACTTTGGAGTTGTAGAACTTTTCTGACCTTTTTTTATACATGGCGTTCTTGAAATCAGCCTTCATCCTTCTTTCTTCCAACAGGTCTGCACTTAGGGCGAGCGCCTGGTCGTTGATGTGCTCTCCAAAAGTCATTGTCTGATGGCTCGGAATCTTAACTTCTGCCGGTATAACAGCTTCCGCACCAAATGCCAGGGCAAACGGGGTTTCCGCAGTTGATGTTCTGAAAGTAGTTCGATAGGCCCATAATATTTCTGGTAACTCTCAAATTTACCCCCCTTGGAATTATCAAGTTTAGCCTTGAGGGTATGCTTGATAATTTTATTGACAACTTCAACTTGTCCGTTTGACTGGGGGTAATATGAAGTAGAGTAATGCTTCTTTATGCCCCAACGAGCACAATTTTGTCGGAATTCACTTCCATCGAACTGTTTGCCATTATCTGTTACCAATGACTGGGGAAGCTCAAAACGACAAATGATATTTTTTCAAACAAAATTCCACATTCTTTGTTCGGTGGCTTTAACAAACGGCTTTCCGCCCATTTAGTGTAGTAATCAACGGCAAGAACCACGACATATTTTACTCTCGATGTGCCAAGAGGGGAAATGGGCGATCAAATCGATTCCCCATTTAGTAAATGGCCACGTCAGAAAATGATTACACTAGTTCTTCGGGTGGCCTATGGATAAGTGGGGCGTGTACCTGACACTTATGACATGCGCGGGCATACACGAGCGAATCTTTCTTGAGAGTAGGCCAATAGTAACCTTGTCTGATGATTTTATATGCCAGGACAAGCCCACCTGTATGGTTTCCGCATACTCCATCATGAATCTGTTCCAGAATCACATGACCCTCTTCAGGAGTAATACATTTCAATAATGGAAGTGGAAAACTTATTTTGTATAAATGCCCGTCTAGGATAATATAACGAGCAACTTGTAATCTGAGGCGAGTAGCTTGTGCTTTATTTTCGGGGAGAAGTCCTTTTTGTAAGTAACTTAAAATTGGAGTCATCCAGGTTTCTTGTTTGCCCGTCACATGGGCGACCACAAATCTGGGAATTGATGGCGAACAAGTTGTGACGACCACAATGTACGTCGTGCTCGTCACTCCTTCTGTTGTTGCCAATCGTGCCAAGGCATCAGCGAATGAATTATCCAATCGTGGTAATTGTTCTATGTAAACTTGTTCGAATTGTTCAAGCAACTCCTTTGCTAGTTGTTGATACTGTGCCATCTATTCGCCTCGGGCCTCGTACTCTCCTAATACTTGGTATACGATTATTTGAGAATCGCTATAAATCATCAGCCTCTGAATTCCCATTGTCATAGCCATGTGTAACCCAGTGATCAAAGCTTCGTACTCGGCTTCATTATTTGTGGCTGGAAAATCAAAACGGATGGCTGTCGTGAAAGTTTGTCGAGTTGGGCTGATGAGAACCACACCCGCTCTGGCTCTTGAACTTGTTGATGAACCGTCAACATACATGTGCCATGGTTGGTCGACACCTCTTTCGGGTATTTGCGGATATGTCAATTCAACCATGAAATCGGCCATAGCCTGGCCCTTCATTGATGTTCGTGGAGCGAACGTAATGCCAAATTGACCTAACTCCACCGCCCACTTGAGTAATCTGCCCGCAGTGTCTGGTCGGTGGAGAACTTGTCGTAATGGGAATGTGGTTAACACCTCGACTGAGTGGTCGAAAAAGTATGGTCGCAGTTTTTGGACACTCATAACGAGAGCATACGCAAGTTTTTTCAGTGGAGGGTACCGGAGCTCGGCTTCTTTGAGTACCTGACTTACATAATAAATAGGCAAATGTGTTGCCCCCTCTGCCCGAACGAGCACAGCTCTAATTGCATGCTCTGATGCGGCAAGATACAAATAAAGTTGTTCGCCTGGAATAGGCTTAGATAATGTTTGAGTATCTGCCAAGTATTGTTTTAATGACTCAAATGCATTTTGGCAATGCTCTGTCCATTGGAATATCCCTTTCTTTAATGCGTCAAAGAAAGGTTTGCATTTGTCTCCACTTCGTGATATAAACCGGTTTATAGAAGCCAAACGTCCAGTTAATTTTTGAACTTCTTTCACACTTCTGGGGGCCTGCATGTCGAGCATAGCTTGAATCTTTGATGGGTTCGCTTCAATCCCCTGTTGACTGACCATATGCCCTAGGAATTTTCCCGAATGAACCCCAAAGCTGCATTTCTTCGGATTTAACTTCATGTTATACTCCCTGAGAATATCAAACGTTTGTGCCAGGTGGGTAATGTGGTCTTCCTTATGCTCGCTTTTTACCACAATGTCATCAATGTACACCTCAATTGTTCGACCTATGTGTTCGTCGAACATCTTGTTCACCAAACGTTGATACGTTGCTCCAGCATTCTTTAATCCGAATGGCATGCGTTGCCAACAATACATATTCTTTTCGCTTTTCGCTGTAGAAAGTCGTATTCTTTTGATCATATGGATGCATGGGTATTTGGTGATACCCAGCAAATGCATCCATGAAGGTTATGAGCTCATGTCCTGCTGCGTTATCGACCAAATAATCGATATGTGGCATCGAAAAATTGTCTTTTGGGCATGCTTTGTTTAAGTCGGTGAAATCTATGCATAACCTCCAAGTTCCGTTAGATTTGTGGACGAGCACAGGGTTAGCAAGCCATCTTGGGCACTTTACTTCTCGAATTAATTTATTGTCGAGCAATTTCTTGATTTCACTATCCATAGCTGCATACTTCTCCGGACTGAATTTTCTCCGCTTCTGGATTATTGGAATTTGTGTTGGGTCAAGGTTAAGAGAGTGACATGCGTGTTTAGGATCAATGCCGACCATGTCCTCATGTGACCAAGCGAACACATCCAAGTTTGCCCGGAGATACGCGATCATTTCTGTTCGGAATGGTTCCGGTAATTCTGAACCAATAAACACTTCTAATTCCGGTCTGATTGGGTCGATATTGACCGACTTCAATTGTTCAACAGGCGTCGCTCGCCTCCTTTTTTGCTTCCATCGAGGATCTTCGAGCGACCCCCGGTGCTCATCATCTACCTCCATAGGTTCAAAACCTATACGAGGTTCTAAGTCCGGTAGCTCGTTTGGTGGATCAATGTTCATGAGATCTGGAACATGAGTTACCATCCCGGGTTCTGTGCTCGCCTGTGGAGATGTGCTCGTCAGAGGAGATATAAGCGTCCTCGGCAACATATTCGCCTGTTGGCTCGATTCTCCGGTCTCCCATGTTTGCTCCATCATGTTAATGATATTTTGCTTTTCTGGCGCTCATGACAACAAACAATCTCGAGCTTTTTTCTGGTTGCCTTTTACGCTACCCGTCCCTTCTAGGGTTGGAAACTTAACACAATAGTAATAAGTCGAACATGTAGCTTTGAATTCCTGAATAAACGGGCGACCTAAAAACCCGTTATAAGTAGATGGAACATCGACGATTACAAAGTCTAGCATTCTAGTTCGTCGGATCTCTGGATTTAAAGTTGACTCTAGCTCGACTCCTAACCTGATCAGACCATAGGGCCGGGTTATAGATTTCCCGAAACCCATGATGGTGTGATCACATGGTTCTATATAACTACTTAGGTCCCCAACTTGCTTCTCCATTTGGTGCAGAGTGTTGACGAACAGAATGTTCGCATATGCTCCGGTATCGACCAGGAGGCGATGCACCTTCAAACCGAGAAGACGAGCGCTGATGGTTAGAGAGTCATTGTGGGGGGTGATTATGCCGTCGAGATCATCTTCTGAGAACATGATTTGGTGAGAGGGTGGCGTGCTAGCTGATGTGCTCGCCACCTTCACCTGATGGATGCTTTGCATGGCACGCATTTCCATCTTCTTTCGCCTGTTCGATAACGTGGGTGCCTGGTAGCATCCACCCACTGGACCATAATTAGGACGAATCATGTTGATCTCTTGACTCTCCCGACCTCTACCCATGGTAGGAGCCCCTCTTTTGGGTAATTTCAACCTCTTGCGGGATTCCTCGGGAACACTATCAGATGCTTCTTCGGCCTTACGCTTACCCCTACGATCACCTGATTTTTCCACTCGGGAATCTCTGTTCGCCGGCTTTTTGAGGAACTGCGTAAGACGATTCTCTTCATATAACTTCCAAAGTTGACGAAGTAAATTGCGACAATCTTCGGTATTATGTCCGATGTACTCATGATAATTACAGAACTTGGAAGCATTAAGCCAATTTTTATCTCTTATGATTCTTCGTGGCTTATCCAACATATCCCAATTCTTAATTTGATTGAATATCGTTTCTACTGAAACGCCTAGAAGACTTCGTAGTGCCTGTGCTTCTGCTCCTTCTTCAAAAGGTTTAAAAGATTTTGGGGGTTTATACCCCCCATCATTCATTACTTTTTTACCAACAATTCTTTTTGTTGCTACCTCTTGGCCTAACCGCGATTGGGCGAGCAGATCCTGCATAGCTATAATCTTGGTTGCTCGCTCCCGAAATTCAGCATATGTGTTCGGCCAATCCTGATGCATGGCTTTCCACATATCCGTATTTAGGGTCAGGCCTCCAACCACCGTGAGGATCTTGGCATCCTCTTCAACTGGGGCTCCATCGTACAAACATTTGTCAAATCTTTCAATGTATGCTCGATCTGACTCACCCTTTAGTTGGGAGAAATGTGTCAACCTCTGTTTTGGTGCTGGGCGAGCATACATGGATGAGAAATGGGACAGAATTTTTGGTCCCCAACCGGGCGAAAAGATGTGATGGGCCTTGACGGGCAAAGTAGAAAACCATATGTGGGCACGGTCGTCCAATGTCATGGGGAATGATCGGCACTGCGTTGCGTCGGTGGCGCCCATGGCGATCATAAAGTCTGAATATTTGCTGAGGTGAACATGTGGGTCAGACTCAGCATCGAACATAGGGATTGGCGGTCGGATCTTTGCCACTTTTTCTTGTACTTCGGCTGCCATGATCGCCGGCGTTAGTGCAAAGCGAGGGCATTAATGCTTTCGCCGGCGGAGTCCCTCACAGGTTGTGGCGGTCGGCTGTAAGCCCTCGATTGCTTTCTGCATTTACGCAAATTTCGTGGGAAGCGGACTTGGATCGGGGCCGTGTCCCATCACGAGGACCGGGGGTCATGCTCGTGATGGGGCGATCCCCTTTCCATGTTCGTCTGACTATCAATCGATGGTGGATAGACAATTTAGTTCGCCGATTTTTTTTGTTGTTCTGTTGTCTTTTCGGGATGCGGACGATCATGAGGATCCGAGGAGCGGAATGTTCGCTTATTTGTTCTCCCGGGATCTGGCGACGCCTATGATTGCGGATTCGGTCTTTAACGGAGAGCCTCAAACGCCCAAACGCGGATGGTGCGGACCTTGAGGCCGCTTCGTCGTCCGACATATCATTAGCCTTTTTGTTGGCGCTCGGCGCGACTTGTTGGGATTATCTTGAAAAGTATGCTTTTACTTTGTATAATCTAAAACCGAATTTCGAGTTATTTTTGAAATAAATTGTTTATCATCGATGCTTTAAATATGATTGAATGTTATATATATTTCTTTGCATAACTGTTCAATAATTAAAGACGTGTTACATCAGTAGTTAATTTAGTGATACCGGATCACGAAGATTAAATTAATGGTCCCTTGTAACTAAAAAGTACGCCATTCACGACCTAGATGGAAATGAACAACCATCGAGAAAGGTTGAGGTGTAAGGCTCAAATTGGTTTGTCTTGACCAAGAGATTACACTAGTGCATGGATCGATATTTGAATAGGACCTACATGAGGATAAATTCTTGAATCGAACAAGGAAGAATTAGACCTCGGTGGTTCGTTGTTTCTTAACCTTCGTCCCCTTAAATAGGATCACGTGGGATTGGTAACTATTGCTTTGACTTATCATGGGTAGCGAATCGAGAGAGATTCAATACTTTTTATCTTGGGCAATATTATTGGTCACGTATGATTGCTAAGATTTAATACGAAGAATCGTGTGCAAAGCACGCTTGCTTGATTTGCCCCCTGGGAGGTTCATAAGTTTTATCATACCAAATCTTGCAAGTGGAATTAGTTTTAGTATGGATAATAATGTTGAACCGTTCTCGACCAAGGACAAAAGATATTAATTAACGGAAAGCTATTTGGTGGCTTGAATTAATTAATGGGCTAGATAATCTTAAACACGGAAATAATGACCGGGAGCCATATTGACTGTAATATGGGTTAAGATGGATGGTGCAATATTAATTATGTAGTGGGATTAATTAATATTTATGGGCTTGAATTATATTGTGGCTCAATATTAGATATTCAAGATCCATTAGAAGGTCCAATCTTAATTCTCCTAAAGGCCCCCTGAGTAGCCCAACATATAGTCCAATAACTGAAAAGGTGATTAAAATAAAATAAATATTGTTGTTTATATTTCCTCTCAATTTTGAAAATTATGGATAAAAAGAGGAGAAAGATTTTCTTTGAATTTTGTTATGGAATGAAGATATGTATTCTTGGAATACAAGATTATCTCATTAAATTCAATAAATCTCCCACTTGGTTATTCATAGTGATATTTCGAAATTTTGGAAAATTGAGGGCAAGAAAGATTTTCTTGATTTTCTTGAAAAGATATTATGGAAGATATGTATTTCTTGAAATACAAGAATATCTCATAAATTCAAGAAGATCCAAATCTTGGATTCTTGCACACTATATTTTTCGAAAATACCATAAAATAGAGGAGGTGGAATTTTGTGGAATATTTTAATTATGGGAAAAAAAATATATGGGATATATTCAAGATTTCTTGGTGACCAAGAAAAGTCTTTTCCCACATTGAAATATCACTAAATTTTTGTCCACCCTCCCTCCTATAAATAGGGGATGATTAGTTCATTCCCAAGTACAATTCCATGTGCTGGAAATATTAGCAAATCCACATAAGTGGTGCAACAAAGTTTATTTTTTCCTTTTGTTAATTGTTTGAAAGTATCCTTCCACCGGATTGTCGAGCAAGGGCTAATGGAATACTTGGGAAGTCCTTTTGGTTAGTCCGTCCGACCAAAGCCCTTTGCCATCCCGAGAGGTACGTTCACGTAAACCCGTAGATTCCGCGTCGTAGGTTTTACGTGGCTTTTTTATATGCATGATTTGTTGTTGCAATTATTATTTGAATTAATATAGGATTAATTCATGCTAGTAATAATTAATGAATTAAATTTGTATTTAAATATTCACCCTGAATAGATCTCAATGCGAATCATTCCCCAACAATCGTAGTATCGAGCCCTTTATTTTGAGACTCTGAATTTTTTAAATTGTAATTTAATTCGTGAACATTAAATTTGAAATTGGATAGTAGAATCTATTAGATACATTTTGCGGTATCCAATTGTCATGGATTTTAATGTTTTATTTTTGCATGCATATAAACCGTGGTTTTTAATTCGATTCGTTCGATTTGTTTTGCCTCGTGAGAAAATCCCGAGTAGACTAGGATTTGTTTGATTTGATCAATGTAATAGACTAGTCTAGATCTAGGTTTATTTATTTTTGTAAATAAATTATGCTTAGGATCGAACGAAGAGATGAAGAATTAAAGGACAAAATCGAAGAACCAGGCATAGGAGGTATTGGTATGTGTATTGGCACGCATGGGCGCAGGGCGAGGCCGGGCGGCCGAGAGCGAGGGGGTGAGGGGCACACAAGACGGGCGGTGCACGCAGCCGGCCAGCGGACGGGGCGGAGCGCACGACGCGGTGTGCCTGCCAAGATGGGGCTGAAGGAGACGCGAGCGCTGCCGAGGTCATAATAAGAAGCACTTGTCATCTACTGTATTCATCCGCCGCTGGCCTTATTTTGGAAGAGGTCATCATAAGAAGCACTTGTCATCTTGAAATGCGTTGAAACCTGAGGACGAGTTGGTCGAGGGTCTCGCTGTTTGGTCACGTTTTCTGTTTTGGGCTTATTCCATAGGTTTAATATGTTTTAAGAGTACATAAATAACTCAGGTCATTCTATGTTGCAGGCGTGGCTTCCCAATTTAATAATATGAAATTCTCTTATGTAAACGTAACTCACACATTATCAGGGAATCAATGTTTGTATTTGTCAATTTTACATATCTTTCTTGCATTCACTTGACACCTTGCTATTTGAATCTCAGAATACTAATCATAAAATCAAACCCCTAAACGAAACATATTCGTTCATTCCATTCTCACCTCTCATTTTCAAACTCCTCCACCAAGCACCCTTTATTATTGTTTTTAATTAGTTAGACAACAGACAGAGTGACGCATCGAATTCTCATTCATCGATCCCCTTTTAGGTTTCGTCCCCACATAACTATTTTATCAGCTCTACTGTAGTACATATGCCCCATTCTATGATTTTTTCCACTTGTCTACATTATATAATTACAAAATTGACCCTACCAAACATACAGACAAAATATTATGTACACTATTTTTACAATCGTGCTCCATTATTACTATTATTGATAAGTATCAAATTAAAGTGTTGATTTTTACAAACAATATAAGTAATAATGGTCCACAGTTCACACAATATATTCTTCATATATATCAACATTTCAATTACATTCATCATATATATCAACAATTCAATTTAACAAAATAAAAGTATTGCAGAATAGGGACAGGTAAAGAGGTGGGGAGGCTGCTTAATTTTGATTCGCTATCCTACAATTCTTGGGCCTGATATTTTGGACCAGGATGATTGCGACTAATGAAATGATGGCACCTAAATTTATTTTAGATTATCCATTCTCATCAAATTTAATGACATGTTACATCGTTTAGCCCTCGTTTGCTTGAAATGATTGGACTGATTTCTATAAGAAAATTGGGTAGGAATGAATTGATTGATTGTTTGAATAAAAAATTGCATCTTTTAATCTCTTATTAAAAAATTACTATTTAAATTTAAATCGAGAAATTATATAAGATATATATTGAAATTTTGTAAATATATTTTACATAATATTATAATTGAGACATATTATATTCCATATAACATTTTTTTTATATCAGGACTGAATATGTATTTTGGACTCTTATTCAGTTAAGTAAACAATCAATTACTTAGGGGTGTTTTTAAACTCCTTTTGAACTCTAAAAGTACTTTTTTTTTAAAAAATATAAATTAAATTAAATTTTATTAACTTAAAAATAAGTGTTTCTCACTGTTCCTAAAAGAGTTTCAAAACATATTAGACCAAACGGAGCTTAATGTTATACGGTATAAATCGACAAAATTATTGCAAGTGGCCACTGGAAACATGGAGAATGAATGATGACCGCTCATCACAAATTATTCCTTATCTTGTAAACAATTAATTTTGACTTTCAATATCCCCAAACACACCATGTACCCAATTGGATACATGATTCTCATCCTCCACCTGTCTTTTCCCCCCCATATTCCATTCGTCCCCCCTCAATATTCTTTAAATCATGATTATCTCCGGAATCTCTCTAGAAGATTCTTCAACATTACCAATTTGGGCACCTTTAATTGATTCTGTGATTATTTATAGCTTAATTAGGCAGGCCAAATTGAGTGTGCGTGATCATTTATATCTGACTAGGTCAATTATACAAGGTTTTTCGTTTAAATATTCGGTTCGGTGATTCTTAATTTATGTACATACTGAAATAAAACACGAGTTTAAACAGTTATGAGATATTAAGATTTTTTAGTTGTATTTATAGAATTATATTCACAAAATCAAGGTTCTAATTAGTTTAGGTGTATGTATGATAGTATTTAATTTGGAGTTAATTTTCATGAACCAAGTTTATGCTAAGAAGTTAGATTATTTGACTCATTTTACTTATTTTTAAAAAATTTTTTAAATCATTAAACTTGACTCGTAGTATATCCTGGGTAGGGTCAAATTCCATAAATTAAAAACAAGATTCATAGCATGAATCAAGTTTATACAAATTTTTGTCTTTAATTTGGCGTAAGTTCGTGTTCATACTAATGCATCAATCCTATGGTAAGGAACTCCGCAAGATAAATAGCGTTATGGGCATTAGAGAATCTGTTCTAGAAATGAAATCTTACAAGACCATATTCCAATTTTCTATCTATATTTATATGGATCAAAATATTAAGCTAAAGAAAAGGCGAAATCGAGTAGAAATTCTTGCAAACCCTGTTGATAATGGGATGAGTTGTTTTTTATTTAGAAAGAGGCAAAAATACAAAGCCACTCGATCTTAAAGTATAGGAAGAAGTATTCCTAAGGGATAATGGGATGAGTTGTTTTTTTTTTTTTTTTTTTTAGAAAGAGGCAAAAATACAAAGTCATTCTTAAAGTATACAATAAGTTGTATTCCTAAAGGATGAGTTGTACCAAGTCACCAAAATCAGATCATACACTAGTTGAATAACTCAAAAATGGTTAAAACATCATTATATATCTAGCTATTCTATGGGTAATACGTTAGTCTTTATTAATTTGGCCTTTAAAAAAAATTGACAAGCTGACAAACTAAATTTATACGGCGAGCTCAACAAACTGCAATCAAAACTACAACATCGTAACGCATGCTAGCAGCAACATTACAGTGCAACACGATGCTAACATGTGTTAAAGCAACACTCATACAACTTATTTAGACTGTAAAATAGAGGAAGAATATCTCTTGATCGAGAAGACGCGATTGTTTTCTAATGATTATAGAGCTAGTTTAGGGCAAGTACTCCATGCATCTCATCAATAAAAAATCTCTAATTCCATCTAATTGAATTATTTATTGTTGATATGTCAAATAAGTTCATCCTAATAGCCACCGGCCCCAACCCCTAAATTATACGACGACTTCAAATTAACAAATCCCATCCTCTAGACTCTAGTGAACAATAATTGGACTGAAAGCATTCACAATGGTTCATCAAATGAGTGTTTAACCATTGGATTGATAAAAGTTGGTATTTAAAATCATTGTGGATGTTCATTGGATTTGAGAGAGAGTGTCATCATGCATCCAATGTAATGGCAAATAAACTACTCGACTAAGAATGAAAAAGAAAATCTAAAACCATAAGACCACAGGTCGGTCCAGAGGTCGGGGCCCCACTAAAAACCTCACTGGGGAAAAACCCTCCTTAGGGCAAAACCCCCAGTAAGGGAAAAGGGGAAACCCCTCTAAAAAAAAGGCGTTATCCCGCATCACGGCAATAACCCTCGAGATATTAATTGATAACACGAAAATACTCAGTATTCATATCTGAAAATAAAACATCAACAAGCATAACCGGACACTGCCCCGTCCGTTCAATAGATGTGTGTAATTTCGCCAAACGGTCCGCGCCCTGATTGCCTTCACGAAAAATATGAGTAACCTGGATATTAAGAACATGGCGGAAATCACGAACCCTGCTCCAAAGAGACTGGACACGCCAAGGGACCTTTGTCGGGCCATCCTTGAGAGCCTGAACCACCAAAGAAGAGTCCGTTTCCACCCAAAGATTGAACCATCCATTATGAGCCGCATCCCGAATCGCCAAGAAGCAAGCAGCAAGTTCTGTCTCAAAAGAAGAGATCGTCCCCGTAGAGTAACAAGCCGCCTTGACAAAGAAACCACGTGAATTCCGGAAAAGTAGCCCCACAAAACCCTCACCTGTCGGAGAAATGCTAGCATCCACTTTCGCTTTGTACCAACCCGCACGGGGTGGAGACCAACGGAAGCCCATCGCATGTCGAGGAGAGCGCGAAAGTCCCGTAAGACTTAGGCGACGAAGAATTTTCAGACCATGCACCGTGTTTTGCATGTATCCCTTCAGAAGGCCCCCTGCTTCCTGGACCATGGACAAAACAATGATCATGCAACGATGATATGAGACTGGAACGACATCAAATAACCACCGATTGCGTGTATTCCAAATTGAACACACCAAAGTTTTCTGGGTGAGGTGCACATTGCGACGGTGGAGTAGTTGATTCACCAAAAGTGTAGCCTCCATTTCTTCTTGAAATCTTTCATCAGTATCTCCGAACTCCAAAATATTTTTCTTACACCAACTCATTTCTCTCATAATTTTCTTACAACAATTCATTATCTCTCCTACTTTTCTTACACTTTCTTTCATATAATCATTATCACACTAACTAACAATAATAAAATAATACACCATCATAATTAAAAAGTATTGATTTGACATAAAACTCCATCAATCCCTACTACATCTAACCCAAAATAAATAAGGAATTACTATTTCAGATTTCCTCCATCCACTTTTTTATTTTTTTCCATCCGAATTTGCCCCATCCACCTCAAACTCAAAATAAACATACCCTTACGGATAGAAGAGAGGATTTCATATTATTCATTAAATGCGACTACAATGATATATAATACTAGCTAGATCAAAGAGGAAGCTAATTATTATAATTCCCAAACGGACTGGATCTATTAAATAAGCTCAAAATCGATCAGAGCCCAAATACAAATATAATATATACTGTAAAGTTCAAGATCCCTGATCAGCTTGTTGCTAGGGTTCAAGTAATTTCAACAAATATAAAATTGGTTTACGCTCGTTTTATGAAAGAATTTTAATTTAAAAATTTAAACTTGTATAGAGGTGTTGAATTAATTTCTTTGCACCATTTTTTTATAGCACTTCCCCTCCACTCGCTGGGCTAACACTCTTCCTCATTCGTGGCAAGATATTTAACCTTTTTTTAACACATTCAATCTTTTAAATTAAATGAATTTTTTTCATGGTATCAAAGTTTAACCTCAAGCCCAAAATTTGGGTTCAATTTTCATAAAAACAACTCCAACAAATTATAATCCGACCAACGAGTAATATTGAAATAATAATATAAATGAGTTAAAATCACATCTCTACATCAATTCTGAATTTTTAATGAGGTTAAATTCTTTCATTATAGCTTTTAAAATTCTAAGCAAAAGCAGAAGCTTAATAACGATGGCTCAAAATTAGTTTTCCGGGTCCTGCTTACGTTGAGTATACTCCCTCCGTCCTGGTGTAATTGTCTCTTCTTTTTTTTTTAAGGAATAATAACAAATTAATAAAAATGAAAAGTAATTTTGAGTATTGAAAGAGAGGAAAAAATATGTAGAGTAATGAGTTCATGAGTTTTTAATTCCCACCCGCTCGTTATAATTAAACTTGGAATTAGAATATCCTGTGTTTCTTCCATTTCCAGAAGAACGAATAATACTTTGCATCATGATTATATATAGTTCGTATATATGGATATGAAGTAATATTCGTAATGTCGACACTGTTATTCGACATATCTCAACTAAAACAAACTCTTACATGAAAATTTTCAGATGTGAAAATTTCTTTCTCAACTAATTAAGACAAAGATGAAAATTTTCACATGTGAACCATATCTACAGCAATGTAATGTAACGAATTTGACATCAGTTTATATATAATGGTTCGATGTTCAGTTTAATTAGTGCATGTTATACCTTTGACAAATTCGTCGCTCTTTTCTCCTTTTGTGTATCGCCTCTTCTCCTCTTGTGTTGTTATTAGGTTTCTTCAGGTAAAATTTTTAATTTTTCAGTGTTCATGTGGATTCTTCAATTGTTAATTCATCAATTCGATAATTTATCATTGTATTACGATTCTCGTATTTTTCATTGTAATATTGTTACGTTTTGTATATAATATTGTTCCATTTTAATTAGATAATCTTCATAACTTACCTTAATTTTCCTTATATTTGTAATTTCATTATGTTTTTTCTTGTAATACTGTTAATTTTTTTTTTCATTTAATACTATTATGTTTCGTTTGTAATACTGTTATGTTTTTTTTTGTAATACTGCTTTACTTTCTTATTTGAAGTCAAAGTTGAAAGCATTAACATTTGTTGATTATAAATTTGAATACTGCTTCAACTATGCATTTAATACACTTTAAAATTTTAAAATTTTCTTATATTTGTATATAATAATTTTATATTTTACATGTATTACTGTTACATTTTCTTTGAATACTTGGAATCAAACTCACAACCAACGATTAGACAAGCGCTGATGGTACCAGTTTCATCCGCCGCCTCTTATTATGATTTGAGAAATATAATTTTTTCACACATGAAAATTTTCACTTAAAACCGTACTCTTCAACTAATGTATTTAGACCAAAACTTGTGTGAACCTGAGTTCACGATAAGCGTTTTTTTTTTGTATCACTTTTATGTCTAAAATTATCATTACTATGCATAAATATTATTATTGTTATGTATAAAGATTCTCACTGTTTAAAAAATTTTTTTTATATTTTTAAATAGTGAATATTTTTTATGCATAATAATGATAGTTTTTATACATAATAATGATAGAGTTCATATATAGACCTAGTTTATAAAAGTGTTATTCATATTTAATGTTGAAAACTTTTGACTTAGATGGAGTACTTTTTTTTGTTTTAAAACGGAAAAAAAAAAGAGAATTATATTAAAAGAGTGTCGATCAGAGATACTCATAGTCTCACATGGACTTGTTTACTATCACTTCAGTTGAATTTTATTAAAAATAAATGATAAAAATTTGTGTGAGACAGTATAATATGAGACGGATCTCATTTATTTAATTATGTTACATAATTCATGAATTTATGAAGCTCTTATTCAATGTTTATTTTAAAAGGAGTATGTTTTAAAGGGACTGCCTCACATAAGAACGTTTCAAAGTAAATTTTCTGAATACATTAGAATATTTATAAATATATAATGTTATTTTCTTATTTTTTTTAATGATAATAGGATTAACAATAATATATTACACATGCAATATGTAAATTATACATTAAGAATTAATAACAAAACTTAATAATATTTTTTGAAATAATAATGCATCACTCTGAATTTGAACTATTTTTAGGGTGTATATATAAATCCATCATAACTTATAGGTGTATTTATAAAAAAATCTTTTCAAATGCTTGCAGTCCGGTTGTGTTTTTCGGCATTTTTTAGGTTTTACCTCGGAAGAAACTATTTGTGGAATTTGATTAATATATTCTAGTACAATAAGAAAATGACAAGACTTAAATTACAAATACATTATCTCTTCAATCACAAAAATCTCGTGAGACTGGTTCTGGTGAAAATTTGCTTGTAATTGGTGTTGTTTAGTGTTCAATTTATTCAATTAATTTCATTATTGAAACAAAATTGGTTAATAGCACTTTAAATGGAAAATGTTACGTTTTAATTGTTTGATATGCACAATGGAATATTTGAAAGCAAAACACACATGGAAATGGATCATCTCCATTTCTAATCCGTAAATTTTCTTTTAAATTTGAAGAAAGACTGGCACGTGATTAAGTAATAAGTGAAATCATAAATGAAACACAATGTGCAATCTATCTCCAAATTCATAAAAGTTTACACAAAAAAAAGTGGAGATGATTCGTGTACATTGTAATTTGTTAATGTCAATTGGAGGAGTACACGAGAGAAGATAAAGAACAAAAAAACGAGCAAAGAACAAGATAATTTGTAAAGCAAAAAGGGCAAATTAATGGAGAAATTTAAATGGGCCGTTACAATATCTTTGGGGTCCGGTTATCCACACCCCCTCAATTGAAAAAAGTTTTATAAAAGTCCTATACTACCCTTATTATTTAAATTTTAAAATATTTAAACCCTAAATCATAAAATCCCATTGTTGTCATCGGCTCACCGCCATACTGGTCTGATCGCCCTCTTTTCTCCATCTCTTTAATTTTTACCTTTCTCCAAATACCACACGAAATAATTCGAGAATATCTTCTTTTTTTTTTTTTGGCAGAAATCAATCGACAGATAAATTAAAATTCGGATCTGGTTTGTTGATGGAAAAAAAATAAATCGAAAGAAGATGGACAAACTGCAACTTCACCTGAAATCTGAAATTATTATTGTGAGAACTTGAATTATTATGCCTAATTCAATTTTCACAGAATCTGGATTAATGTTGTTGAGATAAGAATTTGGGATAAAATAGGTGGAAACTAATGCAGATTATGTATTTGAGGAAAGAAAGAAGAGAAACAGCGGAATGGTTGAGAAAATGGGGGGAGAAAGAGGGTGGGCAGGCGGCGATCGGCGAGGCTTGCGACGGCAATGGTCGGCTGATTGAAGATAAAAGATGGAAATGGGAGAGGCCGCAAAAAAAGAAGTAAAGAAGATAGGATTTTTAGGATTTCTTTTTCTAAGAGGACATGGGGGTGTGGATAACCGGACCCTATCTTTGGTCAGCCCATCAAATAGGTACATATATAAGAAAATGGCTGCGCTCAATTCAGCTGCCAAAAAAAAAAAGGCCCAGTTTCAGTAAATAAACCTTATATCATTTTTTAAAAAATTAAACACATAAAATGTCAAAATTATCTTTTTATCAGTTTATATGCTAAATATTAATTTTAGTATTCAAAAATATTTTTTCGAATTTTTATAGTAAATTCGAGAAAAAATTTCGAATTCATGTAATTCGAAAAGTTTTTTTGAATTTTTACATGTGAAAAATGATCATTTCGGTTGTAAATGTTTTTCGAGATTTTTCATATTATTCGAGAAATATTTTTGAATTATTGTACTAACTTCGAAAAGTTTTTCCATCGGTTTACATGTGAAATAATGATCTTACTATTCGAAAATATTTTTCGAATTTTTATAGTAAGTTCGAGAAGATTTTCTGAATTCATGTACATAATTCGTAATTTTTTTCTGAAATTTTACATTGCAAAGAGATGGAATTAACGAGAAAGCGTGATGGCAAATGAATGGTGGTTGTCTTGCTCGCCTCACAATTTGCGGTGGAGGTGTATCAAGGTTTGTTTTTTTTAACTGAATAAGAGGATACGTGAATGAGAAAAATATAGATTGGGGTATATTGGGGAAATCGGGGGGAGTGTATTCATCATACGAGTGGTGTATTAATCTGAATGTTGTATTTACTAAAAATGTCTGTAAAAAGTAACCTGACCCAAAAAAAAAAAAATTAATGTCAAAGCCCAAATCCATGGCCCAACATAAGCTTGTAAAAAGGGGATACATATTAATATTTAGAGTGACTCACTTTTCACTCCAAAGCCCAAGACCCAATTACTAGTAGCTTTATATATTTTTACTAATTACTTGCAGCTTCAAAATAGGCCCTTAAATGATACTACTATCCTTAATTTTGGACTTATTGACTCAGCCAAAATCAGAGAAAAAAGGATTGTCCCTTTTCCTCTTCTTCATCCTTGTACCGTCATTTTCTCATCACTTTCACTCTTTAAACCATTTTTCTTTCTTCAATTTTTACATCTTCAACATTTTTTTTCAGAAAGCATGTTCTTAGTAGGTTGATTTATTTTAAACACTCTATTTTAAAACGTTATACCTTAAAATTTTCATTTAAAAAATTGAGAAATCAAAAAACATTACAAAAAATTTATATAATCAAAATTACACAGAAACATTATACAAAAAATTCAATAAAAAATTCATCTTCATACAAAATTGCACATTTTCGTGGTCCATTTCAACATGAACATGTTTCATCATTTTAATCATATTCATTTTGATGAACACGTTCATCTTCAAGTCGGTGACTCAGACGTGATTCAGTTGACTCAGTGCTGCAACTCGAACGCTCCTCCATCACGAACTCAGTGAGTTTCAGGCCTTAACTCACCCCGACATGCACATGTGCATCTCCAATTTCAAATTCTGATCCATCTTTCCCAATCTCAAAAAATCAGATTTAAAAAATTCAGATTCATCCTCAACAAAAAGAATCCAAATTCATCCTCATCATCGTCAAATCCAGAAAAACCCTACAAAATCATCAAAAAAATTAGATTCATCCTCATCGTCGTCCCAGAAAACACAACAATTTCATCAACACAACAATTCAGAAAACGAGGACGCGAAGGAAGGGGGGTTTTTCTCCAGATTTTGGGAGATAGGCGGCAACGCTGACGGAGATGATGTTGGCGGCGGAGAGGGGGAGGCAGCGGTGTTGCGCGTCTCCTGGTTCGGAAGGGGCCTGCGCGCGACTGTGATTTTGGGACGACGCTCCGAGTGGGGCGGCGCTTGTCTCGCAACTGCGGTCTCCGGGGGGTGTCGCGGCCGCAGTCTCGAAGGACGGCGGTGGAGGGTCGCGATCTGAACTCTCGACGGGTCACGATTGCGCGGTGGAAGAGGGTTTCTAGGTGGGGAGTGGAGGGGTTGCGGCGGCGATTGCCGTCTCAGGGGACGGGGGCGGCGGGTCGCGACTGCAGTCTCGGAGGTGGAAGGGAGTTTCTGGGCAGGGAGGGGGCCGCCGCGCTGCTACTTTCTGGTTTGTATAGTTGTGTGGAGGAGATTAAAATGGTGGTGGCGGTGGCGGCGCGGGAGAAGAAGATGGCGAATGCGCTGGAGAAGGAGATGGCGGCGACGGTTGGAACCCCTTTGGAAGAGGGTTTGCAGATTGAGGACAATTTTGTTGGGAGAGATTGATTTGGGTGGAGTGAATTTAGGTGTTAAATTTTTTAAAGGAGTATTATGGGTCTTTTATCACTTGTTTTGTATCTCTTAGTAATCTTAAAAGTACCTTGGACCTCCTAAGAGTAACACTAAAGAGGTCTTTCGACATCCGAGTACTTAATTCTAATATTTATTTTACCCATTTCAGCTCAATTCGAGCTCGCCGAAACAATAACAAAACATTAATTATTATTATTAGTTTGAGCCCATTTCAGCTTAATTCGTTCGGACTTCGTAAAAATTGGGCATTTCGAGAATCGACGGGACCTCAAAGCGAGAATCATACCACTAGACCAAATGCCCGGTGGTTCATACTCAGAATTCATGGAACATAATAACATTTCATACTGAAATATATGATATAAAAACTGGAGAATTCATGGAAGAGAGTACGAATTCATAATGAGGTTTACATGAAGTCAAGAATTCTTGATGTAGAACAGTTAATGACACCACAAATCAATTGCTAAACCAGAATAACATATATGCTGCAATTATTTTCGTATAGTTCTTTAATCACGAATAAATATTTATTGATGACAAATAGAATCAGCCACAAGTCCTTATTCCGCTTAGTGTTGCCCCATCTGCAGTACTCTTTCACTGCAAAATTTAAAAAATCAGGAAATATATTTACTTTTGTAAAAAAAAATATATATATATATATATAGATAATGTGTATATCCTAGCTACTTTTGTAAAAATCAAGAATTTTTCATACCCAGAAACCATGGGAATTAGCAGCTGCAGGTGCATCATTGCCTTCATTAGCAGGTATTGATAGTGGTGAAAAACTAGAATTCTGTTGCATTTGTTCTAAAAATTACTATTCGAGGAAAAAATAATATAAATTATTCCACATGAATATTCATTCCGACATGATCATAATATATCATAATATATATGCTAGTTCTTGTATGCTCCCGGGTGCATCGTGCACTCATAGTGTATTTTAGAAACATGCAATTTGTTATGCTGAAAAGTGTAACTGTTAATATGTGAACATAGTTGCATGTTTATGTTTGGAATAATTGCATATTTCTGTTTTATATAGTTACACACTTTTAAAATGCACTATAAGTGCACGATGCTCCCTGGTGCACATGAGACCCATCCTAAAAATCTAGAAACATATAGATAGATATATCAATCTTCAATTTAAACATCTTATATTATGACTTACAAGAATGGGGTTATACTGCAAATTCAGAGGTTGATATATTGGACGACCTCCCGGCTCTACCTCCTAACATATCATTATAGTTGTAATTTGTAAACAAATTAATAAAACTAATATATATATATATATATATATATATATAAAGGATTTTACAGTTAATATATTGGTTGATCTATATATCTATATATTCCACTGTAATTCACTAGTGAAAAGTTGCCTTCTAGAATTAATTTTGATGACAAGTGAAAGATCATCTAGTTAATCTAAAAGTCAGAATTTGAGAAGTATGAAATTAGAGCCTCAATTAGAGTGGACAACTTTATATAGATGAAGTTGTTTTCCGCGGAAATCGAACTCACCTAGGCCTTAGATAAAGTCTCTAATATCATGAAAAAAATATTTTATCAAAAAGTTCAAATGTGAAATTTTCAATTCAATAATGAAATGTGATATTCTAATTTGTAATGCACAAAATACGGGAATAATGTTTTTTTAGCCAATAATCTTGGGTTGTGTTTTAAGAGCAATATATAATTTTAAGGGTTTGAAAATATAGGACAATAGGTTTAAAAATCTAGAAATATAGGATAATATGTTATAAAATCTGTAAATATAGGACAATCGGCCCGATTTAAGCCTAAATCGAGCTGAATTTTTGCAAAGATTGTCCTAAATTTTGCAAATTTTAAAAACATAATTTCTTATATTCACAAGTTCGTAAATTTGTAAATGTAGATCGTGCAACACACTTGACATTTATGTCAGATTTGGGCTTATTCGGACTCGATTGTCCTGCATTAACAAATTTAAAAACATATTGTCTTATATTTACAGATTTTAAATCATATTATCCTACATTTCCAAGCACGTAAAATTATTATCTTTTTAATACAATTAACCCCAAAATTACTGAACTAAAAAATCATTTTACCTCAAAAAAAAAATACAGGTTAATAGTAAATTGTAAAAAATGATAGCTTGCTAGTCTCGTGTTAAATTTAGACAAAAAAAGCATATGAAGCGTCTCATGTATGAGACGAGATACAACTTAACACAAATCACACTCACCCTTCTCAAAGTGTTAAAACGGCAATGGCCAACTTATACTCCGTCTCATCGAGAAACCGTCTCATCGAGAAACCGTCTCATACAAATGTGTTTCAAAAATTAATTATGATATTATAATACAATTGCAAGGAAATGGAAAAGAATATAATAAAATTAATTAACCTGGTGAATTTCCATAGGCACGACGTCGTTGAGGAAAAGTAAAAGGTAGTTGTCCCTGATTCCTTTGGCAATATCGTCACGTCGTAGCGTTTTTCGGTTGTTTTGTTTAGTGTGTGCCCATGCATGTAACGTCAACTCCATGATAAACATCTCACAAGCTTTAGCAACCACCACCGATGTTTCACCACTAATCATCTACCGCATCAAGCGTACAAATTATTAAAATAAAGATAAAAATTCGTATGAGACAGTCTAATGCACGAGACATGGTACAACCTAATACAAATTAAAATTCACCGCTTCCAAAGTGTAAAAACGTCAATTAATGTCCTATATTATAATTCATCTTATTGTGAGACCGCCCCACACAAGTGTGTTTCAATTGTAAATGATGGTAATCTCCGATCAGCAAAAATAAATAAATGATGGTAATTAATCATAGAATCAAGATTTTGATTTTAAGCCCAACTAACGATAGTAATAATGAATGTATTGTGTCAATTATTCTAAAAGATATATAGATGATGATAATATAACAAAAGTAATACTCGTGGCCTACATTAACTAACGAATATGGTCCCCTTTCATTTTTTCATGACCTCATGATGCTGTCAAAAAAAAAAAAAAAACACATGACCTCATGACATATAAGTAGTGATATTTTAACCACTTGAATTTTTTATTTTATCAAATTAACATAAATAACTTAAATTGGGAATTTGAATCCTTACATTAATTACTTCTAGTTGTAATTTTGATACAAAAGAAAGAATTAATCCATTCAACCCAAGATGCTTGTTTTACACGAATTAAAAAATATATTAAATAATATAATTAAGTATATATATAATGACATTTTTAGATATTTTTTTCATTTTGATTTACCCCATTTGTTATGTATACATTTATTTAATGCAACTATTACAAAAAACGAGTTGAAGACTAAAGTGGAATAAAATATTTAATTTTTATAGATTAGTGCACACTAACAATTATTTTGAGTTCTAAATTCACTAAAAAAATATATATTGGTGTGACCGTGGGAGTATTAAACATACCTTTACTTCTTGGTCGGACTTCATAACTTTCTTAATGCGAGTTAACGGTAGTGCGTGTTCAACTCGGACATCTACAAAATTAAGTACAAATAGTTATGAATACAAAATATCACATTTTGTCCAACCAAAAAGTAATACACCTACATATTTTTCAGGGAAAATTGTTTTTTTATAGCAGTTCTATAATTGTGGCATGTTTTCATATTGTGTTATTATTTAATTAATCTCTCTCCTATAAAGCTTCCATATTTTCAAACAAATGTACTAGGTTAGAAATGCGACAAAGTATAGGACTAAATATAATCTAGTTCACAGTATGTGTAATTGGTTATATTAGATTGTGCTTTCAAAAAAAATAAAAAATTATACTAGGGGTGTAGGATTTTCTATAATTAAAAAAAAAGAAAGAAAGAGAGAAGTTGCAATTAAAAAAACACTTATTAAGTTGTAGAAGTTTTACCATTTGCAGCCTCACGTATTTCTGTCAATCGTTGTCTCCAGAAATCTTTCATATTTTGGTCCAATTGATTCAAAAAACATGCATTTCTTGCTTCTTCTAACTGCCATGTTATAAAGATAATTAAAGAAAGCAAGGAAAAACATATTAAGTAATGTCCTTCTCTTTTGTATATAATAACATAAATTAATTATCATTGAGCAAAAATTAGATCTGAAAATCAAACCAAAATATTCCATACTTGATTCAAGTAAAAACTCAATTTGATATATATATATATTGCGACTTTTTTTTATTTTAATTATCCAATATAAATTGCGACTTTGAATTGCATTATGATAGTGTAAAGAATCAGACATCTAAGCTAAAAATTAACAGTTAAGTGGCGCCACATCACTCCGATCATTTTTATCAGCTGAATTAAGGACGTAAATCTGAATGACTCAAAATTTTAAGCCACAATCCTTAAAAAAGTATGATTGATTAATGGTCGTCAATGTATCATGTACTCGTTGTCTAGCGAGATACAGTTAACTTATTATAATAATAATGAAAACAAAAATAATAAATTCAACCATCATAATAAAAGTAATATAAACACTATAAATTAATGATATAAATATAAATTACTGATCTGTGCAACCTGTTGTTTATCTTGTAACGTAAATCTGAATGGCAAAATTTTAATCATTCAAAAAAAGTATGATTGATTAAAAAATGTACTCGTTGTCTAGCGAGATACAGTTAACTTATTATAATAATAATGAAAACAAAAATAAATTCAACCATCATAATAAAAGTAATATAAACACTATAAATTAATGATATAAATATAAATCTGAGGCAACCTGTTGTTTATTAGTTGCTGATGCAGTTTGCCTCGTTCCTTTTTTTCTTAAAGAGTTTATAAATACTTTATAAGGATATATCAGACATTTTTTTAATCTCGTTCGCATTTTATTCTCTATTTTATTAATTACTATATAACTATATGGGCATGTGAGACTGACTGTATTTACGTAGTGTTAATAACCAGCATTAAGTTGCACAATCTTATTGTCAATTTAGAGTATATTAATTAAAAGAAACAAACTATCAATGGTCTTGTACGTTTATGCCTCATTGGTCATGGTTAATAATTTTGGATTGAACTATTTATTTTCTTTGCCGATTGGAAGTTCTATAAGATTTGGCATATGGTAATTAATTAACAGAATTTACCAAAAAAATAAAACTCGTGACACACATATATATATATATACATGACAAAAACTTGTATAGACACTGGTTCATGCTATGAACCCGGATCAAACCTGACTCATACAGTAAATATAAATTAGTCACCTCTCCATCCAGAAACCCGTTGTGGCCGCCATGACCCAATCTCCTTCCCACACCACGCCGCCGCGACCCATCCTCTCCCCTCCCCACGCCACCAGAAAAGTCGTTGCGCATTGGTAAACTGTTGGCGTTTTCGACGGCGCTGTCACCCAAAAATCGGGAGAACGCTACTCTCCGTGAATTTTATAGAATAACAGTAATGGTTTTATAGCATAACAGTGAGAGTTTTATAAAATAATAGTGATAGTTTTATAGCATAACAGTGGGAATTTTAACAGTGATATAGCATATAGTGACAGTGATAGTTTTTCTGAGTACGTAATAGTGATAGTTTTTCTGTGATCGTTTTATAGATTCACTGTTACACATAAACTATCACTGTTATATATAAAAACAATCACTATTGCTAAAAAAACAATCACTATTACTCAGAAAAACTATCACTGCCACTATATGATATAATAAGTTTCACCGTTACACATAAACTATCACTGTTACTCAGAAAAACTATCACTGTTATATATGAGGGTGGAATAATCGCGAGACGGCACGACGCGACGGCGCATGGGATGAAATGAGCGTGCGACGGCGCAACGCGGCGTGAGAGAGAACAAAACGTGTGGGTTGGAATGAGAGCAAGACGGCGCGATGTAGGAGAGAATGAAGCACGTTGACTGGTATTGAATTGAATCATATTTAATTAAAGTTCATTGTGTAAACCTGATTTATAGGATTATTACTCTATATACGTATGGTATGTTTAAATTTTTATTTTTTTTTTATTATTTATGAGTCCAGACTATCTATATGTAGTCTCTGATACATCCCCTGTCATGTCATGGGTCGATTGTTGATCCATTTTACACCAGTTGAATTGGGCTTGTACGTTTAACTAAATATATTTTACGAAATTATTAAAGGCATAGGTTATTAGCACCCCGACATCAGGAAATGCACCCTTCATTCAATTTTCTAATTTCAAAGCACAAATTAAATGTTAAAATTATTCTTTTTTTTCCTCTCTTGTAATCATATTCACCCTTTTACCCAAATAGAATTTGAATAAATTCTCCGGAACAGACGCTACACAATCTTTCCGGCAAAAAAGAAGAGGAAAAAAAAACGTCTATCAAGAACGTTTGAGGGTGTTCGCATTTTTTTCTGATGAACACGTACATTTGTGGTCGATATTGCAAAGATGAGAGTCATTGGTTGTGCCTGACATACATATATAATTTTCTATTTTCTAATTTAATTACGTTAGATAACAACCCTTTTTTTGTAATGTTTGTTGTTTATTTGTGATTTTTTAAGAATATGATTGTAGCTTGGGCAAATAAAAGGTTTGGGTAGAACAATAGGATCACGTTTATGTTTAAATCATGTGTATTAAAAAAATTGCACCTAGTTTTCTGAATTTTTGTTGAAATTTCGGGAAAAATTCAAAAATTTTAGTAGAGTTCGAAATATTTTTCCATAAATTGGTGTTTTTTTTTAAAAAAAATGTTCTAAAAACTCTCAGTTTATATCAAAATAACTTTTTTCGAGCGTTTTTCTCAAAAATCTTTGACATTTTAAGAATATTTTTCCGAGAATGCATGAATTTTTTTTTCTCGAAAATCAATCAAAAAATCGACAAATTAGTCCCAATTTTTAAAATGCGAAATTCATTATGTCGGTGGTTTTGTAAAGCGAGTTCATTCGTTTTAATCAAGAACCCATAATTAATTTTTTCAAATGTTTTAATTCGTTGTAAAGCGAGTTCATTCCCGACCTCGATGAGTATTTTGTCTTTTTTCGAATTGCAGATGAAATGAAGGGTTAAAAGAGATGGGTAATTTAAGAAGCTAGTTGGTTATGTACTAATCTTGTGAGGGATGAAATAATCACTAATACAGATTTGGGTTTGGAGAGCTGTTAAAAATGACCTTGGAAAGCGGTTATATACTAAATTTCTCCAAGAATATTATCCAAACAAAAGTGGAGCTTAGCAGCGGTTAAAAAAAGCATTACAGCAAGATATTCACTTGGAGAGCGGTTCGATTCATTCTTAGCTCTCAAGATGCAACATAAGCGGTTAAAAGTGGAGCTTAGAAAGTGGTTTTAAAAACCACGATGGTTTTTAACCGCTTTCTATGTTACTTAGACAGTGGTTTTTAACCGCTTTCTATGTTGCATCTTGGAGAGCGGTTATGAACGAACCGCTCTCCAAGTGAATATCTTGCACAGCGGTTACCAAGCCTCCCAATTAATTGAGGCAATTACTCACTCCCATGGGGGACCGAACATGGGACCTTGGCGCTGGCCGGGGATGATCAATTTCGGGCATTTCTTTTTTTACGTTTACTTAATGAAATTAATTCTATATGTTCTAAAAATCATTTTTTCTTACAATTTTTTTTTTTAAAATTCTTTATTTCCATTATCTTATTTATTAATTCAATCACATTTTTATATAATAATTTTTTTATATAAATATAAATTTAAATTAAATTAAATTAAATTAAAATTATATTTTTTACTTGTACTTTTTTTTAACTACCTTTCTTTTAAACTTGTAATATTTTTCCTTCTAGACAAGTAATATTTTTTTATCAAAATAAATAATATTTTTCTTTAAACAAGTATTAATATTTTTTCATCTAAACAAAGTAATACTTTTCTTTAAACAAGTTATACCTTTCTATCTAAATAAGTAATACTTTTCTATTTAAACAAGTAATATTTTTCTATCTAAACAAATAATACTTTTCAATTTAAACAATCAATACTTTTCTATCTAAATAAGTAATATTTTTCTTTAAACAAGTAATACTTTTTCATCGAAACAAGTAATACTTTTCTTTAAACAAGTTATACCTTTCTATCTAAACAAGCAATACTTTTCTATTTAAACAAGTAATATTTTTCTATTTAAACAAGTAATAGTATTTTTCTATCTAAATAAGTAATACTTAGACAAAATTGAATTAATTTATAAGAATATTAAATATTATAGGTATTAATTTATAAGAATTAATAGTGATACAAGTTCGTAAGTGTAATAATATGAATTTAATATTATGAACAAGTTTTACATAAGAGTTTGTGTTAATCTCATTATATAAGACGAATATTAAAAAAAAATAACACGAGAATTTAAAGAATAAAATATTTGAATTGTATATAAAAAGAATTTATAAAAACAAAAAAATAAAACAAAAAATACAATTTTTTTTTTTTAAAAAAAAAAATTAATTCCCTTGGAGAGCGGTTCTTCAAGCTTTTTTTACCTACAACGGCGTTTCAAAACCGCTTCTCCAAGACTTCTCTCCAGGGAATTATTTGGAAATTTATTCAAAAAAAAGGTTGTTAAGTGGTTTCCAAATTTCTCAAATGTGTAGTAATGAATATGAGTGGTGTATTTCTTAAAAAATGGGGTGCTAATAACATGGGCCCTACTAAAATTTTACGCCTTTTTGTAGTAGTGAGTTTCAGCCCAAACAGAGAAAATCCCATACTTTTAGCCCATTACTTTGGCACATGATTTCAGGGCAAAAGGAAGGCAGCCCAACACAAATATCAAATTTAATTAAAGATAAACACTTGTATGAGACGTATTATATATATGAGGCGGAGACTCATTTATTAAAAAAGTCATTTCTCGATCAATTTAAATTCAAATTCAAGACTCTTTAAACTCTAATCCCTAAACAATAAACCCTAAATCATATATGAACCATTCGGACCGGGTGAACCATAAACCACTTGGGTGAGTGAACCATGAACCACTAGGGTCGGGTCGGGTATTAAAAAATAAAAATAAAACATCTAAAACTGAAATTAAAGTTAAAAGAAAACCAAAATTAAAAAAATAAAAAAAAAGTTAAAACTAAAAAAATTTAGAAAAATAGCTTTTAAAATTAAATTGCACCAATTTTATTGGTGCATGTGGTGCACAAGAAAATTTGTCTTTATTAAATTACATCAACCACATCACCCATGAATTTATAAAGCATAAACCCAGTTAGATGTAAAGAAAAGCATAACTGAAATATAAAAAAGAAAAATGAATTTCATCTCATATGACAGTCTTTAGACTATTTTATACGAGAGTCCTATTAATTAGAGACACACTTTTTGTGGCACCATCGGTGGTCGAAGTGTAATTTAAGCGAAAGATCGGGACGCTTTAACATTTTTGGAAGGATTGGGTGTTGATTAGATTTAATTTGTCTTTCAAAATGCCTCGTGAGATAATCTCTCATATAAATTTTTGTCATTAATTTAAGTCCAAAGACAAACTGGGTCAAGTTTCCAACTTGGTGGCGTCTTCTAACTTCTTTAGAAATTATACATTTTAAAAGTACATTAACAAAATTGGTAAAGAAAAGTATAATACATGCGTCATAATTATATAGAGTATATAAGTCTATAACATATAAAATTGCACATAATTATAAGAAGTGTAATTAACAATATTAGCCGAAGATATTGCATACTTATTATGTAAGGGAATCCCATCGGAATTGTACACTAAAAAATTCCAAGTAAAATCACAACACAGAGAAAAAAAAAGTATGACTATTTGGCGTAACCTAATTCAAGGGAAGAAGACATAGACTTGTAAATCTCGAAAAGGAGCCTGTTTTCGAACTCTCCTCTCGAATATTCCATTTTAGAATCTCCAGATTTGGGAATCCTTTTCGTACCAAAAGCATTGATGATGTTCTTTATTTTGTACCACAGCTTCACCGGCGACGCAAGCCGCAGCTTCGGCGCCAGCCTTAGCCGCCACGACCGCTTCTCGGCTCCAAGCCGAGCCACTTTCAAGTTTCTTCTATTTTTAGGTGAGGACCTGCCGTTGTAGCCTGATCTTCTCCTGCTGCTTGCACTTTTAAATCCCATCATTTCCATTCTTGTATATATGGTTTTTATTTTTTAGAGAGAGGGAAAGAGAGGAGATATTGATGGGAGTTTCAAGCAAATTTGTGAAGTATTTACAGGGGAGGGAAAATTATTGAGTCAACAAAGCCGGTTGACTGCATACATGTATATTTAATATTTTGTGTATATATTATAATCTGGTCAGTTATGTGAGGTTCTTCGTTCTTGATTATAAATTTAATTATTCTGGTCAAGAATAGAATCCTCAAGTTTTGGATATGTGAGTTTGACTCATAAATTTCCAACAAAATTAATTTAAAAAATGATTTTTAGAAGTTGCCAAGTTGCTGCTAGCTGCCAATTAATTCCATCTTCCCTTTTCTTTATCCTTTGTGGTATTTTCTAGTTTTCCGAATTTGAATCATAGTGTTGTACAATAACTTATTATGCACTAAACTCATAGTTTATAGTGTGTTTGGATATAACACTACAAAAATGACGGTGTTTTACGACGGTTTTAGCGAAGGTTATTCACCCGTCTGGAAAACGGGGGTCGCTAAGATTCAGCGACGGTTTTCCCTCTCCGTCGTTAGGTAGCGACGACTTATTTCCGTCGCACAAAATATCGACGACTTTATTTCATCGCAACATAACGACCGTCTAAACCGTCGCTAAACTGTCGATATATTGTCAACGGTTATGACGTCATAATACCATCGTTAACAGCGATGCATTTCCGTTGGTATTCGCGACGGAAATTTCCGTCGACATTTACGATGGTTATGGTCATCGGTATTAGAGAAGGTTAAAGGCGTCGCTAAATCGTGAATTTTTATTTTTTTTATACGGCTCACTGTGGTTCAAACCCAGGCCCGGGGGACGCGGGGGCGGGCACCGAACCACCCGAGCCATGAACCATCTCGAACCTAACCACCAAACATTTTCTATATAAGCCATCAAACCTCCCAATTAAATGAGGAATACTTGTGTTTACTTAATGAATTTAATTCTATATGTCCTAAAATTCATTTTTATTCTATTTTTTAAAATTCTTTATTTCAATTATCTTATTTAATAATTCAATTACATTTTAATATAATAATTTATATATTTTATTTATAAATTTTAATTAAATTAAAATATATTAAAATAGTATTTTTTAACTTATTTTAAATAAAATTAATTCTATATTAATTTACAATTCATTTTTTTTCTCAATTTTTTTTTAAATTCTTTATTCCAATTATCTTATTTAATGATTCAATTACATTTTAATATATTAATTTATATTTTTATTTATAAATTTAAAAGAAATTGTATTTTTTTAATTATTTTGAATAAAATTAATTGTATATTTACTTAAAATTTTTTTTTTAAATTTTTTATTTCAATTATCTTATTTAATTATACTTTTCTATGTAAACAAGTAATACTTTTATATCTAAACAAGTTATATATATTTTTCTATCTCAACAAGTTATATATACTTTTCTATGTAAACAAGTAATACTTTTTTATCTAAACAAGTTATATGTACTTTTCTATCTAAACAAGTAATACTTTTTTATGTAAACAAGTTATATATATTTTTCTATCTCAACAAGTTATATATATTTTTCTATGTAAACAAGTAATACTTTTTTATCTAAACAAGTTATATGTACTTTTCTATCTAAACAAGTAATACTATCTATATAAACAAGTAATACTTTTTTATATAAACAAGTTATATATACTTTTCTATCTAAACAAGTAATACTTTTCTAACTAAACAAGTAATACTTTTATATCTAAACAAGTAATATATACTTTTCTCTCTAAACAAGTAATACTTTTCTATGTAAACAAGTAATATTTTTTTATCTAAACAAGTTATATGTACTTTTCTATCTAAACAAGCAATACTATCTATATAAACAAGTAATACTTTTCAATGTAAAGAAGTTATATATACTTTTCTATCTAAACAAGTAAAAAAAAACAAAAAATATAATATACATAAATAAACATTATACATAAACTATAAATAAACGATAAACATTATACATATATAAAAAAAACAGAGTTTCATAAACGAAAATTTAAACGAGAAAAAATAAAAGTGTCGCCTCATGAATAAAAAAAAAATAAAACAGAGTTTCATAAACGGTCAGGATAAAAATCTACCCCCTCATCATCCAAATTAGCAGTATAAAGGAAACTACTATCGAAACCGATATCATCATCGCCACCGGCGCCTCTGAACCCGGCCACGCTGCCACTGCTGCCACCACCACAACCGCTGCCACCACCAGCACCGCTGCCACCATGATCAATGACCAGGCCACCGCTGCCACCACCACCACTACCACCACCGCCACCATCCTCGAAATTAATGGTGTCGAGAAAAAAATCCGGTGAGCAGCCCATTTGAATGGCCAGAGCGGATGCAAGTAGGTGCCATTTCCATTGATTTTCTTCTCTGATCTCGGCCATCACCTGCTCTCTAATCTGTTCAGCCGTCTGCTGTGGTTGCTGCGGCTGCTGCGGTGGCTGTGGTGCTTAAGTAACAGAGGTCTGAGACGAGTAGGGTTGTGTCTCCGCGATAATGGCAGAAGACAACCTACCGTACCCGAGAACCCGCTGTCTATGGATGTCGGCCTCCTCCACATAGATCTGATTCAAATTAATTGGAGGAACTGGTGGATTTGAACCTGACGTTTCACCCACCTGGGCCTGTCTGGCAGTTTGGATTCTATCTCGAACCGCTCTCTGTAAAAATTAAATATTATAATTAAGATCAGATGTAATAATTATAAAATACAACATTAATTACTTACGTGCACGTGGGTGCTACGGCTGTAGGTGGAGGTCCTCGTATCCTCTTCGTAGGGGTGACCGAGTGCAAGAGTCTCAAGAGCATCTAGAGGGCGTTCGAGTCGTCGTTCCTATTATCATATAAAGTGCATATACATATTAATGATGAACTTAAATATTGTACAATTAAATAAATTATATTACTTACTTCCGTCATGCGGTGCTCCAGAATCGACCAGGATCCGGCCTTGTGCACAGCGACGACCCCATCCTCTCCTTGCTGGCTCGGGCGATTCTTCCGGCACATCTCTTGGTATGCGGGATTGCTCCAAATCGCCATGAATCGAGTCCCACACGCTCGGGTCCAGGTCCTCCGTCATATCGACCCTTCCCTCCACCCAAAGATGCCACTGTAAAAGCATGTCTCAGTCTTTGGGTAGCGGCAAGCTTCTGAGCGGTGTGTAGAAATCGGTAGGTGTCATACCATCCGCCCCATATAAATGCATTTACGCATTTCATTAACACAAATTTTATTAAATTTATATAACAATACATATTATATATTAAATTAAAATAAGTAATCAATTATTGTACGTACCTTAAACTCGTCGAAGTAGAGCTGACGTTGTTCTTCAGACACGCCTCTCCAACTGTGGGCCCCCATTGCAATTCCAACTCGCAAGATGGAGTTGGTGATGATAGTGGAAGCCTCATGACCGGGTATGATGCTGAAACATATTAAAAAATTAATAAATATAATTAACAATTAATTTTATAATTACTAAAAAAATTATTAAGTAATTAAAAATTATAACTTAATTTCCCTAACTCTGATCGATCGCTAATCGAGCAGTGGGGGCTGAGCCACGATTAATAGAGGTCGAGCCTGAGCTCGACCTCATTGAGATGACCTACGGGCGGTTATTGCCGCTTGGTGGCCTCGCCTCTGTTGCTCAGTTCACCGTCGGTCTCAGGACCCTCTTCTTCCTGGTGCTTAAAGGAATGGACCCGTCGCCCCGACCACCACCACCACCACCTCTTCCTCGACCATTTTCGCTGCCTCGTCCAACGATGCGTTGGCTAGAACTCATCTGCATTATATAAAACAAATTAATTATATATTTTAATAATTTAATTAAAATCGTGCCTAAATTTTGACAGAATATCGACTGTATTATTACATATTCATCATCCTAGTCAACCATCAATCTAACAATTCTAACCAAATTAACACACACACACACACACACACACACACATATATATATATATATATATATATATATATATATCACATAATTATAAAACAATTCTAACCATTCTAGTCAACCATCAATATAACAATTCTAACCATTCTAGTCAATCATCAATATAACAATTCTAACCATTCTATCCCATATATATATCACATATATAATCATAAAATAATTCTCATAAAACAATTCTAATAATTCTAGTCAATCATCAACTAATAATTCTAACCATTCTAGTCAATCATCAATCTAACAATTCTAATAAAATATTCAATTCTAATAATTCTATCACATATATATAACACATATATAATAATAAAATAAACAATTCTAACCATTCTAGTCAATCATCAATCTAACAATTCTAATAAGATATTCAATTCTAATAATTCTATCACATATATATATATAACACATATATAATCATAAAATATACAATTCTAATAATTCTATCACATATATATAACACATATATAATCATAAAATAAACAATTCTAACCATTAATCTATCACATAATTATATATAAAATATCATAATCAACCAAATTACACTAACATGCATATACATAATTGAAATAAATATATGTAATTGACTAATTAAATTAAAATACATATATATATAATATCGAATATTATATATATATATATATATATATATATATATATAAACGTACGAAACGAGAAAATAAACGGTAAAAAATTAGAAAAAAATACCATCAAAAAGAAAGAGTACGACGATATGAATTGAACCACGTGCACCGAATGCTCAGGACGACGACAATGAACGGCGTACGGCGACAGAGGTGGACGATTTCTAAGCGAAAGAATCACGTCTGAATGCTGAATCACAGCTTATATAATCGAAATTTTGTGACGGTTTTGCAACGGATACTTAATATCCCTCGCTAGTAGCGACGGTAAAAATTGTCGCTTTATTCAAACAACCGTCGCTAAACTCGACTGGGCGGTGGTCCAACTGCCGAGATGCTTCGTGCTACGGGTCCGACTTTAGCGACAGATATAACCGTTGCTAAATGCCTCGATTTGACCCGGCTCAAAAAAACTGTCGCTAAACCGTCGCTAGTAGCGGAGGATACTAAATCCGTCGCTAAATCCGGAGACTCTGACCGCCGCTAAAACCGTCGCTAGTAACGATGGTAATTGAATCCGTCGCTAAATTCCATCGTTAAAACCCACCTTTTTTTTAGTGTAATGCAGCATAACATGCTAAAACATACACTATAAATTCATATGAATTTTACTGCACAACACAGTGCTCTACAACACAAAATTCAAATCCTTTTACTATGTATAAATTAAAGTACGAGATAAACATCATATATTTTAATCTAAAAAGGTTACATATAACTAAAAAGAAAAAAAACTTATGTGAACTCGAGTTCGCGTAAAAAAAAATTCTTCAAATATTACTGTTATGTATATGAACTATCATTGTTCAAAAATTAATTGATTTCTTTTAACAGTGATAATGTTTATGCATGCATAATATAAATAATACTCGAACAAAAGAGTTCACAATAACTCTGAGTACACAAAAGCCCTACCTAAAAACTTTATAATTATTTTGGAAGGGGAGGCCCGCGGGAGAGGGGGCGTTAGGTTATCGAAATCGATAACAGTTTTTTTTTTTTTTTTAATTTAACTCCCTTTTCAACTCGTAAGACCTCATCTAGGGGTTATTTTCAAAAAAAAAAAAAAACCGACTATCATAGTTTTGAAAAAAAAGGATTTTAAAAGTTATTTTGTAGAGTTTAAAAACAAATCATTACATTGAAAAGAAGAAAATATGTTTTAAATTTCAGATAATATATGATGCTACTATATATACTTCGAGGGTATATATAACCCCTTTAAAGCACTGACTAATTATTAGACACCAATCTAAAATATTTATAACAAATCAAATTCCGATATATGCTTAATTAACTTCTCAAGCTAGCTTTATTTATGATATTAGAACATTTTAAGATCATAATTATTTACGTCCTGATCTTCTTGTAACATTAAGTAGGGTTTTTTTAAATACTAATTTATATAACAATGCATAGTACTACACATATATGATTGGCGTATCTATATATACACATGCTGTATAAAAGTGAATTGACGAGGTTTAGTTTAAGACCTGAACTCATTGGGTTAACCGGCCCGAGTGGTTCATGGTTTAGGGTTCATAGTTTAGGGTTTATGGTTCATGGTTCACCCGGCCCGAATGGTTCATGGTTTAGGATTCATAGTTTAGGGTTTAGGTTTATATAATTAAAAAATTTTACGCGACCCGGACCCAACCCAACCTGACCCGAACCCGGCCCGAGAGGTTCATTGTTCACCCGGCCCGAATGGTTCATGGTTTAGGGTTCAGGTTTATATAATTAATGAGAAGATTGAATTAATTAAAAAAATTAATTAAATGATGGTGTGACCTTGCATATGTGGTGCGCCACATAAGCGGTGGACATATAAGTTTGTGCCCACCTGCGGGCATATGATCAAATCCGTTGATTCAATTATAATTTGGATGAACCATGACCCCAAACTCTAAATCATGAACCCTAAACCATATGACCCATTCGGACCCGAGTGAACCATGAATCATTCGGGCCGGGTGCACACAAGAATTTGCCTTAGAGATTTCTTGAAACCTTAATAAGTAAGATCTTTTATTTGAGATTGGGTGATTCTCCCTTCTGCGAATTTCTGGATTTTGCAATTCTCTTGAAACGACGCTCTGTTCCGTTAAATTAGGATAGGTGGATTTATTCTCCTTTCATGTTTAATCAGGGATTTATTTTCCTTTTCAATTTTAACCACCGGTTAACCCACATAGTTAGTAAAAACTAAAGGTGAGACACTTGGCATAAATCCAACGGTGGAATAATTGTGGAATAGTAGATAAAACATAGTTATGGAATAGGGGATCCCATCCGACGTAATTGTATAATTGAGTTAAGCATTTAGCAACCACGTATTATATATATAGGAGGCGGGTCAAACCCGGCTTGCATGAGCTTTTGATAGGCTGATTTACCAATTTAATTTTTATTTAATCTTTTTATACATAAATATGATAACTTGGACAATAATAATGAAGATTTTTACATATCGAATGTGCTAATGTAAATTATGTAACATTACGGCCACATCATTTTTATCACGTTTTACATGTACATAGAGAAAAAAACTTGTATTTATCATTTTACACAATTATAATGTTTGCAACAATCAACTATCAACTTCTTCAATAATTAAGAACTATGTTCCCAGAGCTGAACATGTAATGCGTCAAATTGAAGGTATATTTCAAACAACATATGTAATGCTTCAAATCTGAAGATTGAAAGTATATTTCAAACGAAGTATGTAATGCTTCAAATTAAAAAATTGAGGTTAACTGAAGCTGAGCAGAGTAGACTTAACCAGAACCAGATTACCTACTTATACATATACACAATATGAACTGCACACATCTTACAGGGTTTATTTTTCAAAAATTACCTGGGAGTTATCGAAAAGGGGCTGAGCGACGGTGACCCGTGCAGGGAAGAGAGCGACGCCGCGATGCCGGTGTAGGTGGCGACGAAACACTGGATTTGGGGCGACTACGGAAACGAGCAGCACACAGTGGAGACTTATGCAACGGATTGAGCGTAGTGAGCGACGGCGCGATACTCGTGTCAATGGCGACGAACACTGGCTTTGGGGCGGCGATGGAAATGAGCAGCGTGCTGTGGAGATTACGCAATGAGTTGAGAAATGGCGGTGGATTGAGCGTGGGAGAGGATTAGGGTTTATTAACCGCGTGAGTGTCTGGGAGAACGTGATAAAATTTCTAAGAATACATTTTTATTTAGAATAAAGTGTAAATTATTAAAACAAATGAAAAAAATTATAATTATATTTATGCGTTTTCTAATAAATAAATACACTTTTGTTAAGTTAGATTCAAGAGTACTGCCTTATTTTTTAATAATAAAATAATATTTATTATAAATTTTGACATAAATTAAATTGATATTATTATTAATATGTGTCTATATGGGAGATCCAATAATTAATAAAATTATGAAAATATTTTTTTAACGGAAATAAATTTTATATATAAACATACATAAATCAGACATGCTAATAATTAATAAAAACAGATCTAGTGTATTAAAGATTGATAAAAAAAAAGTAGACAAAAATAATAAATTAAATGAAATAAAAGATAAAAAGAAACCACCTAATTAAGTAGAAAAACGTAAGTTGCATAAGACGTTATATATTCGTTTTAAAATTTCAACATCTATTTTTTAGGCAACACAATACGACTACGTCAATATACAACTGTTGTCTATTAACGTTAATGCATGCTAATAGACAACGCAAAACAACAATGTACACAATATACATTGTCTATTATAGTGAATCCATGCTAATAGACAACGCAAAACAACAACGTACATAATATCCGTTGTCTATTACAGTGAATCCATGCTAATAGACAACGCAAAATGACAACGTATGGCTATATCCGTTGTCTATTAGCGAGAATTCTCGCTAATAGACAACAGTTAATCAAATAGACAACGTACTTCTCCTTATAGACAACGGATTTTAAAATATCCGTTGTCTATTTTGCGTTGTCTATTGGCAAATTTCTACTAGTGTAGTGACAATGTTGAAGAGAACTATTAATTTTTTTTTTTATAATTTTTTTTTTTGTATTTTACAAAAAGGTTGAATGCATAATGTATTTAAATATATTAATTTCTCGCTACAACAAAAAATTGATACTTACGACACTTGAGTCATTTTTTCATAAATGCGTTCTGGAGGGTTCTTGTTGTTGTACCCGGTTTAATTACCTACGAACAAACAAACAATTTGATAGACCCCGATCAATATAGTGGCGAAAGCAATAAATAACACACGATTTGATTACCGAGTTCGTCCGTGAAATAGACTACGTCTGGGGGCACCAAGCCAGGATATTTTACTGTATAATTTCTGCCTAGGATACTAAGGTTTCGATCATTTTCAATGTACAATACAAGTTATATTTATAGACATAGAACTAGGGTTACAATCTTTGTGGGCTTCCTCTAGTGGGCTAACCTAGGGTTTCAGCCGCCAGGCTTGGATTTCCTTTCTTATCCCACAAGTCGCGCTCACAGATATACTTGCCCTGGTTATGATCCGAGAAATCCGCCTCCCTAACAACCCGAATCTTTTCCATGTTTATCTTCACCCGACTTCGAGACCTAATCGGTCCAGACTTCCGGGTTCTTCCAAGTCGCTTCGCGACCTCTTTGCTATCCCAAGCCGCTCCCGCGACCTGCGTAGCTTCCCAAACTTCAAAATGACTTCATCGACCCTTCAAGTCGCCTCCGGTCTTCTTTCTGTCTGGGCGAAGTCGGATGATATGGTTGCCATAAGGCGGTCCAATCCCCGACTCTCTCCAAGTCGGTTTATTTCCTCCTACAACACTTGTGATTTTAAAACATGTGTGGACTGCAGCAGTGCCGTCTGTTGGATGAATAGTTTGAATCATGATGATAAAATCTTAATTCTTTTTACCTGTTTGAGTATATTTTAGTTTTTTTTTACTTGTTTGAATCATGATGACAAACCCTTTTTTTTTCCCTCTTTTGATAATTTTTGTTTATTCTTTTATTACATATTTATCTTTTTTAAATTAATATCTATGCCTCTCACTAGGTTCCATATGGATAGCGTGACCCATGCGCGATTATTTTTAGTAAAAATAAATATATACTCCCTCCGTCCCAAACTCGTTTTCCTGTTTACTGTTTGCACATATTTTGTGAGCGATTTTTGTATTAGTAATTGAAATGATAAATTAATTTTAAAGGAAGAGTATGATAGATAAGAGACTCATCTATCATACCCCTTCTTACCATGTCAGCAAATTATTTCATTTACTAATACAAAAATCGCTCACAAGAGGAAGGGTATGATGGTAAACAGGAAAAAAAGTTTGGGACAGAGGGAGTAATAAAAAGCCCAAAAAAAAAAAAATTAAATATCAATATAAAGCATTTTTGTTAATTTTCTTAAATATCCTATGTTTAGAAGTATTTGGAGTTGTAATCTCAGGGCTTAAAAAGTATCAATATTTTGGGCACACTTGCATGGGACGGTCTCATGATGAGACGGTGCATAATTTGGGCATTGACACTTTAACACTTTGGGAGGAGTGGGTGTGATTAACTGATTTGTACTAAATTGTACCCCGTCTCATATGAGTTTTTGTAATATTTTATGTTAAGTATTGAATTTTTGCACATTTCTTCTTTTTGTGCTATATAATTGCTGAAGAAGGAAGTACGATATTAAGGGGTGCTTGGTAAAATGATAAGAAATGGTACGAGTATAGGAATAAAATTGGTGTGAAATTATACACATACCTCACATATTTGAGAGGTGTGGAGTGGCGGACGCAGGAATTAAATTCAGGGAGGGCAACAATCAAAAAAAAATTAAATATGAAAGAAATTTATACAATCTCATTTTTTTTTATAGAATAGGTCTTGCGTAAGAAATTTCACGTAATTTGAGAATGTCGTTTTACACTTCGAAATGAGTTAATTTGTGTTAATTACTAAATTTATGAATGATCTTGAACAAAAAAAATTCTATATTGATAAAAAAATAACTATATGTGAAACTGAGAGAATTCCGTCTCATCTAAAAGCTCGAGCTTTTAGATGAGACGAAATTATCTCATGGTATCAGAGCCCAGGTTGTGGGTTCGATTTTCGTGGAAGCACTCCACCCATTTAAATTGTTTGGGCCTCCTCTCCAGAAAGCAGAGACAATGATTCGGCCCACGAGTGAGGGGGAGTGTTGAGGGAAATTAAATAAATGGATTATTCCCGACCCTCTCTACAAACTCGAGCTTTTAGATGAAACGAAATTATCTCAGAAACAAAATTAAAAAATTTACAACATTAAAGAAACATTACTCTATTTACATAACTTAGCAAATTAAAAAAAAAAAAAAACAATTACTTATGAAACAAAATATAGAAGTTTACAACATTGTAAAACAATTATTCTATTTACATAACTTAGCAGATAAAAAGAATTATACATTAATTATGTATTTGAACACACCGCTTCGGAGTAATTATACAGGCCTTGCTTGCCACTAGGCCAATGCCTCAATAATAAATTGTTTCACATGGACAATATATATTACTTCTATTAATTTCAGGTGGGCACTTGCCCCTCCTGGCCCATATGCACGTCCGCCAGCAGTCACTACTACACATTTTAACTTGGACAACTTTACTTGGACAGCCCTTTTAAAAAGAGCTCTCCAAAAACGACCTTGGAGAGCGGTTTTTAATAAAAATAAATAAATTAAAAAGCGGTTCGAAACCGCTCTCCAAGAGAGAGCGGTTCAGAACCACTCTGCAAGCTACTTGGAATGCGGTTCAAAACCGCTCTGCAAGAGAGAACGGTTCGAACCGCTCTGTAAGGGTGTAACCCCATATCCAGAGCGCGCCCCCATATCGCGTTTTTTTCCTACACATTTCCTCATCTTCCTCGTCCAATATTCCTCCTCCTCCCTTCTCCATTTTTTTTCCGCGAAAGGCCGTCGCCACCACTGTGCATTGCCGCCAGGCGTCGCCCTCCTCCTCCCCACTGTCGTGCCTCCTGCACCTCCTCCCCCCTCTGCGCCGTGGTCGTCCTCCTCCTCCTCCTCCTCCCCCCCCCGGCGCCCGTCGCCGCCTCCTCCTCCTCCTCCTCCCCTCCCCCGCCGCCTCCTCCTCCTCCTCCCCAATGCCCGCCCTTATCCCTATATATATAGGTAATTTAATTATTTTATTTAATGTTTTATATATATATGTATGTGTATATATATATGTGTATGTGCATATATATATATATATATATATATATATATATATATTATATATCTATATATGTTAGGATATATATAGTGTTAGATTAATTAATTGGTTAATTGGCTTGGTTTTAATTGTTGTTTGTTTGAATATTAGATTGTTTAATTTAGTTTAATTGTTGTTATATGTTAGGATTAATTGTTGTTTGATTAGATTGTGGTTAATTGGTTGTCAATTTGTGTGTTGTTTCACTCAAAAGTATTAGTTGTTTCATTAAAAGGTATTAGTTGTTTCATTTAAAAGTATTAGGTGTTTCATTCATAGGTATTAGTTATTTCATTCAAAGGTATTAGTTGTTTCATAATAAGGTATTAGGTGTTTATTCAAAGGTATTAGTTGTTTCATTAATAAAAAAGTATTAGGTGTTTCATTCAAAGGTATTAGTTATTTCATTAAAAGGTATTAGTTGTTTCAAAATAAGATATTAGGTGTTCCATTCAAATGTATTAGTTGTTTCTTTAAAAAGTATTAGACGTTTCATTCAAAGGTATTAGTTGTTTCATTCAAAAGTATTGTTGTTAGTGTGTGATTAATGTTGGTTTAATTATATTGTTGTTAGTAGCTTGGATTAGTTGTTGTTAGTAAGTGCTAAAAAGAAATGTACGACTTTATTGAATGTTTTTGTTTCTGCTTTATTAAATGTTGTTTCTTTTTCTTTATTGAATGTTATTTCTTCTGCTTCCTTAAATATTGTTTGTTTTTTGTTTATTAAATGTTGTTTCTTCTGCTTTACATGATCATGTCTTATCTGCCACATCCCGAAGATGATGGAGATGATGATGGAGTACATTTAGGAGATCATGGTGGAGATTATGATGGAGATCATGGTGCTGATGATCGACATCATACTGATGACTTGGGACAGGGTGACATTTCTGCTCCCACCACTAGCAGCTCTCGGGATAAGCGCAGTAGAGGTATAGTCACGATGTCTTCTATTAAGAGGGCTCGTAGCAAGGGGAAACAAGTGCAGGTAATTTTATTACAATTGAACAGTTAAAATTGTAATTATATTGATTGATCGTTGAATCTAATTAAATAATATGTTATTGCAGTTATCACTCAATGAGTATGGGCAATAACATATTATGTCAATATGATCACAGTTCCTATGAATGTGATGCAAGTGATAGTGGAGTCCTCTGATTTCAATATGATCACAGTTCCTATGAATGCTTACTTCATCGGAATTCTATTGAAGAATACATCGCTCGGGAGCATGTGATTGAAGTCGTGAACGACCAGTGGTTGAGTGCAACGAGCATAACCTTTTACCTCAGGTATGTGTTTACTAATTAATTCTCAGTATTTACTTTCTATAAAGTTTAATTTTTAAATTAAATATTAATTAGCGTATATATGTTGGTTAAAGATATTTGGGTGAGGTATATCTCTCCAGAGATCCTCGAGCATGTGGAATGTATTCCTTCGTCTCCCCTCAAGTGTCTTGCTTAATGGCTGATAGGGCACAGACCATGGAGTGGTTAGTTTCTCATATGCTGAGTTATTTTTGGCCAACAAATGTGGGGTGAGTACAATAAACATTTCTGTTGATGTTGCACGAATGTTGCTTCAAATGTTGGACAACATTCTGCACAACATCATAAATTTATCATTTCTCCTAACACTGACTCCGGTTTAATAGATGTGTTTCTCTATGTTTCCTACATTGCAGGTTGAAGATAATCTCGGATTTTATCAAGCGGTTGCACTGATGGAGTGAGAATAGAAAGATCATGGGTGGTTACACCAAGATCATGGAGATAGTGGAGGAGAAGTTCAAGGCTGTTCACACCAAGTGGATAGGACAATGCAGTTGGCCCGAAAGTCTATAAGTAGACTGCATTGGTCGACATTCAAGTTTGAGTTAAAGTGAAATCCCATTTGCTCTACTCCAAACTTAATAGAGTAACATCCAAGACACAACCAAGAGTGAAAAACCGAGTGTTTGTAATTCTAGGAGTTTGAGGGTCGATGTTATTCTATGTGTACTGGTCGAGGGAATACAATCTCTCCTATCAGTATTGATTTTATCTTAATAGATCAAGTTTTAGGTTGAATAAGATCACTAGTTACTTGATTGAATAGATTGATTTTGGTGTGTGGTTTTTCACTACATCTTTTAGGATCTTGTAAGAGATTCGTGTGTATCTCGCTACTTGTTATAGTGATGTTTTTAACCATGAGGTTCGTATAGTCTGGATTACAGACTATACAAAATTTTGAAATCCTTTTCTTTTTTTGCTTTTTTTTTTCTGTATTCATTTTTAATATGTTGTTTAACATGTTGTATAACATTTTCAACAACACTTTAAAAATCTATAATAATACACAATTTGTCAATTTAAATTTAAAATTTATATTCATAATATATATGATATTTGCATATATGCTAAATTTCTGATTAATTTTAATATTCTTAATATAATATAGGAATCATTGGTCTTTGGGTCGCCATAAATATGATCACATTAAGTGTGTATTTTATGGATTAATCTAACTTTATTTTATAATTCGAATGGGTTGGCTTCAAATCATAATCAAGGATCTCTATTTCAATAAAGTGGAGCAGGAATAATGTTACATGGAAGCGTAAATTCATTTTTAATATTATAATATAATGATTTGTTTTACTTATTAAAATTATGCATATTTAATCTAACTTTATTTTATAATTCTAATAATAATAGTGTGATGACGATTTATTTAAATTATTATTAATTGAATAAAATTCATACTATATATCTAACTATATTGATTAATTGATCGTTGTTTTCATAATCAAGGCTCAAGAGCTATTTTCAAACAAAAAAATGAGCAAATGGAATAATGTTAAGGTAAATTTAATTTATTAAGTTATCAAATTAATATAAAATAATTATAATTGTAATATGTGATTATATTGCTAATGAATAAAATTCATAATATATATCTAATATATTGATTAATTGAAACATTGTTTTGGTTTGTCTATACGTATTCAAGTCTTACTCCCAAACAAAAATGAACAAATGGAAAATGGATTGAAATAATTTTTGAGATAGTGATTTGATGTTTTACTTATATATATACATTATATATATACAAAATTTGATTTTTTTTTTGGTTTTATATATATTTTGAAGATATAATATAATTTATTTCTCAAACAAATGGGGTTTCTATCAACGTAAGTCAATTTATCGATTTATTTAAATTATTATTAATTGAATAAAAATTCATACTATATATCTAACTATATTGATTAATTGATCAGGTTTGTTTAAAAAGTTTGTCTATGATCTTCAATATCTTATAAAAGTCTTACTCCAAACAAAGAATGAACAAATGGAAAATGGATTGAATGACATTAATTCCATTCTACATTACAAACCTTCCAACCAAGCTAATTCTTGTATAATTATAGATATTTGTCATGTAGATGATAATTTTTGGTATATATATATATATATATATATATATATATATATATATATATATATATATATTTGTTAAACACCCAAACAAATTTTGAATATATAAATATCAATGCATGTTTTAATTTAATGTTGAGATTGGACTTTTCATGATGTGTTAATCGTTTATTAATTTATTTGATGTTTTGGTTGGTATTAATATATATATATATTATCATGTGGTACAAAATTTGATTTTTAGTTTTGGTTTTATATAAAGCGAGATTTTAAAAATATAATTTAAAAGTAAAAAAATATATATATATATATATTGGACAGCGGTTTTAACGTCGGATGGCTTCCAAGTGTATTTTTATATATAAAAAAATAAAAAAAAAAGGGTTAGAGCGCTTCACCACTAGGGTGCTTGTGTCTTTGTTTAAATAAATCTTGTTAAATAATTTAAAATTTGTAAAAGTTGAATTTGAAATAAATTTGAATATTAACCTCATTCAAGTTTGGAATAGCCATTTATAAAAGTAGTGTGTTACCAAAACCGCTGTCTCGCGCCCATGTAAAATCTCTTCAAGACTTGATTCCTTTCAAAGTAAATTTTTGAATGCTTCCAATTCCATAGTTTTGTGTTCTTCTTTATTTTGGTGCATAGTTTGCAATATCTTGGACAATTTTGGTGTTTTTATTTTTTAGAGAATTTTGAGGAAGAAATTTTGAGGAGAATTTTATATATGCGGTGTGTTGTCAAATATTGATATTTTGAGTTTTAATATTGATACTAGTGTTTTAATATTTATCATTTACAATTATCAATAATATTTATCTTCGCCTCTTGCTTTACAATTAGATTTCTCAAATATTGATACTAGTGTTTTAATATTTATATAATTACATTGGAGTTTAAGTATATTGGAGTTTATTATAAAATATGGATAATTTTTCAAAACGAAATGGATAAGGTGATATAACCGCTCTCCAATGTCATTTTTAACAGTTTTCCAAGCCCAAATCTGTATTAATGAGTGGTGGATTCATCAATTTTAGGGATCCAAAATCATAGTACAATATAATTCTAAACACTATTGACATTAATTCCATTCTACATCCCTTACAAACCTTCCAACCAAGCTAATTCAAACCTTGAATTGATACTTGGTGCAGCTAATTCTCTTGTATATTTGTCATGTAGATGTAGTGATTTATATATATATATATATATATATATATATATATATATATATTATTTTATTTTTTTAAATAACCATGAATATATAAAATTTCAATTTTTGATTAAACCAAATATCTCTTCAAGTTAAACACCCAAACAAATTTAAAGAATATTATAAATATACAAAGCAGTACAAAATGTATGATTATTGTTTGGTGTAACCTAATTCAAGAGAAGTAGATATGGACTTGTAAATCTCAAAAACGAGCCTGTTTTCGAACTCGCTTCTCGAATATTCTATTTTAGCGTCTCCAGATTTGGTAATCTTTTTCGTACCAAATGCATTGATGACGTTCTTCATTTTGTACCACAGTTTCTTTTCACCGGCGACACAAGCCGCAGCTTCGGCGCCAGCCTAATTAGCCGCCCGGGAGAAACGCTTATCATTTTGATTCCAAGTGTAGTTTGATTGCCACCTTCAAAGATATGCGGATGAGGGTTCTCTTTTTTATGGGGCGACGACCTGCTGTTGTATTCATTCTACCTTGATGAATAAAATCTTCTCCTGCCCAGACTTCCACTAAATGCCATCATTTCCATTGACATTAATTTTAGAGAGAGGATGATGAATGATAATCAAAGGATGATGCAAATTTGCATGTTTTTTAAGACAATTTATAAGGGATGGGAAATTATTCAGGTCAACAAACCCGGGTGACTGCATACATATTTATTATTTAATTTGCGTAGATTGCAAGGGACTGGCCAAATTGATTTTCTTTCTTCTTCATTATTTATTTTATTCTGGTCAAGAATCAAGTCCTCAAGTTTCGGATACGTGCATGATTTTCATTAATTTTAATGGAAATGAGATCACTTGTTTTGAAACAAAATTATTGATATTTTAATGATCATGATCTTTTATCGATGAATTTTATCGGATAAAGAATCGAGGGACATGACTTATGTAAAAAAAAAAATATTATATCAGATTTATTTTAAAGCTTTAGTGCTACATTTTGATCCTGGATCCGCCCTTGCCTTCGTGCTTTCTTTTTTAGGCGACGACCTGCTGTTGGTGATCTTCTCCTGCCCAGACTTGAAATCATTTCCATTGACATTAATTTTAGGATGATGAATGATAATCAAAGGATGATGCAAATTTGCATGTTTTTAAGACAATTTATAAGGGATGGGAAATTATTAGGTCAACAAACCCGGGTGACTGCATACATATTTATTATTTATAGTTGCAAGGGACTGGCCAAATTGATTTTCTTTCTTCTTCATTATTTATTTTATTCTGGTCAAGAATCAAGTCCTCAAGTTTCGGATACGTGCATGATTTTCATTAATTTTAATGGAAATGAGATCACTTGTTTAATTATTGATATTTTAATGGCTAGATTTTAATTTGTATTTTATAATATTAATAAATAACAAATAAAAAAAATATTCAATAAATCATCATATTCTGATTCATATATGTTAAAAATCTTGTATTTGAAAAATTAATGGAATAAAAAAAAAGTGAATTTGGGAAATTAAAAATATTAGCATGACCGCTACAACAGAGTGTCAGTCACCAGCTGGGCCATATAAGAAATTTCCAAGTTGCTGCCATCTTCCATTATTTTTCTAGATTTTTTTTTTTCAAACTTTATGACCAGAAAGTGGCAACCAACGATTTCAATTGTATTCTAGATTAATTACATTATAAGAGTTTAATGCAATTTTAGTCCCATGATACACGAACATTCAAGATTTTAGTCTCAATACTCGCTATTTTGATCCTAATTTTTTTTTTCTTACACTTTTGGTCTCATCGTTGTTGTAAAATATAAGATAAACGTAAAGAAAAGAAGTAAGAACACCGATTTGTTTACCCAGTTCGTCCAAAAAGACTACATCTGGGGACGACCAAGTCAGGAGGGTTTTCACTATGATTTTAGTATTCTCTATATCATGGAGTTACAATGAAGAAACAATGTATAATAACAATTGGGCTGAAGCCCTAAAACTCATATGAAATTAAGCACACTAATAATACTAACACTAAGTAATGTCCACAATAAAAAGATATTTACAACACTCCCCCCTTGGACATTACGATGTGATGTTCATGCCTAACAAAAATTTCGCTAGAATAATTCAATGAGAGAAACTTAGTAAAATAAGAAAAGGTACAACTAATGATCTTCTAAATTCAATCTTCAAAATGCTCCCCCTAAAGACAACAGTCTTCCAAGCCTTTTGTATTATGCTTACACACTCTTCTGGAGTTCATGCAGACAAAAGAATTTAGGGGATATATGCTTTGTCAAGTTCCCTTTAGCATTCATATTATTCATATGGGCAACAAAAGTTGTATTTTCCTCATAATGGATGATAGGAGATATACCATTATCACATGAATTATAAATATTTTTAAATTAAAATATTGCAAACGTCGAAGATACTGAACATATGCTTTAAAGTTTTACAATGACTCCTTATAGGAGAAGCACTAACTTAATCTTGCAAGCAAATTCAATATAAATTCAATATCGGATTTGGTGTAGTTCTTAAAACATAGTAATGCACTAAGGACACTTTGATAAGGAACTTCTGGTCCTAACATGTCATATGTATTTTTTTTAGGTCTAAATTTATCTTTATCCACTTCAAGGGATCGAACAATTACTAGTAGGTTTAAGTAGATAAAATTTAAGATAAAATTTCTTCAATACCTTCTTCAAGTAAGTTAACATGTATATAAAGATTCATTTTGCTTTAGGGAAATGCTCGATCTGCTGGTCGAGACAATACTTGATTTCACCAACGTTTTATTTCAAAATTCAATCTCTAAGATTAAATTAGCTTTCTTTAATTTCCTTACTTGTTCCAACAATATTTAGAATATCACCATAAACCGAGATAATACAAACACCATCAAAATAATTTCTTTGTAAACACGTAAGGAAATATTTCAATGTTTATTTATTCCTCCTTCCGGAGGAATTAATTGAGTCGATCGTGGAATATTCGACCCAAATATTTTATGTCATATAATGACCTTTGTAATTTTAATATCGTACATAGTACGATTCTCACCATTCCTCGTCTGAGGAATTTTATATCCATCGGGGATCTTCATATAAATATTGACATCTATTGATCAATATAAGCATGCAGTTACAATGTCTATCAACTGCATTTCTAAATTTAGTTTACTTACTGCCAGAGATATTAAGTAGCGGAACTTTATTTTATACATAACAGGAGTATATATTTGGTTAAATCAATATCAGATCTTTGCAAAAACCCATGAGCTACTAATCTCGCTTTGTACCTCATTACATCATTATTTTCTTTTCGTACAAATACACATTTATATCCACCAAGGATAACGTTTCAGGGTGTATGCACGATAAAGTCAAGAATATTAGCGAGTCGAGCTCTGCCTCAATTGCTTCTTCCTATTTTACCCAATCAAAGCGCTTCCGGCTCAACTATTGACTTTTGGGTACTGTATCCAGATTTTTAATAGTAAGAGTAATTGTGGCGGTGAATAAGTTGTCGACAACATTAGTACATTTCTCTTGTATTTATAAAATCATAACAATTTCTATATTTTTATCAACCAGATCTTCATCATTTCCCATAATATTTTGATCTGCCCGTTCCGCAATTCTAGTATTCTTATTATTTTGTTCACGTGCTTCATTACTAGAATTTTCGTCTTCGGGACGAATCTCTTCAAGAGGCTTCAAGAGTGACTGAATATATTTGTTAGCTTTAGTAATTACCGCGGATTTATATCTTACATAATAAGGTTTCCTTTACGCTTCTGGCGTGTAGGGGCATTAACATATATATTTGTATAAAATTGGCACATTTACTCTGAGTGGTGCATTTACGACAAGTATATGTGCTTTTGTCACTTCTTTATCATCAGTAAATTAATCGGGCAGATCACTTGCTAAATATTGCAAGTATTATCTTTTGAACTTCTAGTTCACTTTGACTAGTGCGTGGATTTAATTATTGAAGATTTTTTTATATTCCACAAAATTTCTCGGCATTCATTGAATTTTAAATTCTTATCTTCCCCTAATGCCGAGAAATGATCTTCATCAAATGTGCAATCAGCCAATTGGGCCGTGAATTGAGGTACGCTATGGTGGTGGTATATAAACAAATATTGCACAATCAAATATTTGCAGATGAGAAATGTTTAGTTCTCAAGCACTATCTATAAAAGGGGTATCCATGTTATGCAGTGGGTCGGATTTGAATTAATATAGCACCATGTAAAATTTTATGCCCCCAACATAAAGTAGGTAAGTTAAAATTCTACAATAATGGTCTAGTAATTAATTTGCTGAAGTATATTAGAGATTCAGCAGAATCATTCTAGATGTGGACGTAAGAGACTGAATGCTCAACTTTAATTTTCAATGACATATAGTAATCATTAGATGTCATCGATGTAAATTTTATCGATATTAACAATTCAAATGGATTTATTAGATAATCCAAAATTTTAAGTTCAGTAATATTGACAATGAATTTACTTCAGGCAAATTATATCAGTCCACAAGTATCTTCATGACTCTGTTCAAGAAAATTAAAAGATACAATTCCAACTTTGGTACGAGAATGTCGTACTATAACTTTTTCTTAGCACAAGTCTCACAAATAAATTAATTTGCATTGACATACTATGTAGAATAGAATTAGTCAAAATCCGACTTATCATATTCTGAACCTCTCATGTCATAATTTGAATAAATTTACTTTAGGTAAATTAGTATATCGTTCAAAGAATCATCATTTTCAATGTTCATGTTTGCTTCGGGCAAACTAGTGCGATGAGATTCTATTTTGCTCATAATTATATAAGGACTCAATTTTAATTGAAGAGTTTTCAGGTAGCTGAATGAATCTCAACGTGGAAAGTTCAAGTCAAGATGTAATACAGTTAAGAGCAAGTTTGATAGATTTCCTTTTAGTAATACATGATAAAATTTACTATAATTGTCCATAAGAAAAACTTGATATAAACTTTCATATGTAGTTCAGATTCAATAAGTTTTTAATGAATCAAATCAGCCACAAAAATAAATGATAATGGCAACCAAGGATTTTTCACATAATTCATAAACTCTACAACAAATAATCTTCAAGCCTATACTGCGGCAAGCAATTCTAATTGTTGAAATTTAAAAGGAATTAAGCTTCTTTACCAGAGCGGAACCCTACGGTAAGGGTTCCTAATCGTCTAATGTGATATTTGATTCGTGTCAAGCTTAGATCCAATGGGAGGTTCAAGCATCTACTTCACTATCTCATATACAGGAGCAAATCCTTCAGCCTTAAACTCATCTCAAATGGGCAAAGTAACCAATCGAGTCCAAGAAAAAAAAAACTCAACAAAAAGATGGATTAGCCAAAAATAAAAACAATTAAAATTTAATTGTTCCTTAATCAAAATTGTAACCACTTTAGCACAATTTCCAACTAATGCTAGAGTCACTAAGGTCACTAAGCATATCTCAATTGTATACGAATATCATAAAATTTAACATCTAAATCCGCTTATATGGTCTCAAAAAATATCTGTGGAACAATCCTTCAGGGATGTCCAGTATACACATTAATAGAAAATACATGACCTATTATATTATGTTTCTTCAATGTTCCAGAAATTGCACAATCATAAATTTGACAATCCTTTTATGTGACATAAGAGAAACGCGAATGCATAAATAATATTTCAAATTTGGCATGAACTTTTATGAGTTGCTTCAGGCATATTAGAATGATCCAAAGGTATGCAGATGATTTGCCAGTGATATAGTATAATAAATACTCTAATTAAACAGCAATGCACATGGATCATTATAAATAATTAATTATGCCAAAATGGAATCATATCAATCTTTAAGCAATATTCAGAAGAAAATCATCAACTAGTATTAGGACAAAAATTCATCATATTCAAGCATTCAGTTTATATATTATTGAAGCACTACTTTGCCTAAATAATATGATGTATCAAGATATACCACTCCACATAAGATACCATAAGCTATTATGTTAACAAGCTATTATGTTTACTTGTTATCACATGCTGGAGTCATAATTCCATTATGAATTTCTTTTACAGTTTTCACATATGAATATGAACAAATTACGATTTGTGATTATTATTAAACTTCACATACAATGATTAAAAGGTCAAGGCCGAAACAAGAGACTCAAATATAAAATAAGAACTAACACGCAATTCATCAAGAAAAATAATTGCGTGGACATCAAGTATATTGGTTTTTAATCTACATCAATTTTAGGGGTCATAAAATGTATATGTTAGAGAAACAAATCTTCGGGATTATATTGACCACTCAAAATTCATCTCAATCAATTCAATTTCAATTGGGAGTCACAACAAATATTTTGATATACATGTTGCTTTTATTATATACACATATATAATAATATATGTATATCACACTATCCCAAATCATCCAAATCAATTCAAGCAATTTCATAGTGAAAAGTGTTAATGCCGATCGGAAACAATCACAATTATTCATTAGCTTGGCTACACTACAGGCCTATTCATACAGTATATAAACAAATTAATATTATCACCAAAAACTAAACTCACAAAACCAAAATATATAATATAATATATGTAGATACATTCGTGTTGCAATACATATTACGCATTACGCAAAAGTAGGGTGCATACCTGCCATTGAATCTTTTTCTTTATAAATTTGTATAATAATATGGATCTGATACCATGAGTCTTCGTGCGGCGGTACGGCGGAATGAGGGTTAACAACGACAATTAAGAAATTAAATTAGAACACTCGTGCTGATAACTGAGAAAATTCTGTCTCATCTAAAAACTCGAGCTTGTAGAGAGGGTCGGGAATAATCTATTTATTTAATTTCCCTCAACACTCCCCCTCACTCGTGGACCGAATCATTGTCTATGCTCTCTGGAGAGGAGGCCCAACAGAGTGGACAATTTAAATGGGTGGAGTGCTTCCACGTGAATCGAACCCACAACCTGGGCTCTAATACCATGAGAAAATTCCGTCTCATCTAAAAACTCGAGCTTGTAGAGAGGGTCGGTAATAATCTATGTATTTAATTTCCCTCAACAATAACGTGTTTTAAAATATAAGATAAACCTAAAGAAAAGAAGCAAGAACATCGATTTGTTTATTCAGTTCGTCCAGAAGGACTACATCTGGGGGCGACCAAGTCAGGAGGGTTTTCACTATGATCTTATTATTCTCTATATCACGGCGTTACAATAAAAAACTATGTATAATAACAATTGAACTGAAGCCCTAAAAGCCCTAAAACTCATGTGGAATTAAGCCCCACTAATAATACTAACACTAAGTAATGTCCACAATAAAAAGATATTTACAACAATCGTCACGTTTTTTGTTAAATTTTATTACACTTTTGGTCCTATAGCATCATCTTTTGGGACCAAAAGTGTAATAGGATTTAACGGAAAACATGATAATAGGTCCAAAACTATAAAAAAAATTGAATTTGGGACCAAAGTGGTGAGTATTGTAACCAAAATCGTATATACATGTATCTCATGGGACTAAAAGTGCATTAAACTCTACATTATAACTTGGTGTAAATTATAAAAACCTTTCCATGCATCGCGGAAAATTATTAATTAAAACCCGAAATATATAATAATGTAAAAAAATTAATATAGAGAAAAATATCTGTAATTAATTTCAGAGGACAAAAAGTTGAAATTATCACAAATCAATCACCAATTAAAACTTGTGTGGTTGTGGCCGCCACCAGAATTTGTGTGTCCGATCATGATCTCCTGTTACACAATAGTGTTACATCTTTTATATTTGCGTCACGTGTTAATCTCATAATATCTACAAATATAAGAATAAAGTCCTAACATAACCCATTTTTCTAATTAGTAAACTATATTTAATTTTAGTAAAAAATTAATTCCTTCCAAATTTCATTCCAGAAAATTTTAGTATAACATATTTATAATTAATTAATTTAAAGCATAAATATACGAATTAATCAATAATTATTAATTATTTAACTGGAGTGAGTATATATATTATAATCTTAATTTATCGTATAAATTTAAAATTCAATCAAATATGAAAACTTACTAGAAAAAAAATAACAAAACCCAGCTTTATCGTCCATTTTTTTTTACAGTTATTAATTACATATAAATATAATATTAATCACATCAAATTTATTTGAGTGATGCTTGTGCAATTGGATTTACTTTTAATTTTGATGAACCATGAACCCTAAAACTAAACCCTAAACCATTAATTATTCGGGTCGGGTGAACCATGAACCACTTGTGCCGGGTTCGAATCGGGTTTGGTTGGGTCCGGACCGGACCGGGTGTTAAAAATATTGAAAAAAAAACTATAAAAAAGAAAAAAATAAAAACATAAACCCTAAACCATCAATCATTCGGATAATAGATTAAGATTATAATATACGTGCTTCAATTAAATAATTTAAATAATTATTGGTTAATTTATACTATATGTGTAGTTTAAATTAATTAATTATAAATATGTTTATAAGATTTTTTGGAATGAGATTTGGAAGGAATTAATTTTTTGCTAAAATTAAATATAGTTTCCTAATTAGATAAATTAAAGGTTATGTTAGGATGTTATTCTTATATTTATAGATATTAGTATTGCACCCGTGCTAGCGCACGGTCATTGTTGTCATCAAATATTTTGAATGTTAAAATATTATTTTAGACTAATATAATATTTAAATTTTATATTAACATCTTGTTATATTATTTATATTCATAATAATGTGAGTTTAAACTGAAATTTTATATTGGGAGTCACTAAATTCACCACAAATTATTATAATTCTACCTTCTCTTCCAAAATAAAATTACTCTTATTTTCCCCCTCCTCAAGGCACCACCATTTCCCCTTTTTCTCCAAGCCAAAATGAAATTTCTTGCACTTTGATTCTTGTCGAAACAAAATATTTGCTAAAATTTTAAATGTCTTCCACCTTCATTCGGCTACAAAATAAAGCATAACAATATGTTCAGTCAGAGCTTCATGCATGGCTTGATGGTTGTTTGACCAGAGCTTCATTAACAGATTAGTGACCGTTCGACCAAAGCGTCATGCATGATTTCATGATCGCTCGACCCTTAGGACAGAATACAACTTTTACGACTATTTTTTAAAATTTTGCATGGCAGTTAAGGCCGCAATGACTCAAGTTGTGGTCAATCAGTGGCACGACTGGGCCCAAAAATTCAATGTTTATGCAAAAAAAAAAAAGATCAACAGGTAAAAAAAAAATACATTGGATAAACTTACATTGATGATCTCCATTGAGTTTTCATTTCATAACATTGATGATTGCAACAAATTATTGAATCAAAAGGTTGCAAGAGTTTATGAGCGTGAATTTTAAGAAAAAAATATTTTTAGGGTTTATGATTTATGGATGAATGATATACATAAAATTTAACTTATTATCTATTTATATGAGGTTATTAGAGTCATCTTGTGTATATCTATTTTTGTCTTAAAAATTATGGGGTGTGAATTAGGGATTATGGGGTTTCTTTAATGGCTCCTTTAATTTTATTCATAACAATTGATTTGTTAAAGAAAATATTTTGCAAAGAAGAGTTAATATTCTTCACTTTATTGTAATTTTTTTTTGGGTTAATTTTAAAAAAAATATCACCACCGTTAAGGTTTTATCAATTACAACATATTTTTTTCTTTGCAATTCGAGACATCACCTTTTTATGTTATGTTACTCGAAATATATGTCAATTTTTCGATAATAAATAAGTTATCTGGCTGTCGGAGATGACATAAATGTCCACGTAGGATGTCAAGACTGATGAATAAAGTGATTTTTTTAATAAAAAATATTTAAGAAAAAATATATCTAAAAAATATTTTTAATATTAAATAATTTGGAGCTGCAATTTGGTGTCCAATTTAGCGTTCTTCTTTTATATTTTTGGGAGAAATAATAAGAGCTTTTTTTTGTCATGATGAATTTGGGGGTTCTATTCCTAAATTTAAAACACATTTTTTCAGATATTGTTTTCTTAAGAAAAAATAAATTAGAAAAAATGAAAAAACATTTTATTCTTCAATCACGACGTCCTACATAAACATCTTTGTAGCAGCCCCAACATCCACATTATTTAATTGTTGCTAGAAAATTGGCAACTGCTTCAAATTACAACATTTTAAAAAGTGATATCTTGAATTGCAAAGAAAAAAATGATATGTCGTAATTGATAAAACCCTAAGAGTGGTGGTTTTTTAAAAACTAACCCTATTTTTTGTTTTCTTTTTTTACATTTATCGTGTTAATGTTATGATGTATCTATAACAAAGTTCAAATATTGATGTAATATTTATATTCATGATAAAAATATCGATTAATTTTTAAAACATAGTATAATTTTGACATATATTTTACTAAATTAAATTTAAGAAATTTAAATAAAGAATTTATATCAATATCTTGTTATAATATAAAAATTCACAAAAATATATATTTACGTATATAAAATATCACATATTTTCATATTAAGCATTAATTTGGCAACCAATAGGCTCATTATAAAGTGTTTGAGAAAATATAATAATTCATTTATGTATAATAATACAAATAATTTATATTGTAATAATCATATATGAAAAGGACTTTAACAAAATAAAACATCATGAAAATGTTGTGATATTTGAATATTTATTATTATAAAATTATATTCCTAAAACTTCATGAAAAACTATGTTTTTCGTGATACTACATTCACAATGATCATCATGGTTACTCATTTGTTACTTGTTTGTGACATGGATGTAAAATCTATGTTACAACAATTGGCGCCGTCTGTGGGAACCTCTAACAGATTTGACTGCATATTTGTTGGGACCCAAAAACAAAAAATCCGGATTGAACACTCACTGTTCATCCAAAGTCCATACCCAGATTTCACAGAAAAAGATCACTGTTCATACATCCTTATTGTTTTCAACCAAAAACTCAATGGATTCCTGACAAATATTCGCACCCATCGTCAAAAATCCAACCCTTACACAGTCTCCTGCGATAATCAATATTCCATCACCATATTCAAACACTCTGGATTCAATCTTCTTCTACATCTTCCATACACATTCATACTGAAATCCAAAGCCAAAATCCAGAAAAAATCATCGTTGATGACCAAGTCTCAAAAAGCCTGGGTCAGAAGCTTCTAGCTGTACAACATCCAGAAATCACAGCATCGGCTCTCAAACCGCCTTTTTCAGATCGGCGCGCCGCCCTGCCGCGGTTTTCGGCGAGTCGTCTTTACCGGCCGCCATCGCACTTCCCCTGCATCTTCACCGAAATCGCAGCACCTCAAGCCCACCGTGGCGACAGCGATCGACCGCGAAGCCGCCGCGACACCAGTCGTCTGCCTCTCCTTTTCAGCGGACCCAAGCCGCCGTCTGCGCAATTCAAACCTTGAGTTGGGATTCTTTGATTCGTGGTGTTACACGATTTCGGACTCAGAGGAAGAGCACAAATCGGGGGCACGAATCGCGCAACGTCAATGAATTGGAAAGAGCGAGGTGCGCGGGCTTCCTGGTCAGCGAGCGGTTTTTGCGGAGATGGGGGCGGCGAATTTCTCGGATAATCATTTGAGGAGGAAGGAAAGTAAATCTTCTGGGGAAGGGATGGACCGATCCCAAAATAAGTTAATGGGCCAGGTTGTGTTTTTTCTTCTTGTCTAAATAAATCTTTGGGCCCGGCGATTGGGATGATTTTTTTTTTAAACTATTGGGCCAGGATGAAAAAATACATGTGTGAAGAAGAGGTATTAGGCCTGATGTGTTGGTTTGTATCGACCCAGCAAAATAAATAAACAAATACAATAAAAACCTTATTATCTCTATTCAAATGGGACTTGAATACGACTTTTTAAATCGTGACATTTTTAACCATCAAGATTGAATGTGAACAGCTTGATATTTAATGGTTTACATGTCTTTTACTAGGAAAATGCTTGTGACTCTCGCAAAGGAAAATTGTCCGGGCACACGAAGCCTCGGGGGCAACTCAAAGAATCTACGGGCAGTCATTTAGCCCACTCACATCAGGTTCTATTTCATTTACTTCCTTTTAATATATGTTACAGCATTCATACTTTCACATATATTAAAAGGCGAGGCATATATCTCATATCTCAAGTTATTCGAGTTATTTTCAGAACACTAGTTGATGTTAGAAACTCAAACTAGCATGTCTAAATTTGGAGGGTTAATTAAAACGAACTCCAAATACTTACTAATAACATAAACCCTAGGAACGGACTATCACAAAATTCATCTACGACTCAAAAGTCTCATACAGATGAAGCGAACTTATGATCCGACTTCAAACTTACATCGTATCAAACGATTAAGAAATTACTCAAATTCCAAAAGTCGCGGTCTCAGACAAGCAGACCCGACAATCTCAAACTCATAAAGTTGCGGTCTCAAACCTGAAGACCCAACGACCTCAAAATCACGAAGTCGCGGTCTTAAATAAACAAGACCCGACGACCTCGGATTAACAAGGTCACACTTCCAAAAAATGACCATGTCGACCCCGACAGGAGCAATGGTCAAACCAGAAGGCAATCAAGTCGCAACTTAAGTAAGACGACAAATAAGCCCTTCAGATCACAAGTCAAAGAGAGTTGTAATCTCAATAAAACGACCTCGAAAGACAAATCTTTTTATATCAAACGAATGTATCAATCCAAGTTGACACCGAGTTAAAACACTTGCTTAAAGTCGCATTTCGGAATATCCTCCAACTCACATCGTAGCCATGACTTTCAAATCTCAAGGTCGATGAGGTCGCGGCCTAAACGGCTTGATTCATGTCACGACTTCATAAGACGACAAAGAACAAGTTCATCTAAATCGCAATGTCAATAAGACGATAAGAACATAGCTCATTTCAAAGTCGCAGAAATTATTCAAGTCATTGGCAAACAGTCCGAAACGACTATAAACATATACAGTCCGAAACAACTATAAACCTATACAGTTCGAAATTACTATAAACTTATGTGCCAATATTCTCACATTCTTGAAACAACAAATCGCTCTGGTACAGACGATCCGTACAAACAAGAGTCAAATCTCGACCCGGGGGCAAGACCCTAGGGATCCCAAACCTTTGCACATCCATGAAAGATGTTTTTAAACAGATATCAAAACCCGATCCTGGGGCAAAACCCCAAAAATCTCCAAGGTTATTTTATACCACAAAAATCGAGAAAGATCTTATTAATAATCTCGAAATTCAAGTCTCTTTCCCAGCACTGATAAGAATCGGTTTTACCAAAAATATCAGAAACATTCTCTGACCTCCTAAAAATATCTTTTCAAAATTTTCAAAAGTCTCTAAACCTAAATCTCTCTCTCCCAAAGAATTTCCTCAAATGGTCGAACAAACCATGGCACTTCCGCCTTCGTGGCGAGAATTTTGTCCGCCTCTAAGGCGTCGACGCCTTCTCGGCGTCGGCCTTCCGCCTTCATGGCGATGATTTTTGTCCGCCTCCTCGGCGTCGACATTCCGCCTTCTTGGCGATGATTTTTGTCCGCCTCTAAGGCGTCGACCTGCCCGCCTCCTCGGCATTCCGCCTTCGTGGCGATGATTTTTGTCCGCCTTTAAGGCATCGATCTGCCCCTCCTTGGCGCCGGCATTCCGCATTCGTGGCGATGATTTTTGTCCGCCTCTAAGGCGTCGACCTGCCCGTCTCCTCGGCGTCGGCATTCCGCCTTCGTGGCGATGATTTTTGTCCGCCTCTAAGGCGTCGACCTGCCAACCTCCTCGGCGTTGGCATTCCGCCTTCTTGGCGATGATTTTTGTCCGCCTAAACGGCGTCGGCATTCCGCCTCCTAAGGCGATGACTTTGTCCGCCTATACGGCGTCGGCACTCCGCCTCCTAAGGCGATGACTTTGTCACTTTATCTGGCGTCGACCGCCCCTCTTCTTCGAACTTTCTGCTGTTCGCAAGGTTAACTGGTTTTATCTATCATGAGCTAACAGAAGTCGCTACTTTGTACTAGTTTGGCCAAGTCAAATAAAATGTTACCTTTCTTTTCATAATTCCTATGTGTAGAAACCAAGCGGGTCGCATGAAATTCATATGATCGATGAAATGCAAGCCACATGAAAGACATGATCGATAACATGCAGGTCGCATGAAAGACATGATCGATAACATGCAGGTCGCATGAAAGACATGAGTGATAACATGTGAACCCGAGGTGTGACTTTAGAAATACTGGAGGCGAGATCGCCACCCTAGCGGTGCGGTTATCCCCCGACTTTATAAGACGACTACGCAAATGTCCAAGAAACAAGTCGCATAGAAAATAAGATGATAAGGACTAAGCAAAAGTCACATAAGAAAATCAAGTCGGCACAATAGGGGTGGGAAAAAGAAGTGATATCCTTTATTGACGGAAGACCCAAAGGCTAGATACATTGAGTCTAAAACCGCTCGGTCAGAAATGGTCATCGACGAGCGCAGATAAGACTCGTACCAAGAGGCTCACCTCAAGGTACGAGAACAGATAAGACTCGTACCAAGAGGCTCACCTCAAGGTATGAGCACAGATAAGACTCGTACCAAGAGGCTCACCTCAAGGTACGAGCAAAGATAAGACTCGTACCAAGAGGCTCACCTCAGAGTACGAGCACCGAAAAGACTCGTACCAAGAGGCTCACCTCAAGGGCACGAAAGACGATAAGACTCAGATTTAAGAGGCTCACCTCAAGGCACGAAAGACAGATAAAGACTCAGACCAAGAGGCTCACCTCAAGGCACGAAAGACAGATAAGACTCAGATTCAAGAGGCTCACCTCAAGGCACGAAAGACAGAAAAGACTCAGACTCAAGAGGCTCACCCTCAAGGCACGAAAGACAGAAAAGACTCCAGACCAAGAGGCTCACCCCCAAAGCACGAAAGACCTGATAACACAGCATTCAAGAGGCTCACCCCAAGGCACGAAAGACAGATAAGACTGCAGATCAAGAGGCTCACCCCACAAAGACGAAAGACAGATAAGACACTGCATTCAAAGAGGCTCACCCACAAAGACGAAAGACAGAAAAGACTCAGACCAAGAGGCTCACCCAAGGTACGAAAGATAAGATAAGACTCCATACCAAGAGACTCACCTCAAGGCACGAAAGACAGATAAGACTCATACCAAGAGACTCCACCTCAAGGCACGAAAGCACATATAAGACTCAGACTCAAGAGGCTCACCCTCAAGGCACGAAAGACATAAGATAAGACTAGACCAAGAGGCTCACCTCAAGGCACGAAAGCACAGAAAAGACTCAGACCAAAAGGCTCACCTCAAGGTACGAAAGACAGATAAGACTCAGACCAAGAGGCTCACCCCAAGGCAAGAGACCAAAGGACAGATAAGACTGCACTCAAGAGGCTCACCCTCAGAGCACGAAAGACGGATAAGACTCGCACCAAGAGGCTCACCCTCAAGGCACGAAAGATCGAAAAAGACTCAGACTCAAGAGGCTCACCTCAAGGTACGAGCATAGATAAGACTCGTACCAAGAGGCTCACCTCAAAATACGAGCACAGATAAGACTCGTACCAAGAGGCTCACCTCAAAATACGAGCACAGATAAGACTCGTACCAAGAGGCTCACCTCAAACTACGAGCACAGATGAGACTCATACCAAGAGGCTTACCTCAAAGTACGAGCACAGAAAAGACTCGTACAAAGAGGCTCACCTCGAAGTACGAGCACAAATAAAGAAAACCAAGTACTTAGGTTTGAAATTGAAGATCCAAACTTAATACTAGAAGTATTACCATCGAAGTGTGAACAATCAAGACCTCATAAAGGCGTTCAGAGCATGCACAGGGGCAGAGAATGCAACCTCAAGGGCGAAAATCAGATAGCTCATTATAACAAAGATCAAGACCGACCTTCGAATAAAGTCGAAGTCCGCTCTTGGAGGCAATTGTTGTAGCCATAATAATCACCCAACAGCCACATGGTAAATAGCTGATGACGTGGCGAATGGTGATGATGTGGCAGCCAAAACCGAGTTCGGCAGTAGAGTACGAGAATGCCAAGGTCGGTCCTTGTAGGGCAACCTGACGACTAGCACAGAAGATCGAGCTCGCCTTGACGAGCGACCTCTCCCATAGGGCGACTTGGCTACAGAATAAGGAAGAAGATGAGTTGAGCTCGCCTGGACGGGCGACCTCCCCAGAGGTAGCTCCGTGGGCGAGATCGGCAGGCGTAACGGGGCGAACATAAGCAAGGAAAGAAGATCAATATAAAGATTCTCGGTGTTTGTTATGAAAATAGAAGATCTTGCATATCTATTGAAGATCCTGGCGAAGATTTAATGTCTCTTGTATTTCCTTGTTTAGAAGGCCCATTAAATGTCCCCTTAGGGTTTTATCTTTGTACACCTTGTAAATATTATAAATAGGGGACAAACCCCAAGAGAAAAGGGACAGAAAAATACACACAAAATCATAGTAGAATAGTCCTGGCTTGGTACGCCCCCAGACGTAGTCCTTCCGGACGAACTGGGTCAACAAATTTGTTTGTTCTTTACATTTATTCATTTGTTACTCATTAATTACTTGTTTGTGACATGGATGTAAAATCTATGTTACAACACCGACGTTACTTCTCGTTAGAACCTTATCTTCAAGATTTCAATCACTTATTTTCGTAATAACCAACCAATATATTGAAAAAAAAATTATTACAAATATAATGAATTAATACATATTCAACCTTTAAAAGATGAGGAAGAAATTGAAAAAGATAATATTGAAAGACAAAACCTGGTTCCATTGTACAAACCCTTGAGTGATCAATTTTCCTAAATAACATCACCAATGTTCCAATTTTGAGACTCAAGTCATGATCAAGAACACCCGTGAACTTCAAACTATTAAAGAATTCTAGAGTATGCACATCAGAGAGATGATCAACATTTGAATTAGCATGACAAGGACTATCAGAGCTCAAATAAGTATGTGATTCATTTTCATTCAACCGAATAATATGTTTATTTATGGACCTAACAACTTCTAATGTAGGAGCAAGAATTACACTATTCTGCAAATAATTGTGATCATCCATCATGTTCTTAAAATCAGAATAAATACTTTCAACAATAGGACCGACCAAATCATCACCACCTCTCAGAAAAAAGTATCATCCAGATTTTGTACATCGAAATCATACAAAGTTTGTGATCCAACACTTGCATCTCCAATAGATGTTATCCAATCAGAAAAAAAACTTTCAATATGTTAAACCATCAACTGATTTCAAATTCTGCAACTGTATGTTCCTTATAAATTTCAGTAAGCCACAATCATTTCCACAAAAGAGATGAACTTACTGTGACGTGACCAATATCATGCCTCATTCCTTTTGGAATAACCTGCAATATCTATCAGAAATTGCTGACAAACACAACAGTCTTATCACTAAAAGGTAATCTAGAAGATAATGGATCGATCAGCTGCATAATATCCTTCAAAGTAGTATCAAGAGCTTCAATACAATATCTATTTACCGTCGATGCTTCATCCTATAGATCAATCTCATTCAAAAGCTCGGCAAGATGACTATCATGATTCATATTGCAAATAGAATCTTCGGTAGCTTACTTGGAATGGTAACCCTAGAATGAGCAGAGAAGTGAAGTTATAACACCGGATGCTATATTAATGACAATCTTGTCATTAGACCTCTAACTTGCAGACAACGTCTTTCATATATACGTTTTTCTGCAATCTTAAATCATATTCACATGGTAAATTACATAACTGAAATTCTTCATAGCAAGCTAATTCAACATTTCAAAAAGTTCAACATATCACAAAGTGAAATATTGGTGAAGAACCCATTGTTAGATAAATAGATTACGAATTACACATATTAAACTTCAAAACAAACTTAACACCTGGAGAATTTCCAAAATCCATATGAATTATAATAATTTTTTACCTGTTTGTTGACTTTGAAAAATAAAAAAACTCATTGGTAAGTAAAAGGAGAAAAACCTTTGGCGAAGAGAGAAACCAAAAAGTTCGAAAATAAATTTTTATGAGCCATAGCCTAAAACAAAGGTAGAGAGAAAAAATTTAAGGGAAAACTAAACAGTAAAATAAATTTTGATAATTTTTAAGTCATGACCTCATAATCAAGCATTTTTTCAGAATTACAAAAAAAATACAATTGAGCATATTTTTAAGAGGATATCACCTTTTAGTACAATAGATATAAATAAAAAACAAAGTCTATATTAGGAGGAAAAATTAATTCATTTAATACATTGATCTAACCTACAAAATAAAATAAACTATACACAATTCAATAATATAGTAAAGATGACAATTGAAATCATTCACAATGAAAAATATGAAAAAATGTGAAACTAAAATCTATAATGGATCTGCAATTGAAAAAGACAGATGGATAATCCAAGTTCTTGATTTGGTCATAAATTATTCATTTCATCTTTCCCATAATTTAATGTTTATCAGGTTATAAATAAAATCTTTTTCATTTCTTTCTTCTTTTAATGAAAAAATAAAATAAAGGAACCTCCCTACATTGTACAAAAACTCAGAAAAGTTACAAATGTCGACATTTTATTGTTAGTGTTAGTGTCCTAGAGACAATCTATTGTAAGGACATAATACTCGATGATATTCAGTTTGATTTAATATTATAGTTCACTTAATATTAATGTATGACAATACACTTGTTTGAATATTATGTTTGATTGTTTGCATTTATTCATGCAAGTGTTCCCATGAATCATTGCTATCATTGAGGTTGTGAGAAATCAGATAACTTAAGCATGATTCTCAAATAGTCCCGATCAAGGATCATCAAGAATGGGATATTGATGATACAATGTAGATTTGTGTGCGATCTGCATCATACTCTTAGAGAGTGTAGTAAGATCTCACTTACTACGAGATACTAGGTATCTCATTATGGATGCACAAATACATTAGAGGGTATTGGTATACCCATCCGAGAAACCGTTTGATGTATTTCCACTATATGTGTCTACGGGTGTCTCGGTTAGTGGGAGCGATGCGATACTCCTTTGACTTGAGGTAAATACGCACGACATGTGTGGGATGATGAACTTTTACCATGACCAATGCTTGCACCCTAACCATGGGTAGATACTGCTTGGATTGAGTTCATCACGAAGTGCATGTGCGTGGTAGTTGTGCCAAGAATATGATTCATTTCTCAAAGTGGATTTAGAGAGAATACTCATCTTCTCATCATAATTGGATCAAAGTCATCGGTCGATGCACGTAACCTTAGACTTTGTGGCTAAGTGTGACATACATGATCAATTGGTGATTGAAGATAACATGATTAAGTTATTTGAATAGACACTTCATCATGTTCAAGACTTAATCGAGTATTCACGAATGAAATGAGGAAATCATAATAGCCCATATTTCAGTTACAGATAGTTGCACGTTTCTCGCAACGTACCTCATATATTGAGAATGTCTGATTTATTGTCTAGGGTTCAATTAAGACCGCTAGTTTGACTAATCGCTCGATATATGAGGGTCTATGGGTCACACAACAAGTAGTTCTCTTTTACGGATTATAGTTGGTTGATTAAATGTTAAATTGGATTTAATATTTAATTTATGGAGAATTAATTAATAATAGATTAATTTGGAATTAATTATTATTAATATTTAATTAAATTAGATTTAATTAAATAAGAATTCCCGATAATAATATATGTAATATTATTGTAGGATTTAATGTATATGGAAATAAATCGTAGAGATTTTCATATAAGAGAATTAAATTCATAGAGATTTTATATGTGGGAAATAAATCTTAGAGATTTATTTAAATAAAGATTAGGGATTTTATTTCCCAATCAGGTTAGCTTAAGATTTAAGCTGGATCTTTCCTATATATACAAGCTCTTGGGAATTCACAAATGACGTTAATTCACATTTCTCCATAAAATCTAGAATATGAATTTTCCTAGCAAATTCCGTCTCAGATTCAACATTGGCAAATCTGTGTAAGTCCGTGAATGATGATTACGTGGATATCATAGTAGAGAAATATGCATACGGTTTACTGTAAGATTTCTCTTTATGTTTATGTGTATTCAATTATGCAATTATATGTTCGTTGTTGGTGAACTGTTTAATTTCGCTGCGCATGTATTACGTGTTTACGTGCCTCTAAATTTCAACAGTGGTATCAGAGCTCAAGCTCTTGATTTAATTGCTAATTGATTGATTAGTATTAAATAGATTTTTTTTAATATACATGTTTGGTGCGGTCGAGTTTGACGTCAACCGCACAATAGATTGTTTGTTTGTTTTAATTAGTGGATACGAATTGGTCTTGGTATTTTGTGGATGGCTTTATTTGATAAAAACCACCCACTTAATCGACCACTCACTTCGTCTTCCTCGCTGAGTTCCCTTGAACTAAGGTTTTCGAAACACTGAAATTCCTTCGTCCACTATGCACCGCTCGGCTGGCGACGGAGACCCACGGCGCGTCGCTAGGCGACGCTCGTGCGGACCCGCTCATCCAAGGGCGATGACGGCGCGTACCGTTTTTGCGTGTTCTGGTTTCGATTTTTTCGCTGTCGCTGCTAGATCCGTGATGTAGTCCAATTCGCGAGCGGTGGCGGTTCGCCGGTCTTCGACGCGTCGTCCTCCCTCTCAGATCGAAGCGGCGGTGGCGCTTGATTTATCGATTAAATTGCTCGTAGCGATTGACCGATCGAATGAACCGAGCGGTGGCGGCGATGCACCTGCACGCCTAGGGCGGTGCAGTGAGATCGCATGTGCTCGAGGTTCAGCGATGGCGGCCCGATGCTTCTGTTGTTCGCGTCTGTTACGAAATCGGGTCGACCCGTTTTGCGTCGCCTCTGGCGGCGGTGATTCGTCTCGCCTCGCTTCGTCCTTGATGCTTACCTGCTTTCGCCGCCGTCATTTGACCCTATTCTGGACTGTTTCTTGCTTGTTGTTCTTTGAATGATGAAGCTGAAAACTGGATTTGGGGGTTTGGAAATTTGGATTGTTCGGAAATTTTTCAGATTGGATCTGATTTGGATTGGTGATGATGTGGGAGGTCTGATTCGCAAATTTGATTTGAGCAGACCCTCCTGTGCAATTTTGAAAATTGCACCTGAGCTCCTAACAAATAAATGATTTAAAATCTTTTGAAAATTAATAAAATGTTTAATTTAAATTAGATTGTTGGTTGACCAATGAATAATTAATTGGATTAATTATTAAGTTTTAATAATTTAATTAACTTCGAAATTGGACTTAAAATTGGATTTTGAAATTCGATAAGTTGTGAAAATTATTAAAATTCCACTTAATTAACTTATTTAAATTAATTCGTTAATGCGTTTTATAGTCGGCGCTCAATAATTGTTAGTCCATATAAATGTCGGGCCGTATTAATGTTTGGGTAGACGGCGCCCATATAAATGTTAGTCCGTGTAAATCATGTTAGGGTAGGCGGTGCCCAATAATTGCTTAAATGTGATGTAGATTAACATGTTGAATCTCGATTAAGCAATTAATACCCCGCCTTTAAAATGTTCCTCACTAAAATATGGGTTTTCATTAAATTGAAACGATGTCTTTCATCGAAATTAAAAGTAAACCGGGGATTTCGTTCCAATGGATATTTAAGACCAAAGTTTTTTGCTCGGATCTACATTCAACGGGACTTTTATAGGGACACGTGGTGTCGCCGCTTGATGGTTGTAAACCAACTTAACTTTGTTTCACCAGCCAAAGCAGGGAAACGAAAGTTAAGTGACATCCGATTGAACTAGGTTCAATCAATTAGGAATTGCAAATTTTGCAATTGGTAGAGACCTACCAGTTATGCTATTGTGATATTCAGCCAAAGCAGGGATCATGATAGTAGGAATGTGAATCCTAGTCCATTATGATTTATATTAGATATAAATTCGTATTCTTCCGATGAGGTCGTTGAATATGTGAAAATAATGGAAGACAAAATAAACACAAAAGAAAGGTCATGTTTATTTTGATTGCTGAATATCGATCATAGGAATTATGTGTTTAATTCCCGTTTTATTTTATTTCTCTTGGTTAGTTGAAATTGTTATTGAGATGTGTTTTGGAAACAAACAAATTGGCTAGGCCAAATTTTCTGAACTGACACCTAAACGTTTGTTTGGTGCTAAGACAAGAAAAGATTGAGTACGTGTTGGACACGTCTATCCCGGATACCCTTAAAGCTGGTACTCTGAGGCAGCAACGTTTGACGTAGCAGCTCAGAAGAAGCATCAAAATGATGCTTCCCAGGCTCAGTGTGTGATGTTGCTCAGCATGATTCCCGAATTGCTTAAGGCAACATGAGAAAATGGGTCTCTTCTAAATGCTCAAGCATCTGAAGGATCTCTTTGATTCTGAATCTCATTCTGAGATTTATGAAGTGATGAGAGATCTGTTCAGATGCCGATTAGCTAAATGAGAGAAGATTTCACCTCATGTGCTTAAGATGATAGGCCTAATTGATAAACTTGGTAATTTAGGTTTTGAGCTAAAAGACCAACGTTTTCATTTATGCTATCCTCCAGTCACTTTCGGATTCATATTTTGGCTTCATTGTGAACTACAATATGAATAAGACGGATGCAACCATGCCTGAACTTCACAACGTGCTCAAGCCATTTTGAGTTCACTATCGCTAAGATGATGTTCAAAGGAAGGAGCGGGTAAACAAGGATGTGTGCCTCTACTATAAGTTGAAGATGACACTGGAAGAAGGACTATAAGGTTCTAGTTGCTAAAAGGAAGGCATTGGGTGCTTCTGGCACTAGAACATATATGTTTGTTATTAAGATAGACATATCCACAAATATCGATAACTGCTTGGTATTAGATACCTGATGTGGCTCTCACATTTGTACAAATATGAGGGGGATGATATGTCTTAGGACAGTTAGGGCGGGTGAAGTCGTCTCACACGTGGAAATGAAGCAAGAGTTGCTAACTGAACGTTTGAGGACTTATGTGTTAGACTTACCATTTGGTTTTAGAATAGAACTTAATGATTGTCATCTAGTTCTTTCTATTACCCGTGACATATATTTGTTGCATTGTGGATATGATGTTCTTAATATACAAAGTAAAAGACTCAAACTTAGTAATCATGAAAACCCGACTTACTTATGGCATTGTAGAACTTGATCATGTAAACGAGAAAAGAATTACAAGGTTAAGAAAGTTAGACTACTTAACCCCATAAGGTTGTGAGTCTTATGGAGATTGTGAATCTTATCTCATGGGCAAGATGATCAACAGACCCTTTTATGGGAAAAGGGTGCATGCCAAAGAAGTTTTAGAGTTGATCTACAACGATGTTTGTGGACCATTGCCTACTCTAGCTAGGGGTCACTTCGGATACTTCATCGCTTATTGATGATTTCTCAAGATACGGATACGTGTATCTTATGAAACAAAAATTCGAATCTTTTGAGAAATTCAATGAGTTTAAAGCTGAAGTAGAGAAGTAACTTGGTAAGAGTATGAAGACTCTTCGATCAGATTGAGAGGTGAATACCTTAGCCATGAATTCATTGATTACTTGAAGTTACATGGAATCCAATAACAATGGACTCCTCCTTGAACACCTCAGATGAATGGTGTGTCCGAGAGAAGAAACCGAACCCTGTTAGATATGGTGAGGTCCATGGTGAGCTTTTCCTCTCTTCCGACATTCTTATGGGATACGCGTTAGAAATCTCAATTTACATTCTGAATAGGATTTTATCTAAATCGGTTGAGCATACACAATATGCACTATGGTGTGGCAAGAAGCCAACTTTTACACATATCAACATGGGGTTGCCCCGTGATTGTGAAAAATGATGCTTACTGACAAGTTGGAATCCAAAGGTGAAAAGGGTTACTTTGTGGGATATCCTAAGGAAACTAAAGGATATTACTTCTATCTACCTGAGAAACAATCAGTGATTGTTTCTAGTCAGACCAAGTTCCTCGAAGAAGACTATGTCTTTAAGAAAAAAAAGTCGTTAGCTGATAGAACTTGAAGAAATTCAAGAACCACAAATTAACAAAGAGACTGATATCTTATCAAAGCAACATGACAAGGAATTAGTGGGAGCATTCAACAACTTTCACGGTGGGAGTCTTTCACTAGGTGATCGTCTTTCAGCCAGTGTGAGCGTAATTGGAGTATGCTTGCCAGTGCAAGAACCTCCAAGTGGGCTGAATGAGAACAACATAGTTCAAACCCCCGCCCAAGAGGCATCTGAAAGTGTAGCTCTTGAGGACTCTCCGGACATTGATGATATCGATGCACCACAAAATTTTCACGATCAGAATGTACAGCTTGCACAACCACAGCTCTGTAAGTTAATTAGGAATCGTAATCCACCCATTAGATACGGTTACCTCTTGGAGGAACTCGATAATATGGACATATCGGATAAGGACGATCCTAATACTTATTCTGAAGCAATATTAGATATTGATTCAGGGAAGTGGCATGAAGACATGAAATCCGAGATGGACTCGATGTACACCAATCAAGTCTGGGACTTGGTTGAGTTGCCTAAAGGGGTTAGACCCACATGTTGCAAATGGGTCTTCAAGAGCAAGACCAATGCAAATGGCAAAGTACAAACCTACAAAGCTATGTTGGTGGCGAAGGGTTATAGTCAACGTGAAGGCATTGACTATGATGAGACCTTCTCACCAGTTGCAAAGATCAAGTCCATTCGAATTTTACTTGAGATAGCAGCACACTATGATTATGAGATTTGGTAGATGGATGTCAAAACAGCTTTCTTCAATGGAAACATTGATGAGGAAGTGTTTATGACTCAACCGGAAGGTTTTACATCTAAGTCAAATTCTAATCTAGTATGCAATCTAAAGATATCCATTTATGGATTGAAGCAAGCTTCTAGGAGTTGGAATATCCGATTTGATGAAGCTATCAAGTCTTTTTGACTTCATCAGAAATTCGGAAGATCCTTGTGTTTATTGTAAACACAGCGGGAAGAATATTGTTTTCATAATCGTGTATGTCGATGACATATTGATTTTGGGAAACAATATCCCGTTAATGCAGTCCATTAAAGATTTGTTGTTAAAGACCTTCATGATGAAGGGTCTTGGTGAAGCCTGCTACATCCTAGGGATCATGATCCACAGGGATAGATCCAAGAGGATATTGGGGCTATCACAGTCCACCTATGTAGACAAGGTGTTGAAGCATTTTGCGATGGAGAACTCTAAGAGAGGGTCTCCACGGGCAAATCATGGGATAAAGCTGTCAAATAAGGATTGTCCTTCTAGTGAAGCTGATGCCAAGCACATGAACGATGTCCCATATGCATCTGCAATTGGGTCAATCATGTACGCCATGACTTGCACTAGGTCAAACGTGGCCTACGCTATCAACATCACTGGTAGATACCAACAGAATCCGGGTGAGTCTCACTGGATTGCCGTCAAGACCATTCTGAAGTATCTTAGACGAACTAAAGAATGTTTCCTTGTCTAAGGTGGACAGTCAGAACTAGTAGTGACTGGTTATGCTGACACTGTTGGGGTTATACTGGAAAGTATGCTTTTACTTTGTATAACCAAACTGAATTTCTGTCTTATTTACTGAAATAAATTATTTATCACTGATGCTTTAAATATCATTGAATGTTACATATATTTACTGCATAATTGTTCAATAAACAGTACGTGTTACATTGTAGTTAATTTAGTGATACCAGATCACAGAAGATTAAATTAACAGTCTCTTGTAACTAAAAGTACGTTGTTCACGACCTAGATGGAAATGAACAATCCATCATGAAAGGTTGAAGTGTAAGGCTCAGATTGACTTGTCTTGACCAAGAGATTACACTAGTGCATGACTGATGCACTGAATAGGAACTACAGGAGGATAAATTCTTCAGCACTGAATTAGGAAGAATTAGACCTCAGTGGTTCGTTATTTCTTAATCTTCGTCCCTTAAATAAGATCGTGTGTGGTTAGTAATTATTGCTTTGACTTATGACGGGTAGAGAATCAATGATATTCAATACTTTATATCTTGGGCAATATTATTGGTCACATGCGATTGCTAAGATTTAATACGAAGAATTGTGTGCAAGTACGCTTGTTCGATTTTCCCCCTTGGGAGGTTCATAAGATTTATCATACCAAATCTTGCAAGTGGAATTAGTTTCCGGTATGGATAATAATGTTGAACCGTTCCTTGACCAAGGACAAGAGATATTAATTAAAGGAAAGTTGTTTCAGTGGCTTGAATTAATTAATGGGCTAGATAATCTTAAACACGGGAAATAATAACCGGGAGCCATATTAACAGTAATATGGGTTAAGATGGATAGTGCAATATTAATTATGTAGTGGGATTAATTAATATTTATGGGCTTGAATAATATTGTGGCTCAATATTAGATATTCAAAGTCCATTGGAAGGTCCAATCTTAATTTTCCTAAAGGCCCCTCAAGTAGCCCAAAGATAAAGTCCAATAACTGAAAAAGGTGTTTGAAATAAAATAAATTATTGTTGCCTAATTTTTTTCCTAATTTTCGAAATTAATAAATAAAAGAGGGAGAAGGTTTTTCTTTGAATTTTGTTATGGAATGAGGATAAGTATTCCTGGAATACAAGTTGATCTCATTAAATTCAAGAAATCTCCCACTTGGTTATTTGTTAAGAAAGTTTCGAAATTTTTGAATAAATAAGGAGATGAAAGATTTTCTTGATTTTCTTGGAAAGATATTATGGAAGATATGTATTCTTGGAATATAAGAATATCTCATAAATTCAAGAAGATCAAAATCTTGGATTCCTTTATCCTTAATTTTTTTAAAATCACCATAATATTAGGAGGTGGGATTTTTGTGGAATATTTAATTATGGAGAAAAGAATATATGAGATATATTCAAGATTTCTTGGAGATCAAGAAAAATATTTTCCCATCTTATTTTCACCCTAAAATTTCGACCACCCCTATATCTATAAATAGGGGATGAGTGTTTCATCCCCAAGAGTAATTCCATGTGTTGAAAAAATTAGAAATCCACAAAGGTGGTGCAACATAATTTTATTTTTCCTTTTTTTGTTAAATTGTTCGCGAGTTCCTACCACCGGATTGTTGAACAGGGATAGGGGAATACTTGAGAAGGTCTTTTGGTGTGTTCGTGTGAACGAGATCCATCTTCTCAACGGTTGTCACTCCGAGAGGTTAGTTCACGTAAACCCGTTGTAATTCTGCATGCGTAGGATTTATGTGAACTGTTTATATGCATAATTTGTTGTTGAATTATTATTTGAATTAATATAGGATTAATTCATGCTAGTAATAATTGTTAGAATTAAATTTGTATTTAAATATTCACCCGAATAGATCCGGGCAATTAATTCCCCAATAGACACAAGTTTCCAATCCGACTGTGATGATTACAAATCACAGGCAGGTCACATTTCACTCTCAATAATGGGGCGGTCAGTTGGAATAGTTCCAAGCAAGAGACGGTCGTAGATTCAACAACCGAAGCTGAGTATATTGCTGTATCAGAAGCCTCAAGGAGGGTGTCTGGATTTTATAGTTCTTAAGAGAACTAGGGGTAGTTCAGAGTGTCAGTTGTCTAATAAACTTGTATTGAGACAATGTTGGTGCGATTGCGCAAGCAAAGGAACTGAGATCGACAAGCAGTACCAGGCTTATCATTTGATCCGATAGATCAAAACGATAGGAGAAATAAAATTAAAATGTATTCCCACATATTTAATTTGGAAGATCATTTCACCAAAACACTGAGTGTTCATGTACACACTAGACATTTGATGGTCTAGGGGTTAGACATGTAGGTGATTGACTCTAGTCAAAGTGGGAGATTGTTAGTGTTAGTGTCCTAGAGATATTTTATTGTAAGGACATAATACTCGATGATATTCAGTTTGATTTAATATTATAGTTCACTTAATATTAATGTATGGCAATACACTTGTTTGAATATTATGTTTGATTGTTTGCATTTATTCATGCAAGTGTTCCCATGAGTCATTGTTGTCATTGAGGTTGTGAGAACTCAGATGACTTAAGCATGATTCTCAAATAGCCCCGATCAAGGATCATAAAGAATGGGATATTGATGATACAATGGAGATTGGTGTGCGATCTGCATCATACTCTTACAGAGTGTAGTAAGATCTCACTTACTACGAGATACTAGGTATCTCATGATGGATGCACAAATACCTTAGAGGGTATTGGTATACCCATCCGAGAAACAGTTTGATGTATTTCCACTATATGTGTCTACGGGTGTCTCGGTTAGTGGGAGCGATGCGATACTCCTTTGACTTGAGGTCAATACGCACGACATGTATGGGATGATGAACTTTGACCATGACCAATGCTTGCACCCTAACCATGGGTAGATACGGCTTGGATTGGGTTCATCACGAAGTGCATGTGCGTGGTAGTTGAGCCAAGAATAGGATTCATTCCTCAAAGTGGATTTAAAGAGAATACTCATCTTCTCATCATAATTGGATCAAAGTCATCGGCCGATTCACGTCAACTTAGACTTTGTGGCTAAGTGTGATATACATGATCAATTAGTTATTGGAGAAACATGATTAAGTTATTTGAATAGACACTTCATCATGTTCAAGACTTAATCGAGTATTTGCGAATGAAAGGAGAAAATCGTAATAGCCCATGTTTCAGTTACAGTTAGTTGCACGTTTCTCGCAACGTACCTCATATATTGAGAATGTCTGATTTATTGTCTAGGGTTCAATTAAGACCGTTAGTTTGACTAATCGCTCGATATATGAGGGTCTATGGGTCACACAACAAGTAGTTCCCTTTTACGTATTATAGTTGGTTGATTAAATGTTAAATTGGATTTAATATTTAATTTATGGAGAATTAATTAATAATAGATTAATTTGGAATTAATTATTATTAATATTTAATTAAATTGGATTTAATTAAATAAGAATTCCCAATAATAATATATGGAATATTATTGTAGGATTTAATGTATATTGAAATAAATCGTAGAGATTTTCATATAAGGGAATTAAATCCATAGAGATTTTATATGTGGAAAATAAATCTTAGAGATTTATTTAAATAAAGATTAGGGATTTTATTTCTCAATCAGGTTAGCTTAAGATTTAAGCTGAGTCTTTCCTATATATACAAGCTCTTGGGAATTCACAAATGACGTTAATTCATATTTCTCCATAAAATCTAGAATATGAATTTTCCTAGCAAATTCCGTCTCAGATTCAACACTGACAAATCTATGCAAGTCCGTGAACGGGGATTACGTGGATATCATAGTAGAGAAATATGCATACGGTTTACTGTAAGATTTCTCTTTATGTTTATGCGTATTCAATTATGCAATTATATATTCGTTGTTGGTGAACTATTTAATTCCGCTGAGCATGTATTACGTGTTTACGTGCCTCTAAATTCCAACATTTATTTGGAAGCAAGAATCTCTGAATTAATTCATGTGTCAATAATAAGGACAACTTCACCATCAATGTTGCCATTTCTTTGGGAAATGTTCACATACTCAATCTTCAAGCTCATTGTGAGGATTTTCTATTTTAATTTTAAAATTTCCTAAATACGTGAATTCATTTGGCGTTCTATTTGAGAATAACTAAAGCGACAGCCAAACAGCGCACCATTTAAAGATCGAATTATTGAAAATAAGAAATTCAAATTCTTTTCCATAAAATTCAAGAAAATATAATGTTGCATCATACATTTTGAATTTGAAGATGTTCAAGATCTTGATTTCCTCGTATAATTATTTCTTTTGTAGCGACGGAGATGAAGTGAATCTTGATACAATCAAACAAATACCAATTTTAGAAATACACAATTAATTATGAACATTAGAATTTATTCATCGATTATTTTTCCACTTTAATTAGAGATTTTAGAAAATACTGAGAAGAAACTGTTACTAAATTAGAATTAGTGAAAGTTAAAGAAAAAAAAAGAATTTTTATACCATTTATAATATTGTATATGTGCAATATGTTTATATTTCTTATTCTAATTTATAAACTAAATGTATTCTTAAATATGATATATATGCAATTGTATATCACGTTGGTTTAACATTGTTGTACTCACATTATTAAAATATTATTTCAATACATATTTAATAATATTGTATAAGTTATAATTATACTTGTAAATAATCATACATTATCATCATTATATTTTAATTATACAAACTAATAAAATATACTAAACAAAGAAAATCAATAAATATCTTAAATGCATTTTAGTTGTATTGCACATTGCATTTTAAGTTTTAAACCTCCAGAGGAAAATAATAACTAAATACACATGCAACTCTAAAACTTTACAAAGTAGATTAACAAAAAATCATAAAGCTGGTGTAGCTTTAGTTTAGTTAAATAATTCATCGAACACTTGGTGATCAACTATCAATTTTGGGCATATGCGTATTTTAGGTTGGTTAACTGTCGAACATCATTTTGAACTTTTTTTATTTTTTACGATCACATTTTCTTTAGCAAGATTTTATATGGAACCCTCCCCAATTTTTAGTTTGTCAGACTTCATTTATATTTGTTGTCTTCTTGTCCTCCATTTTCAACCTTTTTTACCTATTTGAGTAAAACTAAAGTCGCAGCCAAATAGTGCACCATTTAAAGATAGAATTATTCAGAATAAAAAATTCAAATTATTTTCCATACAATTCATGAAAATATAATGTTGCATCATACATCTTGAATTTTAAGATGTTCGATATCTTTATTCCTTGTGTAATTATTTCTTTTGTAGAGATGAAGATGAAATGAATCTTGATACTATCAAACAATACAAATTTTAGAAAGACACAATTAACTATGAACATTAAAATTTATTTATCAACTAATTGCCACTTTAATTAGAGTTTTTAGAAAATATTGAGCAGACACTGTTATTAAAAGAGGACGTCACTTTAGAAATTAGCGAGATAAAAAGTCCTTTAAATCAAAACCATTTAGTATATATATATTATCATATGTATTAAATTATTAATAATTGTCCATTGATAATTAGACACGATTCTAGAAAATGATTAAATAATAATTAATGCATATGACTTAATACTTGAGCTAAATAAATGGATGTTAATTATATAGTTACACACACACACACACACACACACACACACACACACACACATATATATATATATATATATATATATATATATATATATATATACATACATACATAATTTCACATAATTATTATTCATTTAAACATAACAACCAATCAATGATTCGAGGATATCGGTCAAATTGATTGTAACTTGAAGTTTAGCTAAACATTAAAAGCGCATACAAAAGATATAGTATACTAATGTTTTGTACTTAAATGTATAAATATCATATAAAAAAATTGTGAACTAATTATATGACCTCATAACCTAATTGATCATCCTTAATATTTTATACGGAAAGACTTTAACAATTCACGTAGATTTAATAAATCGTAATATATGAAAATAAAAAGTATTAGATCAAAATGTATGTATATAATTCTGCAATTTAAAACATTTATATAAACATTAATTGTTGTTTAAAATATTAACATATATTCTAACAATATTAAGTTTTAAAATTTTAATATAATAAGAGTACATAAAAGTTGGTTAAAAAAATAGAATATGTAAATTAGACAATTTTAATAAATATTGTATAAAAGCACAGTGATAATTAACAGAAAAATGATTTAGCTATGCTCAAATGATTGATGGAAGTACAATAATAATTGACATATATATTAAATAATACTATAAGTTTGAGCAATATATAAAATTTAAAAAACTTAATTACTTTAAAATTATAAGATTTTATAAGAATTAATCAACATACAATTGTTATTTATAATTGAGCACTTATTCGTTGACTTAATTGACGTTTCAGTTCGAGCTCTAATTTCGTGACTTCCTTTCAGTTTTGGAATTACTTAACTTCTAATTATTATATTCTCTTATATTTATTAGTTGATAATTACTTGTGCCATGAATATACTAATATTAAACTTTTATATTACAATTCTTGATTATATATATGATGGTACTTATATTATTTTTCAAGGAATACAATATGAGCCTACTAAAATGAAACATCATTGGAATAATCTATATTTTATTCGCTTTGTAATTAAAAGTAGTAAAGAACAATGTTAACTTTTCACAATAATTTCATCGTTTTCATTAATGGATTATGGGGAGTTTAATTATTTAAGAATTTATAAATGTAATATCAATAAATCAAATTTACAATAATATTAAGCCTTGAATCTTATTTTATTCACACCATTAACATTAAAATAATCTTTAATATGAAGAAATGCAAAATAAGAAGCATCATCATCAACTTCTTTCAATATAATAAAAATGACCTTTTACCATACATTATTTTTATTAGAACGAATGTTGTGCAATACAATTATTAAGAATTAAAATTCATAATCCTAATATTATAAATTTCCTTCAAGTAATTGATTTCCCGATAAGCTGCATCATTTTCAACTTCTTCAGAGGATCCATACAGTTCACCATGTACAACATGCATGTTTCGTTGAGATAAACACAACTTGAAAATAGGTACACCCTCGGTTCCAATCTCATGAATATCATATAAAACTGATAAAATTCTTAACATCAGAACTAAGTCGTTAAAAATTATCTTAAAATTAAGAGTAAACACAATTTGATTCATAATATTAAAAAAAAAAAAAAAACAAGAGATGAAGGAGATGACTTTGGGTGAGAGTAAAACAATCTAATTCTTAAAACACAAAAAATAAAATAAAATCTACAACTAATGAGATTGAAAAAAAATTATTGTAAAACCTCTCTTTAAATAGATGGGAGAACAAAAAATGTGTCCTAATAAAAAGAAAGTAATAAAGAGGCAATTAATATATTTGGCACCAAAATAGCACCCTACTATGAATAAATGGTACCTTAAATGTACGACTGAGATCAATTGATGAAGATCCAATGACACGGGAAAAAGGGCGGGAAAAAAAGTCAATTATCGTAGGTGTATTATATAGTTATAGATTTAAAAAAAAAACAAGAGATGAAGAGATGACTTTGCGTGAGAGTAAAACAATCTAATTCTTAAAACACAAAAAATAAAATAAAACCTACAACTAATGAGATTGGAAAAAAAAATGATTGTAAAACCTCTCTTTAAATAGATGGGAGAACAAAAAATTTGTCCTAATAAAAAGAAAGTAATAAAGAGGCAATTAATATATTTGGCACCAAAATAGCACCCTACTATGAATAAATGGTACCTTAAATGTACGGCTGAGATCAATTGATGAAGATCCAATGACACGGGAAAAAGGGCGAAAAAAAAGTCAATTATCGTAGGTGTATTATATAGTTATAGATTTTAAAAAAAAAACAAGAGATGAAGGAGATGACTTTGCGTGAGAGTAAAACAATCTAATTATTAAAACACAAAAAATAAAATAAAACCTACAACTAATGAGATTGAAAAAAAAATGATTTTAAAACCTCTCTTTAAATAGATGGGAGAACAAAAAATTTGTCCTAATAAAAAGAAAGTAATAAAGAGGCAATTAATATAATTGGCACCAAAATAGCACCCTACTATGAATAAATGGTACCTTAAATGTACGGCTAAGATCGATTGATGAAGATCCAATGACACAGGAAAAGGGGCGGGAAAAAAAAGTCAATTATCGTAGGTGTATTATATAGTTATAGATTATGAAATCAACACATGGCGCAAATTTAAAGAATGTAATAGGAGATGTAACACTATTGTGTAACAAGAGATCCCGTGTGTTGTGTGTCTATCTTAAGAATTTTATTATGTTAGATATATGAATATTAATATTTTCTTAAATCAAATCCAATGCTTGTCAATATTTTTAAGTGGAGATGAGTGAAATATATTAATTGGAATTGTGTTTAGACTTCTCTTTTTATTTTCTTTTTCTACCTACACGACCATCAGGTACATCACGATATAAAAAGTTGTTGAGAATACACCACGATACCTAATTCGTATATAGCACCTAGCGGAAGAACGACTCCGACATAAAATATATAAAAATTCACTAACGTCAAGTCGTCAAGCACTACTACTATTGAGAATGTCTCAATTCACTCACTCGGGGGGATGTTCGCCACTTTAAAAATGATAAATTTGTGTTTTTAGATTTTTTGCCATGATCCACGACCAATTTGCTATTGCTTATTAGACATTAGGTAATAAACTTGAAAATGATCATACAACATGGAAAATCGCGTAAGATTGATGTGGTACATGCGGAGGTAATCCTAATTAATTTTGTTTATATAAAATGAAGTCGAGTATAGTAGAGTTGCTAAAAAATCGAGCTTGAAGCGAATTTGAGTAAAAGGAAACGACGCTAAAATAATTTCGTTATGATTATGAATACATATATTGTTAGAGCAGATGATTACGAATAATTGCTTGAAATTATTCAGGTTCATGAGAAGCTCGATGTTTCTAGCTTGCACAAACTTGAAGAATTTTCTAAACAAAAAATATTGTCATCAATAGATAGAATTTGGTTCTTTTATGTGAATATTGAATTTCATGGAGCACAAAGAGCAACTTCAAGGCATATAATAATTAAACTCCACTTCAACTATTTACTTTGTTAAATAGGTCTCTCAAATATGTAAACTTAACATGTACGTTAATCTACTATTCTCTTTGTTAGTGGCTCTTCAAATTAAGCATAATGTACGAAATAATAAATATATATATTCGTTTCTCTAGGAAACAAGAAAAAAACAATATTTTTACAACTTATCCATATTTCTTTAAATTCAAAACTATCAACATTCCCATCAATATATGGAAATTTTCAATCTTGAATCAACCACAATTCCATTGAAAAACATAACCCAATTAAACAAAAGAATATACTAATGTAATGCGCATGAGTCTATACATATTGTTTGTTGTAACCTAACTCAAGAGAAGCAGACATGGACTTGTAAATCTCAAAAACAAGCCTGTTTTCAAACTCAGTTCTGGAATGTTCCATTTTAGCATCTCGAGATTTCGGTATCCTTTTCGCACCGAAAACATTGTTGGTGTTAGATGATCCTGAATTGATGGCCAATCGCAGCATCATGTTCGTGTAAGCACTCTTCAATTTGTACAACAATTTCACCGGCGACGCCAGCCGCAGCAGCCGCAGCTTCGGCGCCAGCCGTAGCCGCCACGACCGCTTACCGGCTCCGAAATGAGCCACTTTCAAGCTTCTTCGGTTTTTAGGTGACAATCTGCTGTACCCACCTGATCTTCTTCTCCATTGCCGGCTCAGACTTCCTGAAAATGGCATGAGTTCCATTGTAATACTTACTGTAGTAGGTATTGTACTTTGTGTTTTTTTTTTAAAGAGTATGTTTATGATGATGGTTATGAGAAATTGAGGATAGTTTGAAGAGATTTTATAAGGGCAGGGGAATTATGATGTGAACAGAGCCGGTTAATCAATTGCAAGGAAGTATCATAATCTAGTCTACTATATTGACTTTCTTCGTTCTTCATTGTTGATTTATTTTGGTCAATATTAAAATCCTCGAGTGTAACTATACAGAATGTTGACCGGTCAAACTATGTATCCATGTTCACTTTTTCTACTTTATTTTATTCGAGTTTTATAAACTTTCTGAAGTGATTCATTGTAGTCAATGATTTTCTATGATGTTCTAGAAGTAACATTTTGTAGATAAAAGTCGTCATGGTAGGTGATCTTTAAAAATGGGAAAATTTTGAATTTCCAACTTAATGCATAAAAATGATCTCACCACTAACAGTGCTGCTTGATTATCACAAAATAAAGGTGTGGGACTAGAATGTGAGACTTCGAAATTGTCTCACAAACAGCAGTGGTCATAGCTCTATATTCTACTTCAATGGAAGAACAGAAAACAACAATCTGCTTCACAATGCTTGATATTATCTCATGCTCGTCCCTAGACTCTAGCAAGTTCTCCTCTATCGAGCATCGTGCTCCCCGCCTCTACTGTCCAGACAAAGGTCAAAGTCCCCAAGATTGTGTCTTATTATGGGGAGTACGACCTTCCAAAGTCCATAGAAACAAGTACATTCAGTGGGCGGCCGAGGTTACTGAGTGTCAGAAACTTCCCACTGCCCTAAAAGATGGGGCATTAATGGTTTTACTCTTCCCCCAGGGGTCGATCTGCTAGAAATTAATATAAATAAATTGATTTCACACCTCTTTATAAGTTCGAACTTTAAAATGAGATGAAATTCTTTTACGACATTAGATTCTTTGGCTCACGCACATCCTGAACTCGAATCCTGCAGAGAGCACCTCCACCTATATATATTTAATCATCCAATGAATAGGCCTCAACAATCCAGCCCGCGAGTAAGAGGATATTAGGGATTTAATATTAATAAATTGATTTCAGTGTCTCTCTATATAAGGTCAAATTTTAAGTGAGATGAATTTTTTTTTCATATATAGTCATCTCATGGTTCGAGTTGGTGGAAAAATTTTCTCAACTGGTATGTATTCGTCTAGCATGTGTTCATCAGGCGTCAGATGAATCGAAAAGCAAACTATGTGGCCCTTTTCTATAAGATTTTAGAAAGAGTTGAATCGAACTGCAACTATGACAAAATGGAATAGCTCAAGCTGCTAGAGCATCACTACTTATGTCATGAGGTCATGAAATCGAGTCACCAATTGTCCGATTAAAAAATAAGGAGTGCAAGTGGAGGACATCAAAGTAATGTTTGTCGCGACTAGGGGTGGAGGAAATATCGAAAATACCGGTATACCGCACTTACCGTACCGAAAAATATCGATTTTATCGAAATTTTCGGTATACCGAATTTTTCATACCGTACCGAAAATTTCGGTACGATAACGGTATGAAAATATAGAAAATTTCGGTATACCGAAATACCAAAATATTTCGGTATACCTAAATATTTTCGGTATACCGGAAAAATATACCGGTATACCGAAAAATTTTCGGTATACCGAAAATATTTCCGGTATACCGAAAATATTTCGGTATACCGGTATATATTGAAATTTCGGTACGGTATCGGTATGTAATATCGGCATACCGAAAAATTCGGTATACCGAAATTTCGGTATACCGAATTTTCGGTACGACAACGGTATGAAATTTTTCGGTATCGAAAATTTCGGTACGGTAACGGTATGGCGAAAAAAATTTCGGTATGCCGTACCGTCCACCCCTAGTCGCGACGGGACTCAACATAGGATCCGAACTGTTGAGAATCATGAACAAGCATTAGCCCAGGATTTTTTTTCCTTGATAAAAACAATCGTTTTTTCAATTCATAATTTATTATTTTTTTCAATTCGAGTAATCATTTATGTATATCATTTTCATGAAGGGATGCAAGTCGTGTAACAGGTGAATTGGAACTGTACATTTTACTCGCTTGATTTTTTTTATAAAGCCGAATGCATATACCAAGTAATTAAGCATAACGCATGAAATAATAAATGTAATGGTTTCTCTCGGAACTAATACACATTTGGGCTTGGACAGCTGTGAAAAATGACATTGGAGAGCGGTTATAACCGCTCTCCAAGCATCAGCTGTCCAAGCTTGGACAGCTGATAAAAAACCGTTGTCCAAGAAAAGCACTTGGACAGCGGTTTTTAACCGCTTTTCAAGTTTGAGATTGGACAGCAGTTGATAACCGCTGTCCAAGCTGATATATATTTTTTTTAATTCGTTTATTATTTTTATTTTACATGAAAACATTTGTCCAATATCTTTTTTTTTAATTATTAATTTACATTTTAAAAATCCTATAATAAAACTATAAACCAAAACTTATATATACGTCCAATATCATATAACATAAACCAAAAATCCTATAATAAAACCATAAACCACATATATATACCAAAACATCGAAATATATAAACATACAATCATAAACATACGTCCAATACACTAAAAACATGAAATATATATCATCACAAATATATAATTTAATTACATGCTACCAATATTTCAAACAACATTCTCTCAATATTGATCGTATGAATATAAGAAACGATTGTAAAAGGTACCCGTCAATCGTTTTTCCATTTCTCCAGTCTTTTCTTAGAGTAAGACTTGAGCTCACGTTCATAGACAAACTGCAAATAACGAATCAATCAATATAGTATGATTTTTTATTCAATCAATAATAATTTAAATAAATCATTGACTTACATTGGGAGGAATGTTCGTTATAGAAGCGCGAATTATATCTTCTATAAAGCAACAAACAAAATGTCCACAATGGTCATTATCTTGTTGCCTCGGAACCTGTTGATTAACAATATAATCACGTATTACAATTATGATTTCTTTCTATTAATTAGTTTGATAATTTACTAAATTAAATTTACCTTAATGTTAATCCAGTTCACTTTATTTAACCTGGATCTTGAGCCCTGACTCTGAAGGCGACTCCGATACATCGTCATCACACTATTATTATTATAATTAAAAAATAAAAATAGATTAAATATGCATAATTTTAAAAGTAAAACAAATCATTGTATAGAATATTAAAAATGAACTTACGCTTCCATATATGAAACGAGATCAGGGCGATTAGAATAAACTCCATCATGAGCTGGGTCCATAAAATACACACTTAATGTATTCATGTGTATGGCGACCAGCACCCAATGGTTCCTATATTATATTGAGAGTATTAAAATTAACAGAAAATTTAGCATATATATGTGCAAATATTATAAATATGAATACAAATTTTAACGAAATGTTTATCACTCACCCCACATTTGTTGGCCAAAAAATGAGATGATCGCTCCCAGTTAGATTCAGCATGTGATTAACGAACCCATCCATGGTCTCATACCTATCACCCATTATGCAAGACACTTAGGGGAGACGGCGAAGAGTACATTCCACTTGCTCGGTTATCTCACGGAGAGATATAGCTCACCCAAATATATTTAACCAACATATATACGCTAATTAATATTTAAAAAGAAAAATTAAACTATCGAAGAAAGTGAATATTGAGAATTAGTAAACACATACCGAGGTAAAAAGGGCTATGGTGGTTGCACTCAACCACTCGTCATTCAAGACTTTCAAGACATGTTCCTCATTTCGATTTAATTCTTGGAAAGTATTCTGATGAAAGTGAGCAAGCATGGGAACTGTGACGATATCGAAAGCATTAGACGATACCATCCGGTGCACCCTAGACTGTAAATGATCATCGTGATCTAAGTCTCCAGTCATGGGATAACCAAGTCTTAGCGCAGTGGAGTCCCTCGATTTAGCCTCATGTGGGGTCGGCAGATTCTACAATTAATTTGCAATATTATTTAGAACCACAAATAAGATAATGAACTTTAATAACAAATATTTTACCCTCATGGTGCTAGAGACCAAGTTGCTCGGCCATTCGATGAAGTGCCCGACCGCTGTTCCGACTGTGACGGCTTCATCGATTGGTTTTGGCACCGCTGAATCCTCCTCTCCGATCACGGGTACATCGAGTGTGACCCTCACGAAACCGAAGTGATGGGATGACCATGAATCATTCCATGGAGAGTGTAACGAGCACTGTGGCCACCAACCGTCGGGATCCTCCGGACGAGGTAAAAAGGTCGTTGGTCATTGAATAAGATATTTAGTTAGAAAATTTTAATACACTAGTCTTTAATTAAAACAAATGTGAGACATGCATATCTGATACCTGGGAGACGTTTTGAAGTGCCTCAATAAAGTCGTCCCTAGGGTTAGCTGAAAACATAGCATTAGCGACACTATGTTCACAACTTGCTCCACTCAGACGACATTCCATGGCTCGATCTTTTCTCGGACCTCAAACGTTCCACATCTTTAGCCAACTTGGCAACCTGTTCCGTTAGTATACCCACCATATTCATGGCTTGAAGACCAGGTGCCATTGCTAAAGATGTCTTAAATCACGCCATATCCGACACTTCCGTGGCGGTCGGGATGCTCTCTGGCGACCCATAGCCGGTCTAAAAGCAGATCATCGGGCTGATCATGCGAATGTAAATCGAGGCGTCATGGTGCGAGATAGAAGCTCCTGAATCACAAAAACAAAAGATTATTATTTTATTATTTGTTTATAAATAATAGTTTGTAATTGAAAGATAAATTAATGGATAGATTACCACTTCTTCGATGATGCGTTGTGAACTGGGATCGTGAATATTCCCGTCTCGATTTTTTTTACGGTAGTCCGAAATAAGTTAAACCGGTAACAATAGGCTCACTCTCTCCGGTTTTTTTCTTCTTTTCCTCTTTCTACAATAGTGATGAACGTGTCCCTTTATTAGATATATTAAAAGTGAATATATAAAAAAAATTAAAAGTTAGGATTTTGATCTCACTGTATTTTCTCTTATTCGTGCATAACCTTTGTTCGATCCACGATATCGCGCCTCCATCGACTTGGCTTGATGGCGATTTTTATTACTTCGATCCTACAGTATAATAGAAATATGATAAACACTGAAAAACTTAGGGCATTAGAAATTGAGGAAATGACATTGATCAATTTTACCTGGAAATCATCCTCCATAGCTCTGCTCACAAACTCCTCCCAGTATGGAGCCACCATAGGGTTATTCTGATACGCAGGAGGCGGACTAGCCGAGTAAAGACCCGTTTCGAATCTCGTGTGTTACTTCTCAACCAAGTCCGGAAATTCTTGGCCATTACTCCAGCTTGCGACAATATTTGCTTCTTCTTTGTGAGGTCAAGACCTCTGAAGGTAGTCTATACGCATATAACATAACAATTTAGTAAATTTAAGGGTCATACTACAACTTTCAATAAATATATAATTAACATACCGTAAGCTCGTCCCATAATCTTTCCTTCAAAGGAGTCAGTTTGAACTTACGCCGATCCTTGGTGGCAAAGACGACAGGATCACACTCATTGCGGCTCAATGTAGAAGGACAACGACTCACTCTCTTTTCCTATTGCTGTCCAAACTCATTGAACGATAAGCGCAATAACATAGTATTTAATTAGGTTCAACGATCAATCAATATATTTATCGATTTCAAAACTGTTCAATTGTAATAAAATTACGAAGTGTTTTCCCCCATCTACGAGCTCTCTTAATAGATAACATTGTGACTATACCCCGAGTGCGCTTCTCCCCGGAGCTGCTAGTGGTGGTGGGAGCATCAGTGTCACATTCTCTCAAGTCATCATATGCACCATGATCATATGCGCCATGATCTCCATCAGAATCTCCATCATCTCGGGATATGGCAAACGAGACATGATCCTGTAAAAAGCGAGGAAGAAACAACATTTAATAAACAAAAAAACAAACAATATTCACAACAGGATGTTTCATGTATTAACAACATTTCTATGTGGCATAGCCAGATTGGTCAACCGGATGTTTCATCTCTTACAGCCGATTACTGGACCAAAATATCGAACTCTGTTTCTACAAGGTACCGTGAATTACTTCATAGCGAGAAAGCATTCTAGGCCATAGACCTAAAGAACATTAACACTTTCCGATAAGAACTATCTATGCATGCATACATGATACATCTACTTATAAGTTACATCCATCATCATCATAGGCTATGGGGAGGTACACGTAGATGGTAAATTAAAATTTCAGGTTGATAGCGAGACTCTTATACTATGAACACATGTGTATTAAGCTTGAATGACATTGTCTTTCAAGTAGGTCGACCCGAAGAAATTAATTCTTATACCATGAAAGACACAATTCTTAAATGATACCAATCCTTTGTAAAAAAAACAACAATAGCAACATAATATAAACCAACAAGAGCAACATAATATAAACAAAATAACAACAAAGAGCAACATATATAATATAAATAAAACTAAGATTGAAGCAAAATATATAATTTCAATTTAAAAATAGCAGACGAATAATAAAAAAAATGAACACATGAATCTTGATATTATCGATATTACTAAGATTGAAGCAAAAATGAACACATGAATACATGAACACATAAAAATAACGGACAAATAAGAAAAAAATGAAAACATGAATCTTGATAATACTAAGTGTTATGGAGGCGACTACAAGCCAAGTAAGGTGAGGATGAGGATGGCGACGGGGGGGTAGGGCCGGAGGGCAGCGGGCGGGCGGTAGGAGAGGGAGGGAGGAGGAGGCGCGACGATTTGGGGGGAGAGGGAGAAGCAGACGACGGCAAAGAAGAGGTCAGCCATGACTACAAGTGGGCTAGAAGGAGAAACCGGACGGCGGCGATTTGGGGGGAGAGGAAATTGTGGAGAGAAAGAAATGAAAGAAATCTGAGAGCTAGGTCTCGGTTCTGGATTGATATATATTAGATATATAAAATAAAAAAATAAAAAAAAGACAGCGGTTATTAACCGTTGTCCAAGTGTTTACTTAGACAGCGGTTGATAACCGATGTGCAAGTGAACTTAGACAGCGGTTTGAAATCGGCTTGGACATGATGGGTTTCAAACCATTTGTCTTTTTTTTTTAATAAAACCGCTCTCAAGTCTGTTATTCTTGGAGAGTTGTTAAAAAAAAAAAATTTGTCAAAAGTCTTGTTAAAAGCAGTTTCAAATGTGTAGTAGTCGAAAAACAAAAAATAAAGTCGATACCTTTACAACTTATAGATATTATCTTTACATTCCAACTACCTAAAAATTCCATCAGGGAATCTTCGATCTTGAATTAATAAACAAACGAATATAATGCACAAATTAAAATTTATTAATATTAATTGTTTGGACTTTGGTGTAACACTAGGAAAAAAATCAAAGAAAGAGAAAGTATGACTATTTGGCGTAACCTAATTCAAGGGAAGAAGACATAGACTTGTAAATCTCGAAAAGGAGCCTGTTTTCGAACTCTCCTCTCGAATATTCCATTTTAGAATCTCCAGATTTGGGAATCCTTTTCGTACCAAAAGCATTGATGATGTTCTTTATTTTGTACCACAGCTTCACCGGCGACGCAAGCCGCAGCTTCGGCGCCAGCCTTAGCCGCCACGACCGCTTCTCGGCTCCAAGCCGAGCCACTTTCAAGTTTCTTCTATTTTTAGGTGAGGACCTGCCGTTGTAGCCTGATCTTCTCCTGCTGCTTGCACTTTTAAATCCCATCATTTCCATTCTTGATTGCTTTTTTATTTTTTTTAGAGAGAGAGAGAGGATGATGAATTGATGATGATGGAAATTTGCAAGTTTTTAAAGAGAGATTTATAAGGGAGGGGAAATTATTCAGGTCAACAAAGCAGGGTAAATGCATAAATATTTTGTGTAGATTAATTTTCAAGGAAGTATTATAAAATCTTGCAAGTTTGAATTTCTTGTTTGTTTTTTCTTTATTTAATCATGGTCAAGGATAAAATCCTCATCAGAAGTTTCCAAGTTGCTGCCACCTTCCATTTTCTTTTTATTGTTTTCAAACATTATGACTAATCATGCTTGGAAACAACGATTTCAATGATATTCTAATTAAACATCCCGCGCGCGCGGCAGTTTTATAACATCATTTATTTTAATATTTATAATATATTGATAAGTTTGTTTCTTAATGAAAAATTAAAAATAGTAAATTAAAGAAAAGTTGTTTTATTTTTTTATCAAAATGAATATATTGCACGATTTTATTTGGAGTGATCTTAAAATGCAACAGAACAAATTGTAGATAAATATAGAAGACTAATAAAGAAAATACATTTCCATTTTTTTTTAAAGGGAAAAGCATAACCCAATTGTTTATTTTTCTTAATAAAGAGTTGGTCTTCATGAACTAGGTCTATTATATGAATTCGGATTATTTGATCTATATAACTCACTAATAGGTTCAAATATTCATGAATTAAAAATAAAGTTTATGATATGAATCAAATCTACCCAAATTTTTGATGGGATAGAACTCAAATCGGAAGTTTGGTCAAACACCCAGGCATGTCTCACAATTGAGAGATGTCGTTAATGGGAAAAAAATCGATTTGACGAAGGACACATATCAACAAAAAAGATGTTTACCCATGTTCATAGAGAAAAAAGTTTATACCCATTTTATTATAGTGAAATGATCCATTATCCTTGTTAGAAAAATTAATTATAAATGTTTATTATATAACAATCATGTCACTAGATGCGGAAAGCCATCAGCATTAATTTGCAGTTCAATTCCTCTGTGTCACTTTTTCGTGTTCTAAAATTATTTCACATCTTGGATCTTTAACACATGAACCCAGGATTATGGTGGTCCGTTGAATATTTTTATCAATTCCACATGTCATTAATATAGACTATGGAATACATAGTGGAACATCATTTTTAGAACAGATGATATCGTGGCATTCATCTGTATATTAAATTATTAATCCAGGAGGAGTCGATCTGCAAATTTATACACGTACTGTTCGTTGTCTACTTAATAAAACATCTTGCACAAATTTTAATATGAGAATTGTTTATTAACATTAAAAGAAATTATTGTTTTTGAAATTTAAATAATAAAATAATGACATGTGATATAAATTAAAGAAAATAAATTTAATTTTAATGTAGAAAAAATAATAGCATGTGGTATAATTTTAAAATATTTGAAGAAAAAAGTTTGAAGTAATTGAATTAATTTTTTTTTGATAATTTGATACAACCCAAAAATCGACTAATCTGAAGATCAAAACAAAATATCTCTACAAGTTCAGATTTTTAAATGAGACATAATTCATTAATAGTATCAGAACCTCCAAGTTCACATTCACGTTATGGGTTCAAAACTTCGCTGACATAATTTTTTGTTTTTTATATTTTACTTTTCACTCAATTTCTTTTTAAATTTTTTATTACTAATATATTTTTAACGTATTTTGTATATTAATTAATCGTCTCTTTTTACGATCTTTAATATCTTTAACTTACATATAAAAATAAAATTCAAATAAAAAAATAAATATTAATATTTAAAAAAAAAATAATTCATTTTATGGGTTGAAATTTTTTAAACTTTAATATTGTTAAAAAAATTTACTAGTTATAATGAATTTAATGTTTAATTAAAATTTTATATACTCAATTTTATACTGTTTGATACTCACTTATATATTATTTTATAAAATTTATATATAGATAAAAAAAGTTAATAGGTACATTTTGAAAATAAAAATATTAATTTTATATTATAATTTATCTTGCGCTGAATTTTAATATTCAAACCGTACATTGCACATCAGAAATACTAGTTCAATTAAACAAGAGAATACACTAATGTAATGCGCATGAGTCTATACATATTGTTTGTTGTAACCTAACTCAAGAGAAGCAGACATGGACTTGTAAATCTCAAAAACAAGCCTGTTTTCAAACTCAGTTCTGGAATGTTCCATTTTAGCATCTCGAGATTTCGGAATCCTTTTCGCACCGAAAACATTGTTGGTGTTGGATGATCCTGAATTGATGGCCAATCGCAGCATCATGTTAGTGTAAGCACTCTTCAACTTGTACAACAATTTCACCGGCGACGCCAGCCGCAGCAGCCGTAGCTTCGGCGCCAACCGCAGCCGCCAGGACCGCTTACCGGCTCCAAAGTGAGCCACTTTCAAGCTTCTTCGGTTTTTAGGTGATAATCTTCTATACCCACCTGATCTTCTTCTCCATTGCCTCCCAGAAAATGGGTTTAGTTCCATTGTAGTACGTTCTGCAGTAGGTGTTGTACTATTTTTTTTTCTTTTAGTGAGGACAAGATGTTTATGATGAGATTTGAGGCAAGTTTGAAGGGATTTTATAAGGGCTATGGGAATTATTGAGGTCAACAAAAGCAATTAATTGATTTACGTATGTTTTTAAAATTAATTTCGTGTGGTTTGCAAGGAAGTATCATGAGCTGGTCAATTAATTTAAATTTGGTCGTTCTTGATTTTTGATTTATTTCAGTCAATATAAAAATCCTCGAGTTTGACATTGAGAGCGACTATGTCGGTCAAACTATGTATACAGGAAGTTGCCTTGTTCGTTTTTTTCTACTTTAATAAAATTTGTGGTATATTTATAATGCATTTTAAAATTATATAATTTATTATATTAAAAAATATATTTTATTTATATTAAATCATATAATTATTAATATAAAAAATAATTATTATATATTTTAATATAATAAATTTTATAATTTTAAAATACACAATAAATACATAGTATACTTAAATGCACAAAAATCTTCACATTTATTTTATTTTCTTTAAAAACTCCCTCACGTATTCATGCTTGCAGCAAACGATTTTGTATGATGTTCTAGAAGTGCCATTTAATTGGTGGTTGGCTTTTGTTAGAATTAAATTATTATTGCCAGCTCAAACTACCAATGTGGAAATTGTTAGTGATGATTTTGTCGTCACCACATATTTTTGCTCTCGTCAAACTTTGAAACTATTGACTTGATTTTACTTTAAATGTATTTTATATTTATTTACTTATTAATTGAATAAATATCCCAAGCAAAATGCTCTTATATGTGGGGGTTTTGTTTTTTTTTAGAATTAAAGAAGTTTTTTAACCGAAGAATTAAATTAGTTGGTAACTTTAATCATCTATTATATAAACTATACATGTAACACAAGCATTTCTCACGTGTAATTTTACAATAAAAATTATTTTTTGTATGCTACTTTTTTCTTTTTCTTTTTTTTGATTGGACAATTAAACATTTTATTAATAAGAAGCCTTGGATAAGAGTAGAAGGCATTACTCAGCCCAAGAAAGTAATACACCATGCTCAATAAATCACCTCCTTAACCACTAAAACCGAGAAAGAAAAGTACAGCACAGCAGGGAGCTAGACAGGATCTCGGTTATTCGACCACGTACAGAACGGAACTTGTTGGAATTTGGTGAACTTCACTGAAAGTCTGAAAGCCACAATCATACTCTTGCCTTAATTTCATCTCATGCCTTGACCGAGTTTAGCTTCCCTTCTTTGAAAATACATTCGTTACGAGTCGTCCATATTGACCACACAAGACCAATAGAAAGAGTGTTCATTATTCTAGAATTGTTGACATCGTGGAACATCATACTATGTTGAGTGAAATGACTAATTGGCTTGGAGTGAGCAGCCAACGTCAACCCCACCCATTGGTAACACCTTGTCCAAATATCATAATAGAAGGAGCAATGGAAGAAGAGATGAGAGATGGATCCATTTTCCTCATTTTTTATATGCTACTATACTATGTATGTTTATCAAATGCATTATGTAACTCAAGTATTTTTAAACAAAATTAGATATTTTTATTAAAAAAAATATTAATTATTTTTATTAAACAATATTATATGCACAATCAATATTATTTAATAAATCTATATATGTATAAAAGCAGAAACCGCCTCAAATTTGAAAACCATTGAATTTTCCCGCTAAAAATTATTGTCAAATTACCCTAAATCATATATGAATCATTCAGGCCGGGTGAACTATGAACCACTTGGGCCAAGTGAACCATGAACCACTAGGGCTGGGTTTGGGTCCGGGTCGAAAAAAAAAAACTTAAAACTGAAATTAAAGTTAAAAGAAAATTGAAATTGAAAAAAAAAATCCTAAAAATAAATTGCACCAAATTGATTTGGTGCAAATGGTGCATATGAGAATTTGCCTTGAAATAATAATATAAACATATTCAAATTATTTTATTGTATAACGAATTAGCGTAAATTTCCAGTATTAAAAATTCCCTCTTAGTAAATTCGTACATTTCATTAAACCTCTATTTGGAGGCTGGAGCAAAAGTGTCACAATCCTTCACTGCAATACCAAAATCTATATATATATATAATAGAAATTGCCCCAAATTTGGAAATCATTGAATTTTCCAGCCAAAAATTATTTTTAAATTGGGAGATGAATCTATGAAAAAAAATATTAACAATGATTTGTGTTGTTTTCATCTACTAAAAATAAGAGAAAGACGAATCTATGGAAAAAAAATATTAACAATGGTTTGAGTTGTTTTCATGTACTAAAATTAAGAAAACAAGACTAAAAAAACCTAAATAGCATATCAATCCAATTATTTAGAATAAATTTGGATGTAATTATATTGACCGAGTAACAAATGAACAAATACGGAGTACAAAATTTAACACTACGTTTTTTTTTTTTTTTTTACAGAAAAACACTACGTTTTTTACATGAGCCCATAGTTGTTATTTTCTTTCACTTACATTTCGGAAAGTTTCGAAATTTCCAGTACTTAACAAATTGATTTAATTTAAAATTGTACATTAAATATGAATTGATTTAATTTAAAATTGTATATTAAATATGAATTAGCTAAAACGTTATTCTTAAAGAGTTTTCAGAAAATCATATTACTCACTATTAAAACAATTGTTCAATCACAACAACGGGTTCAATTACTAGTATAATTAATAGGAGTATTTTTAAAAAAAAACAGCATAATATATGTAGATTAAGCTTAATTTTTTGTTGAAGCTGGAAGATTATTGTTGGGTAGTACTATAAACAGACCAGTAACGCCGTGGTTTGCATTTTCTCAATTTGCGGGTAGCGACGTATAATTGGCGGAGGCGGAGGAGCAGCGTCCTGGGGCTGGGGCTGTCTCGCAATTGTTTAAGATATGCCTTGGTGTTGTCCATATCCTGTGGAGCTATGAGATCAGGTCGTGTGGGACCATAAAAGGGTGTGTTGAACTGTAAAGATGAATAGAATATCACCGTTGAATTGATGATTGGAGAAATCTATTATTAATAGACCGATTACAGAAATACAACAACTTTCCCAAGATACAAGCTGATTTACATGGAAAGAATATAGAATATATAAATACATTGGATAAAAACTAATTTCTATTATTTATCTCTAATACCCCCCGTCAAGCGCTGCGTGGGGTGAAGGCACACACAGAGCTTGGAACGAAGAAACTCAAATGCCGGACGAGGGAGGCTCTTCGTGAAGATGTCTGCTATCTGAAGATGTGAAGGAACAAAGCTAGTAGATAACTTCCCAGAAGAGACGAGCTCACGAACAAAGTGATAGTCCAAATCAATATGCTTGGCACGCTTATGGGCAACAGGATTCTGGCTCAAAAACAGAGCACTCTTATTGTCACACAAAAGAGTCGGATGAGAAGTTATGGGCGAACGGAGCTCACGGAGAAGATTAGTGACCCAAACCAATTCGAAAGTCGCGATTCGCTAATGCCTTTTCAGATTCACAAAGCTTGATCGGGCAACCGTTGGTTGTTTCTTAGCGAGACCAAGAAACAAGATTTCCCCCAATAAAAATAGAGTAACCATAGGTGGAACGACGCGTCTCGGTGTAACGGGCCCGGTCAAAGATCGGAATAACCCAAAAATGTAAATATCGGCCTCTTGACGAAGGAGAGACCATAGTGAATCGTACCCTTGACATAGCGAAGAATACGTTTCATCGCTAGAAAATGAGTGTCGGGAGAGTGAAGGAATCGACTAACCGAATCGACGGAACAGATGAGAGATCGGGGCGGGTGATGGTCGACATCGCAAGGCCCCAACAAGTGATTCAGTAAGCGTGGGATCATCGAACGGATCAATGCAGATCGACAAGAGACTCCCCAGCAGCCAATGGAGTGGAAACAGGCTTGGAGTCCAACAACTCAGCTCGTTCAAGGATATCACGGGCATATTTAGCTTGACCCACAAATAAGCCAGCAGATGTATAAGAAACCTCAAGACCGAGGAAATAATTCAGACGCCCAAGATCCTTGATGGCAAACTCACGGTGTGTACGAGATATAAAAGATTGCAACAACGAGTCATTATTCCTCCAGAATAATGATATCATCGACATAGAGCAAACAAATAAATAATGAAGTGCCTCGATGAAAATGAAACAGTGAAGAATCACAACGACTCTGTAGAAAGCCAAGGTTGGTGAGATACGAGCTAAACCTCTGAAACCAGGCTAGGTGAGCCTGGCGAAGACCATAGAGAGCTTTCTTGAGTCGACACACGTGATCAGGTAAACGAGGATCAATAAACCCCGGGGGTTGAGCCATGAACACTGGTTTGTCAAGAACGTCGTTAAGGAAAGCATTTTTGACATCAAGCTGATGAAGAGGCCAACTATGCCGAACAGATAAAGCCAGGATAATGCGAACGGTTGCAGCTTTGACAACCGGACTAAACGTGTGATGAAAATCGGTTCCCGGAATTTGTGTGAAGCCCTGAGCAACAAGACGGGCCTTGTGACGTTCAATCGAGCCATCAGCATGAAACTTCGTACGAAAAACTCATTTCGACCCCACAATATTCATACCCGGAGGGCGGGGTACCAAATCCCATGTGTGATTCGAACGGAGGGCATCAATTTCCTCTTGCATAGCAGCAAGCCACTCGGGATGCTTGGCTGCAGACTTAAATCCACGAGGCTCAGTGGTGGAAACGAGAGCGGATAATAAGGCAGTGGAAGCTAAGTCAAGAGGGTAGCGGGGCTTGAAAATGCCCGCCCGAGCCCGTGTGACCATTGGGTGTGGCGGGAACCCGGCGGAGGAAAGCGAGGTGCCGCCGCAAGAACAAAAGCGGATCGAAGCGGAGGTCGCCGCGACAAAGCCGCCGATGAGGCGCGGCAGAGCCCGCCGCAGACGGGATGCGGCTGGTCGAGTGCAGGGGCATGCACCGTCGAGCGGGTGAACCGGATCGCCTATGTCTGACCGTTTCATCAAGGACGCGGGAGAGCGATGCACATATGCTGAGGTCGCGGGACAAAAGAAAAGGTGGGAAGCCGAAAGCGCGGAAGGATGAGTTGCCGCCCGAGGCATCCAAGAAGGTGGTAATGTCTAATTCTGAGACCGGAGTGGGACGGCTCTCCTGAAAAAGGAAAAAAAAACTCATCAAATTGAGCATGGCGAGAAATGAAGGTCCGAGAAGAGACAGATCAAAACATCGAAATCCTCGTAAATGCTACTATAACCCAAAAAAAAAAATACACGGACGACTACGAGGCTCCAAATTTTGTTATCAAGATAATCCCGAAGGTATGGAAATACCCGACACCCAAAAGGCTTGAAGTTTGCATAATTAGGAGCATAACCGAATAGCAACTCAAAAGGTGATGAATTTTGCAAAACAGGGGTAGGAAGCGGTTGATCACAAAAACAACAATTGCAAATGCCTCAAACCAGAGAGAGAAGCGAGGTGCATGGGCATGAAATAAGCATGGACAAACCGGGCCAGAATGTGGACGATGCTTACGCTCGGCTCGGCCATTCAAAAAGAGTGTAAGGACAAGACAAACGATGAAGTATGCCATTAAGATTCATAAAATTCGGACTTTAGCATTAACAAACTTAGTTCCCCATCACTTTGAAACACCTTGATTTTACGATCAAATTGATTTGCGATAAAGGTATGAAACCGAACCAAAATATCGTATAATTCGGACTTAGCACGAACGGATAAATCCAAAGAAAATCGAGAATAATCATCAATAAATGCAACATAATAGCGGAAACCATCGGCGGTAGAAACAAAAAGCAGGACCCCATAAATCACAATGAATTAAATCCAAAAACACAATCAAGACGTTTCTCATTCAATCCTGAAAAAGATAATCTCTTGCTCTTGGCCAATTGACAAGAAGAGCAGACACTCGGATTTGGTAAAACAGATGTAACAGATAAATGACCAAGTTTGTTCAGTAAAGAAATAATAAAATGTGGGACATGCCCCAGACGTAAATGCCATAAACTAAAACTAGCCTTCAATTCTTTATTAGGACAAAGAAGAACCAAAAGCGGAATCCCTCGATCAAGCAAATATAAGCCTTTGTCACACCTTCCCCGTGTGCGATTTGCTTTGTCACTTTCGATTCGAATGGCAAAGAACTTATCGAGAAAATCACATCGACGGAGGAAAATCGGATGTTAGTTTATCGATAGATAACAAATTTTTAGTGATATGAGGAACCACTAAAACATCCAAAGAATTAGACTTTGCAGCACAATTTACTATAACCAATATGAGAAATATTCAAAGCATTGCCATTACCAACAATGACTCGCCCATTACCAGAATAAGGCTCGTAAGTGTCCAATGTAGTAGTCTGATTCGTCATGTGAGCAGAGGCACCGAATCAAGATACCAATCGAGAGCGTAGTCGACGACACATTGTAGGAGGATGTGAATGCGGGCTAAGTGTCGAGGAGGAAAGTTGGTTTGACGAGCATTGAGAAACCGAGGACACTTATCCACATAATGCTCCCCCGACATATCGACAACAGGGGATTCGACGCCCCCCATTCGTAGAACCGAAAAAACCATTGGTGAAGCGAGTTGCCGTCTTTGTCCACAGTTGCGAAAAAATTTCCCACGATTGCCGAGAGAACGCGCGATTCTTTGCCCAAATCCGGTGAACCTGCTTTGTCACGGGAGTTGCCACCGATGAAGATGAACGGCCCCGACCACGGCCCGAGAAACGATCGGCCGTGAATGCGACTGCGGAGGAGAATTTTCCATAAAGACGAAGCATGGACTCATCTTGTTTGGCTTGGCTCAACAAATCCTTAAACGCCGGAATATGAGTAAATGTCATTCGAGTATCCGCAAAGCTTGCAAATGGACACCCAATCCACGCAAAAACCAATGACTCTTTATCGATTCAATAACGGGACAACCAATAGCATGCAATTGATCACATAACGACTTAAATTTCTTACCATACTCTTCAATGCGAGAATCACCCCCGACGAAGAGAGAGCAATTCCTCGCGGAGTTGATCTTTGGCGAGTTCTGGGAATAAACGCCCTCGAGTAGACCACATAGCGCCGCGATGTGGTGGATTCGAAACTTCAGAGGCGGCGTCTTGGATAGCGATGTGTAAACGACGCTAAGGAGCTTATGGGTCCTTAATTTTCCGGGCGGATAAATTTGGATTGGGCGGCCACTCCTCAAATAGAGGTGGTGGCCGCCGGAGGAGGAGGCGAGCGATCGGTCAAGTAGCCGAAAGGGTCAAAACACTTTCGGCCATATGCTCAATTTGGCGGCGCCATGGAAGGTAATTCGAGGCGCCCAATTTGATTCAAAGAACCATGTTGATCATGGCGGTGTGGGAAGAGAATCGGTGGTGGTTGTTGTGGGTGCCGCCATTGCAGAGAAGATGAAGAAACAGTCGTTGCAGGAAGATGAATATGCGGGATTTATGGGTGGTTGAGACGGATGGGAAGAATAGTGGTTCGGTAGGATTGGTTGCAGAATATATGGGGAAGATTGCAGAATTTACGTGGAAATTTTTGGCGAAGGATTTGTAGGGGTGGGGAAAGTAGGAGATGATTGCAATTTAGAGATTTAGAGTGGCAATGTATGGCAGAAGAGTGAGGAAGGAGATTCACGCCAATTTTTTTTTTTTTTTTTTTAGAATGGCAATTTAAAGAAGACGACGGTAATATTAAGATTTAGGGTTTTCTATGTATACTGCTGATACCATGTAAAGATGAATAGAATATCACCGTTGAATTGGTGATTGGAAAAATCTATTATTAATAGACCGATTATAGGAATACAACAATTTTCCCAAGATACAAGCAGATTTACATGGAAAGAATATAGAATATATAAATACATTGGATAAAGACTAATTTATATTCTTTATCTCTAATATGAACAAATGATCCAAAATGTGAAAGGGGCAGGAGATCGAATCCATATCCAACTTCCCCATGTCCAGAACCGGAATATGAATGATTTTTAGGGATTTTAACAAATGAAATACTACTACTATATTACTTTGTAAATAATTAAATCGGAAAAGTATATACATTACCTGACTTCTTCTTCAGCAGACGACGAACAAAGATATTAAACCCTAGGTAGAACAAAACAAATCTTATATTTATCTTGCGGATGCTATAGAAAAGCCGTCATCCACATTTATCTGCCCTAGCATTGGGCTTTATGGAGAGAGAAGAATAAGAAATAATATCAAATCGCATTAGAAAAAGGGCCCGACCCCTCACATTAGGAGATAAACCAAAACAAATTATGAACTACCTGTTATACCCCTTCATCTAAAAAAAAATTAATTAAATTCTTTTTTTTTTCTTTCCCGTCTTCTTTATTCACTGTCGGCCGCTGCAAACCCACCCCAATCTCCATTTTCTCTCCCCCAATTCCTCATCCCCGCCAACGGCCTATGTTTCCCATTTTTCTGAACCCCACCACCTCTGTTCCCAATTTCTTCATTCTCCATCACTCCTTCGGACCTTCCCCAGAATAATAATTTTAGATCTAAGTAAAATTTAAAATACGCAATTAATCAACTGTTTGGAAAAAAGGTAAAAAAGATTAAGAGAGGAAGAAATGCCGACGGCAGACAGCGACGGATGACGGCGGCCAGCGTCGGAAGCTGTGGCAGATGATGGCGCGGGCGGCGGAAGCGAGGCAAATAACTGGAGAAAAGGTAAAAGTTTAAGAGATGAATAAATGCAAACGGGGGAGGGCGGATGACGGTCGGTGGTGGTGGTGAGAATTAGGGATAGGGTTCTAATATTTTAATTTACAATGATAAGGGTAGTTTAGAAATATCTGTTGATTTTTTTCTAAATAGTGGTGTATCTCCTATAGTTGGGGGTGTTAATAACTGGACCCTTAGAAAAAAAATTACCCTTAGATTGAAAATCCAATTCAAAGTTACTGTTAGGTCTAATTATAATTTCTAATTATTAAGAGGTGAAAAAAAAAACCACATAAAATACCCACAATACCCTTTGTTGTGTACTAAAATATCGGGTTTAAGAATTTGAAAGTGACTATCGATTCTAGTAACACAAACAAGTAATTAATTGTAAATAATTGAACACGAAGATTGCGGGAAGAACTCTTGAGTTCTTCCCTTAAATTTGATGTTGTATAGATGATGAGAGAATGAGAGTAAGGTTGGGAGAATGAATGTCCTCCTTACAATGAGGGGTGTGGTCTTCTATTTATAGAGGACCAACTCTAAAAGCTAAAAAACAATAAATACATATTGGTCATTTATTTTAGGGTTTTATTACAACTGTTGATCTAAACAGTATAACTTTATCTATTATATATATATATTTTACATTAAATGTTCTTGTCATGTCTCGTAAAGTAGACGTTGGTTCCTGACTTCGCCGGACTATCTTCTCGTGTTGTGCTTGTCGGCTTTGCTCGTGGAGCGACCTCGGGGGAGGTCGTCCGCTCAGACAGTCTTTACTCTTCTCTTTCCGACCTCGCCTATGGATCGTCCTCGAGGGAGGTCGCTCGTTAAGGTGAGGTTGTCCTCTATCGGGTCGGGTCGATCCAGGCCTAGGTGGGTCCTGCTGACGTGTCGGATACGAGCACATATCCAGTTTAATTTGTGCTACAACAATAGACCCCAAGGTCGGGCTTTGACTTTGTTCGGAGCTCGATCTTGATTCATATCTTCAATGTGTCTGCGGTTATCATGTTTGCCCCCGAGCCTGCTCGGATATCATATAAGGTCTTGATGGTTCAGAATGAGCCATCGGGTTGAGGATTTTCCTATGCTCGTCGTCGATTTTGTGTGTGCTCGTACTCCGAGGTGAGCCCCTTTGTACGAGCTTTTTCTGTGTTCGTACTCCGAGATGAGCCTCTTTGTTCGAGTCTTTTGTATTAATTGTTCATCGAGAGGCGGAACTCGTTGAGAGTCTTATTGGTTGCTTAGTCTTTTCGATCTTATCCTTCAATCTTTTAATTTTTAAAAGAAAATATTGAAATATTTTTTATACTGAGATGTCGTTTTCATATTTATTTGTTTATGCGACCTTGATACTTATCGTATTTCGGTCGTATTGTCTTAAAAATTTCGATCTTTTATGCCTTTTAGATTTTTATATTCTGATTGTCTTGTTTGACTTCGACTTTAATGCCATAGCATTTTGTGCTTGGAACAATGTCTTTTTAAAAGAAAAGAATATTTAACTAAAAAATTGTCGATCGTCTTTGTTGCTCGTCGAGAGTCTTTATTGCTCGTCGAGAGTCTTTATTTATTCTTTATTTTATTTATATATTTTTGTTCGATCGTCTTATGTGTTTGCAGTCTGTTTTGACTTGTCGTCTTAATTTTCTTTCGACTGGTCGTCTTATCATTTTGCGACTTCTAATGTCTTAGATTTTTTGTGTTTTCTGGACATATTTTCTTCGGTGTATTGATCTCTTTAGAGATCATCGACCTGCTCCTTTGTCTTTGGACATGAAAATTCTGATCGCCTTATTTTAAATTTGTGATTCGAACGACTTAAGAATTGTGATCTTACTGTCTTAATATTTTTGTGTTCGGAACATGTCTTTTTGAAGAAATGAACTCTTTAGAGGTCATAAACATGTCCCCAATTTCTGACCACGAAAATTTAAGATATTTATGATTTGGTCGTCTTATTTGATTGCGACCTTAATGCCTTGTTCTTTCAAATTAATTTGAAAAATTCGATATATTTGTTTAAAGGTATGAAGGAATTAAAGCATATGTAATTTATCCCTTGCATTTAATTAGAAAGTTCGGTATAAAGTATTAATGTAATACTTAGAGAGATTTTATTTTAAGATTGCGATCTTGATCATCTTTTTGCGTTCGTCGTCGACCATTTCTGGCCGAGTTGTTCGCAACTTTTACTGACTTGCAACCTTTTTGCCTTATGGTGTTCTTGGCTTAGTCGACTTTGATAAGGCATGCGACCGAGGTCGTCTTATAGATGGTATGTGACCTGATTGCCTATGGAGTTTTTGGCTTAGTCGACTTTGATAAGGCATGCGACCGAGGTCGTCTTATAGATGGTATGCGACCTGATTGCCTATGGAGTTTTTGGCTTGGTCGACTTTGATATGGTATGCGACCTTGGTCGACTTTGAGACGGTATGCCACCTTGGTCGACTTTGGAGTTTTTGGCTTCGGAAAGGTTTAAATGACTTGGCTTTCTTTTTGTTTAAAATGGTGAGTTGTTTATTCAGTGAACAACCTCAATTTTATTTTAAAACTATACTCAAAGTTCTTTAAACACCGATGTAATATAGACATAATTTTGGTATCCAAAATTTGATTTTTTTGGTTTTGGAAAATTTTAAATTAATCTCAAAATATGAGAATACGACCCTGCCCTTTAATAAATTTTAAAAGCTTGTGAGGTGCAATATATACTAAAAAGGGGGTTATCAAAAAGTTTGCACTTCATAGTACATCAAAATATAAGAATTTTTTTGTATTTGAGGATTTAATTTTTGAAAAGATGATCTTCTTAGAGGTCATTGACCGGCTCCCTAAGTCCTTGAATATAAAATTTAAGAATATGATTTTATTTTATCAAAATGATTATGAGTTGAAAAATTTCGTCGAAGCGAAAAACTGACGCCGGTGAGGGTGGACAAAAACACGCCGAAGCAGAAGGCCAACGCCGAGAAGGCGGGCAGGTCGACGCCGATGAAGGCGGACAAATAACGCCGAAGCGGAAGGCCAACGTCGAGAAGGCGGGCAGGTCGATGCCGATGAAGGTGAACAAATCACGCCGAAGCGGAAGGCCAACGTCGAGAAGATGGGTAGGTCGACGCCGATGAAGGTGAACAAATCACGCCGAAGCGGAATGCCAACGCCGAGAAGACGGGTAGGTCGATGCCGATGAAGGCGGACAAATCACGCGAAGCCGAAAAGTTAACGCCGGAAGGCGGCGTGTTAACGCCACGAAGGCGGACAAATCACGCCAAGCGGAAAGTTAACGCCGGAAGACGGGCAAGTCGACGCGGCTTAAGGCGGGACAAATCACACCGCCGAAAGGCCAACATCGGAAGGCTAAGGTGTCGACGCCGAAGGCGAATAAATCACGCCGTCGGGAAGGCCAACGCCGAGAAGACGGGTAGGTCGACGGCGAAGGCGGTAACAAATCACGCCAAGCGAATGCCAACGCCGAGAAGACGTAGGTCGATGCCGGCGAAGGCGACAAATCACGCCAAGCCGAAAGCTAACGCCGAGAAGGTGGGCGGTGTCAACGCTGGCGAAGGCGACAAATCACGCCAAGCGGAAAGCTAACGCCGAAGACGGGCGGTGTGGACGCCGATGGCGTGCATAAATCACGCCGGGCAAGGTAAAGCTAACGCCGGAAGGTGTGTTGACGCTGAATGAAGGCGGACAAATCACGGCGTTATAAAGCCAAACACCGTAGGCTGGCGTAACACGCCAACATACGCGATAAAATCACGCCAAGCCGAAAGCCAACGCCGAAGGTGGGCGGGCGTTGATGCCGATGAAGGCAGTATAAATCACGCCAAGCGCAGTTAACGCCGAAGGCAGTGGCAGGTCGACGCGCCGATGGCGCGTGAAATAACGCCAAACGAAAGCCAACACCACGGGCTATGGGCGGTGTCGACGCCGGGAAGGCGGACAAATCACGGCGGGTCGCGAAAGCCAATGACGAGAAGGCGGGCAGGTCGACGCCGATGAAGGCGGACAAATCACGCCGAATCGGAAAGCCAACGCTGAGAAGACGGGCAGGTCGACATCGATGAAGGCGGACAAATCACGCCAAAGTGGAAAGCCAAAGCCGAGAAGGCGGGCAAGTCGACGCCGATGAAGGTGGACAAATCACGCCGAAGCGGAGAGCCAATGCCGAGAAGGCGGGCAGGTCGACGCCGATGAAGGCGGATAAATCACGCCGAAGCGGAAAGCCAACGCCATGAAGGCGGGTAGGTCGACGCCGATGAAGGCGGACAAATCACGCCGAAGTGGAAAGCCAACGCCACAAAGGCGGGCAAGTCACGTATGAAAACTAATTTGTTTTCATAAACATGAAAGATTTTATATATGAGTTTTAATTACGAGGTAAAAGGTTGGTTATTTAATTTTGAGGCCAATATTCAGGATATTTAGAAATTTGAGGTTGCGAAGTGGATCACGTGTTTGTGAGGAGATTTCTTTGAGAGAGATATTGAGATTCAAGGCTCTTGTAAATTTTGTAAAGAGTTAGAAAGTTTGGAAGCTAATTTGGTATTTTGATAAAGAAAATCTTTTGTAGATGAAGAAAGACTTGAATTTCAAATCTATTGAAGAAGAATCTCTTATGGATGTTTTAATAAGAATACAATTTGCTTGAGATTTTCGGAGAATGAATGTCTCCTTGCAATGAGGGGTGTGGTCCTCTATTTATAGAGGATCAACCCTAAAAGCTAAAAAACGATAAATACATCTTGGCTCTTTATTTTAGGGTTTTATTACAACCGTTGATCTAAACAGTATAACTTTATCTAATTTATATATATTTTACATTAAATGCTCTTGTCATGTCTCGTAAAGTAGACGTTGGTTCCTGACTTCGCCGGACTATCTTCTCGTGCTGTGCTTGTCGACTTTGCTCGTGGAGCGACCTCGGGGAAGGTCTCCCGCTCAGACAGTCTTTACTCTTCTCTTTCCGACCTCGCCTATGGATCATCCTCGAGGAAGGTCGCTCGTTAAGGTGAGGTTGTCCTCTAACGGGTCGGGTCGATCCGGCCTAGGTGGGCCCTGCTAACATGTCGGATACTGGCACATATCCAGTTTGATTTGTGCTACAACATCCTCTCATAAAAAATAAAATAAAAAAATCAGCCACCCCCTCAATCATCCAAAAACTCAAACCAAACAACAAATTTGTCGTTTACAAACAACACCTCAATCTGCAAAAAGTCATCAATGTCTTCACCCAAACCATAATCCCACTAATGGCGACGTGGAGAGGCCGCCCTCAACTTCCCCGCATGTCACCAAAACCAGAAAATTCTACCGGAGATGGAACATATCTGAACTCGGCGGCACTCGTCAAATCATGCGACTGAGCCGCCGCCCATCCCCACGAGCTTGACGCCCCCACCTCCACGACCCTGTTGTAGCCATGTGATCGGCCAACTACTACATGGCAAGTAGTAATGACTATGAAAGATATTAATTTGTGAGATGATATTTCCATTAAGGGGATTAATCCCAATATATACACATACATAACGTGATTTACAATTAATGGAATTGATGAAAGAATCAAATCAAATCATATAATCTCCTATTAATTACAAAATATTTATTTAGGGAGATTCTAGATGTGTATCTGCATTAATACGCCCCCGCAAAATTGATGTGTCGTCGGCCACAGAAATTTTGGAACGAAGTAGGTGGAAGCGCGTTCGAGACAAGGCTTTGTTAAGACATCTGCCAATTGATTAAGTGTATTAACATAAGTGACTGTGAACATTCCCTTAGTAGATAGATCTCGGACAAAATGAAGATCCAAAGCAATGTGTTTCATCCTCGAATGCATAATGGGATGAAGTGCAAGACGTGTGGCTCCGAGATTGTCACATAGGATACGTGGCGGAGTCGATAGTGAAATCCTGAGTTCTCGAAATAGTTGAAATATCCAACACACTTCTGTAGCAGTTGAAGCTAATGCCCGATATTCCGCCTCAGTTGAAGATCGAGCCACACCACGTTGTTTACGAGACCTCCAAGATATGGGGTTCGATCCAAAGAAAATGATATAGGCTGAAGTTGACTTTCCATCACTCATATTTCCACCAAAGTCGGAGTCCGAGTAGGCTGTCAAGGTGAGACTGGTCAGTGTGCGAAGGAGCAATCCATGATGTAATGATCCTTTCAAGTATCGGAAAAGACATTTGACAGAAAGCTGTAAGAATCCAGTCTCATCTAAAAGCTCAAGCTTGTAGAGAGGTGAGGAATTAATTCATTTGTATATAGTTCCATAATACTCTCCCTCACTTGTGGGCTGGGTTATCCTCTGGGCTGTCAACTCCATCATTGGGAGGAAGAGGAGGCCCAACAAGTGTATAATAATGTGGGTGGAGTTTTTGCTGTCAGCAGGGTTTGAACCCAGGACGAGGGCGTGAGCCTGGAGTCTCTGATACCATGTAAATGTGATTAGGAAATCACCCTTAATTGGTGATTAGGGAAAACTGAAATATATACAATAATGTACAATGAAGTTTCCGTAATTAGAGGAAACCAAATCAAAGGAAAAGTAAATACAAAAATACAAAAGAATATCTACTATCCAAAAACATTTGAACTAGTCAACACTTCCCTTAATACCCCCCGTCAAGCGTTGCGTGGGATGCAAGCAAACGCAAAGCTTGGAACGAAGAAGCTCAAAGGCCGGTCGAGGGAGGCTCTCCGTCGACGATTATGGTTATTATGGAACTATATACAAATGAATTAATTCCTCACCTCTTTCCATAATTTGGGGCTGAACCATAGAGTAGCTCAAAGGGCGATATGCCAGATAAAACGGAAGATGATAAACGATTAATGATATATACTGCTGTGGCAAAGGCATCCAACCAGAGAGATGCTGGTGCATGTGCGTGAAAAAGCATAGAAAGGCCTGTCTCAGAAATATGACGATGCTTTCGTTCAGCCCGTCCATTTTGCTGTGGAGTATAAGGACACGACAAACGATGATGAATGCCATGAAGCTGCATAAAGTCACGTACTCTAGTATTTACGAATTCAGTACCTCCATCACTCTGAAAGACTTTGATAGTACTAGAGAATTGATTGCAGACAAACTTTTGGAAATTTCAAGCCTTTAAGTTGCCGGGTATTTCCTTTCTTAAGAGATTATGCAGAAAACAAATTGGCACCGCGCAGTCGTCCATGTATTTTTCTGGGATATAGCAGTTCCTACAAGGGTTTTCGTTGCTTTGATCCAGACCTTTCACGAGTCTTCGTTACTCGCCATGCTCAATTTGATGAGCTCTTATTTTCATTTTCACGAGCTCCTTCAACGTCAAAGTTACAGGATCTACAGATTACCAGTTTTCTTGAGGCTTCGGGTCTTCATTCGAGTGACCCTTCCCCTCGACCGCCCACACCCGTGCCTCCTCCTACGCCCGTCATTCAGCCCGTACATCGTGTTTTACCCGATGACGAAATGGTCCAGCCATTCGGCCAACCTGCTCCTTTGGTTGAACAGCCCGCCGAGCCCCCTATCGAACCTGCCCAGCCTGCCGAACTAGTCAACACTGAAGTGTTGACTAGTTCAACACTTCCCTTAATAAAAGCCAATCATTGTAGGTCGGATTCGCCATAGATTGAGCCAGACGATTAACAGTAAATGAAATGTCAGGTCTCGTTATAGTGAGATATTGGAGACCACCAATAGCACTTCGATACTCCGAAGGATCAACTGAGCCTGAAACCGCCAATGTTGTCGAAGAAGACATTGGTGTAGTAACAGGTTTAGCACCATCCATGTGAAACTGAGAGAGCATATCAACCATGTACTTTTGTTGAGACAAAAGTAATCCTTCCCGACATTTGATGATTTCAACCCCCAGGAAATAAGTAAGAGCTCCAAGTTCTTTAACGACAAAATGACGCTTTAAGTGAGACGTAAGCCTCGCAAGAAGTATGGTGCTAGTACCTGTCAATATCATATCATCCACGTAGACAAGGACTACCATATAATCATTCAAATGACGATATATAAATAGGGAAGTGTCAGCTTTGGACTGAGAAAATCCAAAAGAAAATAGAGCAGAACATAAAACCTGAAACCATGCCCGAGGTGCCTGACAGAGGCCATAAAGGGACTTGTGTAAGATACACACCTTATTAGGGTTCGACTTATCTACAAAACCAGGAGTTTGCATCATATATACTGGGGTCGTAAGATTACCATGCAAAAAGGCATTACTAATGTCGATTTGTCGAAGTTCCCACTTATGATAAAGAGCAAGTGTGAGCACTGTACGAATCGTGACCGACTTAACGACAGGGCTGAAAGTCTCATGGTAATCCAAACTAGGCCATTGATGGAATCCTTTTGCAACTAAATGGGTTTTGAAGCGATCAACCGAACCATCAGGTCGTCGTTTAATGACAAACACCCATTTGCATCCAATAACATTGCATTTTGGTGGTGGGTCGACAAGGTCCCAAGTGCCATGTTTAGCCAAAGAGGTAAATTCATCCGCCATATCATTTCTCCAACGTGAATCTTTGAGAGCCTGAGAAACCGATGTTGGAGCAACATCAGTATCAATAGGATGTTTAGTATAAAGATGTACCTTTGGCTTAAAAATGTTATTCTGGCTCCTGGTTGTCATGCCATGATTACGAGTGACCACGAGCTGCTCAGGGTGTGCAACTGGGGATATAGGAGGAGAATCTGCTTGTCGAATGGAACTTATAGACAGCGACGCAGAGTGAATGTCAGACTGGTCATCTTGAATGATCGGGGTAGGTGAGTTCTCTCGTGGAGCCAAAACCGAGGTCTGAGATGGTGTATCTTGTGGAGCCAAAACTAAGTGATGAGATGGTGCATGGCTTTGGACGTTCATGTCCTGTAAAAGCAATAAAATATCTGACGATCTAGGTGACGCATGCAAATCTTATGGAGGCTTGATTTGTGGAAATTCAAATTCTTGGAATCGTACATGGCGGGATATAAAGATACGACCACTTGTACTATCCAAACATTTATACGCACTCTGACTAGTTGAATACCCAACAAATATGCAAGGACGCGAGTATGGCTCTAACTTATTCGAACTATATGGACGCAACCATGGGTAACACACACATCCAAACACCCTGAGTTTAAGATAATTCGGAGAGTGTTTGAAAAGTGACTCAAAAGGGCTTATGTTATCCAAAGTTGAAGTCGGCATTCGATTAATCAAGTAAACAGCAGTTTGAAATGCATATGCCCAAAATTCAGATGGTAATTTAGCAATATGAATTAACGTTTTACCCGTCTCCACAATATGATGATGGCGACGTTCGACCAGACCATTCTGCTCAGGTGTGTAAGGAGCTGTGGAAAGCCAATTAATCCCAGTTGAGGCAAAGTATGATTTTAGAGCAATAAATTCCCCACCATTATCACTGTAGAAATTTTTCACAGAATAACCAAATTGGCGTTCAACCAGAGGACAAAATTTTTCAAAAATCACCCAGACTTGAGACTTGCAACTCATAGGAAATAGCCAACAATACTGTGTAAAAGAATCAACAAGCAACAAATAAAATCGATAACCATCAACTGAAATAGACATTGGTCCCCACACATCGGCATAAATATAGTGAAGTGGATGTAAAGCAATCAAAGTACTTGCGCTAAAAGGCAATTCATGTGTTTTGCAACAATAACAAGAATCACAGTTAAATTATGATACGCCGGATTTATTTAATAAAGGTAGTTTATGCTGCGAAACTACTAAAGTACTAAAACGACGAGAGGGATGACCCAATCTCGCATGCCACGTTTGAAGATCAGTACGTAGACCAAGAGTGGCAAAATGTGATGTAGACTTCAAATAATGGCTAGGGGGACGGAGATGTTGGAATTTAGAGGCACGTAAACACATAATACATGCGCAGCGAAAATTAAAGTTCACCAACAACGAACAGTTAATTGCATAATTAAATACGAGTAAACGTAAACTGAATTCTTACAGCAATTCGTATACGGATCCCTCCACTATGGTATCCACGTAACAGTCGTTTACTAATCTGCACAGATCTGCTAGCTTTGAATCCCCGAGATGAATTTGCTAGGAAAATTCTAACTTAGAGATTTTGTGGAGAAAAATAAAACTCACGTTAATTTGAATTCCCAAAAGCTCATATATATAGTAGAGGCCCAGCTTAAATCTTAAGCTAACCTTTATTAAGAAAAATCCCTAATAAAATAAATCTCTTAGATTTATTTCCCACATATAAATCTCTACGGATTTAAATCCCATATATGAAAAATCTCTACGATTTATTTCCATATATATTAAATCCTACAATAATATTCCAAATATTATTATTGGGAATTCTTATTTAATTAAATCCAATTTAATTAAACATTTATAATACTACCTCCGTCCCAAAGAAACGTGCACACTTACTTTATTATCGAGTTTTTGTGAGCGAGTTGTTTATTAGTATTTCAAATGATAAAGTGATTTTTAAAGAGGGGTATTATAGATCTATCTCTCATCTATTTCATGCATCTTTAAAAATTATTTTATCATTTCAAATACTAATAAAAAACTCGCTCGCAAAAACACGTGAAAACAGTAAACGTGCATGTTTCTTTGGGAAGGAGGAAGTAATTAATTCCAAATTAATCTATTATTAATTACTTCTTCATAAATTAAATATTAAATCTAATTTAACATTTAATCAACCAACTATAATTAGCAAACAATCAGTACTTGTTGTGTGACCCATAGGCCCTCATATATCGAGCGATTAGTCAAACTAACGGTCTTAATTGAACCCTAGACAATAAATCAGACATCCTCAATATATGAGGTACGTTGCGAGGAAATGTGCAACTACCTGTAACTGAAACATGGGCTATTACGATTTCCTCCTTTCATTCACGAATACTCGATTAAGCCTTGAACATGATGAAGTGTCTATTCAAATAACTTAATCAATTTATCTCTAATCACTAATTGATCACTTATGTCACACTTGGCCACAAAGTCCAAGTTGACTTGCATTGGCCAATGACATTGATCCAATTATGATGAGAAGATGAGTATTCTCTCTAAATCCACTTTGAGGAATGAATCCTTTTCTTGGCTCAACTACCACGCACATGCACTTCGTGATGAACTCAATCCAAGTCATATCTACCCGTGGTTAGGGTGCAAGCGTCGGTCATGGTCAAAGTGTTGGGGTTATACTGAAAAGTATGCTTTTACTTTGTATAACCAAACTGAATTTCTTATTTATTTTACTTAAATAAATTATTTATCACATGTTGCATTAAATATGAATGAATGTTATATATATTTACTGCATACCCGTTCGATAAAGTCTTTACATGTTACGTTGTAGTTAATTTGGTGATACCAGATCACAGATGATCAAATTAACAGTTGTTTGTGAAGCAGCGAAAGAAGCGGTTTGGCTCAAGAACTTCCTGGTGGACTTTAACGTCGTTCCGAATTTGCCCAGCACAATCCTGGTTTATTGTGATAACGCCGGAGCAGTTGTAAATTCTAGGGAACCGAGAGCCCACAAGGCCATCAAACACATAGAAAAAAAATACCATCTTATACGAGAAATCGTTAAGAGATGAGACATAGAGGTGGCAAAGATTGCGTCTGAAGACAACCTAGCAGATCCATTCACAAAGGGTCTGCCTCAGAGTACATTCGAGAGACATGTGGAAGGAATGGGTGTCAAGAGAATTGTCAATCTACTTTGAGTATAAGTGGGAGAAATATTATTAGGTTCGTGTAGGGTGACATTAGATGTCACATAGAACACGAGACATGTTGTAGTATACTTAAAAGCAGACTTTGAGTATAAGTGGAAGATTGTTGGGGTTATACTGAAAAGTATGCTTTTACTTTGTATAACCAAACTGAATTTCTTATTTATTTTACTGAAATAAATTATTTATCACATGTTGCATTAAATATGAATGAATGTTATATATATTTACTGCATACCCGTTCGATAAAGTCAATACATGTTACGTTGTAGTTAATTTGGTGATACCAGATCACAGAAGATCAAATTAACAGTTCCTCGTGACTAAGTACAAATTCACAACCCAGATGAAAATGAACAACCCATCATGAAAGGTTGAGGTGTAAGGCTCGGGTTGGCTTGTCTTGATCAAGGGATTACACTAGTGCATTATGATCTTATTTGAAAAGGACCTCTGAGGAGGATAAATTCTTGATCTTGAATATCAAGAATTAGACCTCAGTGGTTCGTTATTTCTTAATCTTCGTTCCTTAAATAGGATCGTGTGAAATTAATAACTATTGCTTTGACTTATGATGGGAAGAGAATCAATGCGATTCGATACCTTGTATCTTGGACAATATTATTAATTACATGACGATTGTTAAGATTTAATACGGAGAATCGCGTGCAAGTACGGCTTGCTTGATTTGTTCCCTTGGTGGGCTCAGAATCTTTATCATACCAAATCTTGCAAGTGGAAATTTATTTCCGGTATGGATAATAATGTTGAGCTGTCTTTACTCCAAGGACAAAGATATTAATTAATATAAAGTCTGTTCAGTGACTTAATTAATTAATGGACTAAAATAATCTTAAACCCGGGAAATAATAATCGGGAGCCATATTATTGTGAAGTCGTAATGTAGGTTAAGATGGATATTTCAATATTAATTTTATAGTGGAGTAAATTAATATTAATCGGCTTGAATAATATTTTGGCTAAATATGAAAGCTTCATAGCCCATTGGAGGTTCAATCTTAATTCTCCTAAAGGCCCCTCAAATAGCCCAAACTAAAGTCCAATTAATGAAAAGGAGAAGAAAATATTTTGGCCTATTTTTTCTCTATTATTTTCGAAAAAATTGGGTAGGAAGAGAGAAAAGATTTTCTTGATTTTCTTGGAATGATTTTATGGAATATGTATTCTTGGAATACAAGTTTATCCCATAAATTTAAGAAAAGTCAAAGATCTTATTTCTTTCCTAAACTAGTTGATATTTTCGAAAATATCTATAATATAAGGAGGCGGGATTTTTGTGGAATATTTTAATTATAGAGAAAAGAATATATTGGATATATTCAAGATTTCTTGGAGACCAAGAAAAATATTTTCCCATCTTATTCATAGGTCAAATTTCGACCACCTCATGTATTATAAATAGGGGATGAGTTTTTCATCCCCAAGTGCAATTCCATGTGTTGGAAAAATTAGAAATTCACAAAGGTGGTGGCCAAATATTTTATTTTCTCCTTTAGATTAAAATCGTTCGTTGATAATCCTCCCACCGAATTACGTTCGTGGACGTGGGACATATTTGAGAAGATACTTTGGGTTGATCCATCGTCTCAACGGTTGTCTCTACGAGAGGTTAGTATTTACGTAATTCCTAGATTCCGCAAGCTTAGGTTTTACGTGAAATACGTGTACACATGATGTCTATTTATTCATTAATTATTATGTTGAATTGAATTAGGATTAATTCATGTTAGTAATTAATTGATTAATTTAAATATCTATTTAAATTCAACTCGAATAGATCCGGGCACCCCTATTTTCCCAACAACTGGTATCAAAGCCTCGGTTTCGAGCTCTGTATTTAAATTGTTATTTAAATTATGTTAGCCATTAAATTTTATTAAAAATTGGATAGTATAATTGTTAGATCTGTTTTGCAAGTATCCAATTGTCATGGTATTTAATGTGTTTATTTATTTCATGCGTATGAATGGTTTTAATTCGACTCGTTCGAATTTGTTTTTCTCATGAGAAAATTCACGAGTAGATTAGGCTATTTGATTTATTCAATGTAATGGACTAGTCTAGATTTAGGTTTATTTATTTTGTAAAATAAATTGCAACCTGATCGAAGACAAAGACGAAGATGAGAAATTAAAACGGATCCGGATAGATGCTGGCGACGCGTCATTCATGCTGTAGAACGTGCAAGGGAGGCACGCGACGACGACGCGGGGACATCGCCAGACGGAGATGTTCTTACTGGCCCAGGCATCCAGCGGGATCGGCCCGGAATGAAACCAATCGCTGGCACTCACTGGCGAGCGTTAGTGGGCGAGTAAACAGACGCCTTTCAAGAGTTCGCACGGGCGGGCGTCTTTAAAGCGAAAACTAGAAACCCGCTGCCCGAAGTTTCGCGTGTTTAACAAACTTAACCTAACTTTAAAACAGGTGCATAGGATTTTTGCCGCTGCCGGAATTCCTATCCTAGCATTTTAAAGCTCAAAGCAGGCGACGCGACGAATTCTAAGTGTTAACCATCGGTCAAGGGACCCGGCGGAATTGGCGTGCATTTTATGAGCTACTTACGTAATTTTCGAGATGGAGTTTTTTCGAGACGATCGTGTGGGAGAAATTAAAGACGGTGTTTCTTCAAAATCAAGCCAAGACAAATCAAACCATGACAATTGGATAATTTGTGTCCAATATGTTTATTTTTCTGCTTTGCTTGATTTATTGTTATATTTTCTTATGATGTATTTAATTTGTTTAAATGTGTTTGAATGAGAATTGTCCAACGAAAAATCTCAAATTCAAAAATTACTAAGTATGTTTTAATAATTAATTTGGTTTTGAATCAAATTAATTTTGACCTCCGTGATTTATTTATTTGTGAAATCTTTTGGAGAAATTCCCCTAAGGGACGGCCAAAAGAGAGATTTCACATGAATAAATTCTCAAAAGGGTGATTGTGAATTATTATTAGTGGCGACGATGACCCTCCAGAGACGCTCGATCAAAACGAAGTAATAATTCTGTATTTAATCATGGTTATTACTTAGGTATAAAATTGATATGCATATACTTCGTCGAAGTCCCTGTCAATTTTATATTGGTCAAGTGGGAGCCAACTATTAATTTTTTTTTAAAATTAAAGGTTTGTAACTGTTCTTGTTTGTAACCTGCTTGAATATGATTTAAATGATGACCCTCCCAAGAGGCTCATTTAAAATTGTTTCGAGATATTAGATGATGCATGTTCATATTTTTTTGAGATTTCAATAAGAATCATGTGATCGAATTATGTGATTTTCTTTGTGTTGATCCGGATATCGACACAAGATGTATGTTTATTTCATTTCAGCATGTCGCAACCTTTTAATCCACTATTTATATACTTAAAGTCAATAGAATTGTATAGGAGACTATGTTGATTGGAAACAAAAGTTATGATTGTCCTAACTGCACAAAAGCACAAGTGGATTCTTGACACACCAAAAATCAGATGAGCCAACTAACGAGTCAAAAATGCGGGGCTCGTCAGATCACCTTGCGAGAGGTGTCGTCACTAAAAATGGTGGAGGGCAATCCCATAAGGGATTACGTCCTCAAAATTGATGGTCCATCTGAACAAACTTGAGGTCCTTTGGTACTCCACTCTCTGTCCAAAAGTTTTTGAGCAATTTGGCATCGCTAGCTAATTTGTTGCAAGCTTTGGTCTCGGACATTGATGGAGCACAAAACTCAAGCTTTGATGGCAAGTGGTCCGTCTTCATTTTCTAGGCCAAGGGAAGGCAAGAAGAAGAAGAGGACCAAAAGCCATAAGCAATGAAACTCAACTGTTGCCAAGAGCAATGGTAAGATTGTTGGGATATAACCCCAACAAAGATGAGGAAAGCTGGTGGTGTCAAGAAAAATCCAAAGAGGAAGTGCTCTAACTACAAAAGGACATTGGAGGTCAGCCTGTTCCAACCCCAAAAGGGCTGGAAAGAAAGGTAATTCTCAGCACTAGTTGTTGAAAATTGTTTAGCGGCGTATGTTACCCAGTCGTGGGAAATGGATACGGGGTCCACTAATCATATTTACTTCATGGGTTCAAGCGGACCCGACAACTTAGTGGAAGTGAGATCCTCATCATGCTAGGCGATGCTACGAGAGTGGCAGCTGAAGCAATGGGAGACGTGCACATGTCTTTTGAAGACAAGAGTTTAATTTTAAGAGATGTTCTTTATGTTCCCGTTTTTCGTAAAAACCTTATTTCAGTTTCAAAACTATTTGCTGATGGATATTCTGTTCATTTTAATAAATATGTTACTGTTTTTCGTAACGATGTGGTTATCTGTAATGGAACATTACGGAACAATCTCTACATTATTAATTGTGCACACCACATGCACAATGCATCCTATAACTCATCTACTATTTCAAGCAAAAGGAAACGTTCAACCAATGTGAACGAGACACTTCTTTGGCACCTAAGATTAGGTCATATTAATCCAAAAAGGATCCAAAGGTTGGTCCAAGATGGTTCATTGGAGTCTTTCATGGTTGAACCATTTCCAACTTGTGAATCATGTTTGGAGGGTAAGATGACCAAGAGGGCATTTGGAGCCAAGGGGCTTAGAGCTAAAGAAGATCGTGAAAATTTGGAGCCAAGGGGCTTAGAGCTAAAGAAGATAGTGGAATTACAGAGTTGTGGTTGTGCAAGCTGTATATTCCGATCGTGAAAATTTTGTGGTGCATCGATTTCATCAATGATCGGAGAGTCCTCAAGAGCAACACTTTCAGATGCCTCTTGGCGAGAGTTTGAACTATGTTGTTCTCATTCAGCCCACTTGGAGTTTTTTGTGAAGGAAATGCAACTCCAATTACGCTCCCACTGGCTGAAAGAGGATCACTAAATGATAAACTTCCACCATGAGAGCTGCTGAATGCTCCCACTGATTCTTTGTCACGTTTCTTTGACAAGATATCAGTCTCTTGGTTATCCTGTGGTTCTTGAATTTCTTCAAGTTCTATCATCTTACGGCATTGTTCCTTAAAGACATAGTCTTCTTCGAGGAACCTGGCCTGCCTAAAAATAATTATTGTTTATTTCTCAGGTAGATAGAAATAATATCCTCTCATTTCCTTAGGATATCCCACAAGGTAACCCTTTTCACCTTTGGACTCCAACTTATCAGTGAGCATCTTTTTCACAATTGCGGGGCAAACCCACATTTTGATATGTGAAAAAGTTGGCTTCATGCCACACCATAATTCATATGGTGTATGCTCAACTGATTTGGATGGAATCATATTCAGAATGTAAATTGAGGTTTGTAACGCGTATCCCCATAAGAATGTCGGAAGGGAGGAAAAAACTCATCATGGACCTTACCATGTCTAACAAGGTTCGGTTTCTCCTCTCGGACACTCCGTTCATTTGCGGTGTTCCGGGAGGAGTCCATTGTGATTGAATTCCATGTAACTTTAAGTAATCCATGAACTCATGGCTAAGGTATTCACCTCCCGATCCGATCGAAGAGTCTTGATATTCTTACCAAGTTATTTTTCTACTTCAGCTTTGAACTCCTTGAATTTCTCAAAAGATTCGGATTTGTGCTTCATAAGATACACATATCCATATCTTGAGAAATCGTCAGTAAAAGTGATGAAGTAGGCAAAGTGACCCCTAGCTAGAGTGGGCAATGGTCCACAAACCTTTCCCAGAGAAGGGTTTGTTGGTCATTTTGCCATTGACACAAGATTCACAATTTTCATAAGACTCAAAGTCGAATGGGGTTAAGTAGTCTAACTTTCTTAACCTTGCAATTTTATTCTCATTTGCATGACCAAGCCTACAATGCCACAAGTAAGTCAGGTTTTCATGATTACTAAGTTTGAGTCGTTTGTTTTATATATTAAGAACATTATATCCACAACGCAACAAGTATAAACCATTAGATAAAGGAGCATTTCCTTACACATCACCATTAAGCGAAAAATAACAATTATTGTTTGCAAAATGGAAGGAAAAACCTTCAATATCCAACATCGGAATAGAAATAATGTTGCGGGTAATAGAAGGAACAAAATAACAATTATTCAGTTCAAGTCTAAAACCAGAGGGTAAATCTAGAACGTAAACGCCAACACGTTCAGCAGCAACTCTTGCTCCATTCCCAGCGTGTAGGGCGACTTCACCCTGCCTAACTGCCCTGCTATCCTTGAGACCCTTCACATTTGTACAAATGTGTGAGCCACAACCGGTATCTAATACCCAGCAGTTAGTATCATTTGTGGACATGTTTATCTCAATAACAAACATACCTGTTCCAGTGGCTGAGACACCTTGTGTCTTCTTTTCAGCTGCTAGAACCTTACAGTCCTTCTTCCAATGCCCCTTCTGCTTGCAGTGGAGGCATATATCCTTGTCCACCCTCTCCTTCTTTTGAATTCCACCTTTAGGCTTAAGGAAGCTTGGCTTGGAGCCTTTCTTTGCCTTGCCCCTTCGCTTCTTCTTTCCTTTCGGAGAAGAAGAAGTAGAGGCACTCACCATGAGCACGGGTTTTTCCTTAGCAGTGGAAGACTCAAAAGTCTTTAGCATGTTATGCAGCTCGGGCATAGTTGATTTCGTCTTATTCATATTAAAGTTTACCACGAAACTCGAATATGATCGGGAAGCGACTGAAGAATGGCATAAACAGCAACTTTGGTCTTGAGCTCAATGCCCAGACAACCAAGTTTCTCGATTAGCCCAATCATCTTCAACACATGAGGAGAAACCTTCCCTCCCTCAGACAATCGGCATCTAAACAGATCTCTCATCACTTCATAAATCTCGGAATGAGATTCAGAATCAAAGAGATCCTTCATATGCTTAATCATCTCGAAGGGGAGCATCTTCTCATGTTGCCTTTGCAACTCGGGAGTCTTCCCGAGTAGCATAACACACTGAGCCTGGGAAGCATCCTCTTGAAGTTTCTTTTGAGCCTAGGCGTCAAACGCATCGGCTTCTTCAGTACCAGCCTCCGGGGTAGCAGGGATTGGCATGTCCAACACGTACTCAATCTTTTCTTGCCTAAGCACCAAACGCACGTTTCGGTGCCAGTCGAGAAAATTTGGCCCAGCCAATTTGTTTGTTTCCAAAACGCTTCTCAGTGATAAGTTATTCATTTCAACAATCCTAGAGAAATAAAATAAAATGGAAATTAAAACACATAATTCCTATTATCAATATTCAGCAATCAAAATAAACATGGTCTTTCAAATTTATTTTGTCTCCATTATTTTCACATATTCAACGACCTCATCGGAAGAATACGAATTTATATCTAATATAAATCATAATGGATTAGGATCCACATTCCTACTATCATAATATCTGCTTGGGTTGATTACTATGATAGCAGAACTGGTAGGTCTCCAAACCAATTGCAAAATCCTGCAACTCCTAGTTGATTGAACCTAGTTCAATCGGATGCCCCTTGACTTTCATTTCCCTGCTTGGGCTGGTGAAACAAAGTCAAGTTTATTTACAACCATCAAGCGGCGACACTACGTGTCCCTATAAAGGTCCTGTTAGATGTAGATCCGAGCAAAAGACTTGGGCCTTAAATACTCATTGGAACGAAATCTCCGGTTTACCTTTAATTTTGATGGAAGGCATCGTTCAACTTAATGAAAATCATATTTTAGTGAGGAACGTTTTAAAGGCGGGGTATTAATTGCTTAATATAGATCCGAACATGTTAATCTACATCACATTTGAGCATTTATTGGGCGCCGCCTACCCAAACATGACATTACACGGACTAACATTTATATGGGCGCCGTCTACCCAAACAATTAATATGGTTCGACATTTATTGGGTGCCGCCTACCCAAACAGTTATAATGCGGACTATAAAACGTTAACTAATTTAAATAATTAACCAAGTGGGATTTAATAACCTTTAGAAAACATTGAATTTTAAATCCAATTTTAAATTCTATTTTTCCGTTATTAAAATATTAATAATTAATCCAATTAATTATAAATAAAAGTCCAATTTTTATTACCATTCCTTTTAAATTTAATCCAATTAAATTTAAAACATATTGGTTTTATTATTTTTCCAAGGGCTCAAGTGCAATTATCCAATATTTGCACGGAGGGGCCTGTTTGAAATCCAATTTGCAAAACACCCCTCCCTCATCACTGCCCAAAATTCTACAGCATCTAATCTGTAATTCGGGACATCCAATTTCACAAAATCCAAACCCAGTCAACATTCATCATCAACAATTCGACATAGAAACAACATCGAACATTTTCAAAGATTAAGGGACAATTTTGAAATCGAACAGCAGTGCAAGCATCAGGGGTAAATCGAACAAAATAAGACCAGAAGGAACCATCTTGTTCGAAACCGAAGAAACCCAACGAGCCATCGCCGTCGTGACTGTTGGGATTATACTGAAAAGTATGCTTTTTACTTTGTATAATCGAAACTGAATTTTCAGACTTATTTACTGAAATAAATTGTTTATCACTGATGCTTTAAATATGATTGAATGTTATATATATTTACTGCATAACTGTTCAATAATTCGTACGTGTTATACTGTAGTTAATTTAGTGATACCAGATCACAGAAGATTAAATTAACAGTCCCTTGTAACTAAAAGTACGTCATTCACGACCTAGATGGAAATGAACAACCATCGCGAAAAGTTGAGGTGTAAGGCTCAGATTGGTTTGTCTTGACCAAGAGATTACACTAGTGCATGACTGATGCGCTGAATAGGACCTACAGGAGGATAAATTCTTCAGAACTGAACAAGGAAGAATTAGACCTCAGTGGTTCGTTGTTTCTTAACCTTCGTCCCTTAAATAGGATCACGTGGGATTGGTAAATATTGCTTTGACTTATCATGGGTAACGAATCAAAGAGAGATTCAATACTTTTTATCTTGGGCAATATTATTGGTCACATGTGATTGCTAAGATTTAATACGAAGAATCGTGTGCAAGTACGCTTGCTTGATTTGCCCCCTTGGGAGGTTTATAAGTTTTATCATACCAAATCTTGCAAGTGGAATTAGTTTCCGGTATGGATAATAATGTTGAACCGTTCCTCGACCAAGGACAAAAGATATTAATTAACGGAAAGCTATTTCAGTGGCTTGAATTAATTAATGGGCTAGATAATCTTAAACACGGGAAATAATGACCGGGAGCCATATTGACTGTAATATGGGTTAAGATGGATGGTGCAATATTAATTATGTAGTGGGATTAATTAATATTTATGGGCTTGAATTATATTGTGGCTCAATATTAGATATTCAAGATCCATTAGAAGGTCCAATCTTAATTCTCCTAAAGGCCCCCTGAGTAGCCCAACATATAGTCCAATAACTGAAAAGGTGATTAAAATAAAATAAATATTGTTGCTTATATTTCCTCTAATTTTTTTCGAAATTTATGGATAAAAGAGGGAAAAAGATTTTCTTTGAATTTTGTTATGGAATGAAGATATGTATTCTTAGAATACAAGATTATCTCATTAAATTCAAGAAATCTCCCACTTGGTTATTTATGAGAGAAATTTCGAAATTTTTGAAAATAGAGGGCAAGAAAGATTTTCTTGATTTTCTTGAAAAGATATTATGGAAGATATGTATTTCTTGAAATACAAGAATATCTCATAAATTCAAGAAGATCCAAATCTTGGATTCTTGCATCATCAAATTTTCGAAAATAATGTCCATAATAGAGGAGGTGGGATTTTTGTGGAATATTTTAATTATGGGAAAAAGAATATAAGGGATATATTCAAGATTTCTTGGTGACCAAGAAAAGTTTTTTCCCACATTGAAATATCACATAAATTTCGTTCACCCTCCCTCCTATAAATAGGGGATGATTAGTTCATTCTCAAGTACAATTCCATGTGCTGGAAATATTAGCAAATCCACGAAAGTGGGGTAACAAAGTTTATTTTTTCCTTTTGTTAATTGTTCGCGGGTATCCTTCCACCGGATTGTCGAGCAAGGGCTAAGGGAATACTTGGGAAGTCCTTTTGGTTAGTCCGTCCGACCAAAGCCACTGCCATCGCGAGAGGTACGTTCACGTAAACCCGTAGATTCTGCATGCGTAGGTTTTACGTGATTTTTTATATGCATGATTTGTTGTTGCAATTATTATTTGAATTAATATAGGATTAATTCATGCTAGTAATAATTAATTAATTAAATTTGTATTTAAATATTCACCCCGAATAGATCTGTGCAACTCATTCCCCAACAGTGACCGCGTGGGTGAGTCACTCAGCCACCAGGCGCGTGCGAGCGACTCGCCATCACCACAGTTCAAAATGCACGGGCATCGTGCCGATAAGCCTTGAAATGAATCGATTCGACCTCGAAATCGAAGAAGCAAATGGATTCTCCGATGCAACAACGAAATCAACCCAAAACGAAAACAAATTCAACCAAATCAGACGCGAAGCAGGAGAACGAAGCCAAAAAAATGGAGCACCGTTAATCGGTAAATGTGAGCGCGCGCGTCGCCGCCGCATTTGACCGATCGACGTGAAACGTCGTGAGGCGAGGATGAGGGTGTCGCCAACCGCACAGCCACCGCGGTGACTCGCAGCCATCGCGAGACACGACGTGAGCCACCGTCTCGAGCGACGCATCGCGGTCTCCATTGTTGGCGGCGACACAAAAAGGCGAAGGGTTCGAAACCCTAATTTGCGATGGAGACACAAGGAAGACGAACCAGGATGATAAATGGGAAAAGGGGGTGCGTCTTATCTAATAAGCGTGCCCCCAAAATAAATAATTCACATATGGTGTTGTTAATTCACACGGTCGTACCATCCGTTTATAAAAAAAATTATAAACCAGAATTTATGCAATTAATTAAAGAGCCTGTAGCTCTGATACTACTGTTGAAATTTAGAGGCACGTACACACATAATACATGCGCAGCGGAAATTAAAGTTCACCAACAACGAACAGTTAATTGCATAATTAAATACGAGTAAACGTAAAAAAATTCTTCTGAAGAATTGCACACGGATCCCTCCACTATGGTATCCACGAAACAGTCGTTTACTAATCTGCACAGATCTGCCAGCGTTGAATCCCCGAGATGAATTTGCTAGGAAAATTCTAACTTAGAGATTTTATGGAGAAAAATAAAACTCACGTTAATTTGAATTCCCAAGAGCTCATATATATAGGAGAGGCTCAACTTAAATCTTAAGCTAACATTTATTAAGAAAATCCCTAATAAAATAAATCTCTTAGATTTATTTCCCACATATAAATCTCTACGGATTTAAATCCCATATATGAAAATTTTCTACGATTTATTTCTATATATATTAAATCCTACAATAATATTCCAAATATTATTATTGGGAATTCTTATTTAATTAAATCCAATTTAATTAAAATAATAATTAATTCCAAATTAATCTATTATTAATTACTTCTCCATAAATTAAATATTGAATCTAATTTAACATTTAATCAACCAACTATAATTAGCAAACAACCATTACTTGTTGTGTGACCCATAGGCCCTCATATATCGAGCGATTAGTCAAACTTACGGTCTTAATTGAACCCTAGACAATAAATCAGACATCCTCAATATATGAGGTACGTTGCGAAGAAATGTGCAACTACCTGTAACTGAAACATGGGCTATTACGATTACCTCCTTTCATTCAAGAATACTCGTTTAAGCCTTGAACATGATGAAGTGTCTATTCAAATAACTTAATCAATTTATCTATAATCACTAATTGATCACTTATGTCACACTTGGCCACAAAGTCCAAGTTGACGTGCATTGACCAATGACTTTGATCCAATTATGATGAGAAGATGAGTATTCTCTCTAAATCCACTTTGAGGAATGAATCATTTTCTTGGCTCAACTACCACGCACATGCACTTCGTGATGAACTCAATCCAAGCCATATCTACCTGTGGTTAGGGTGCAAGCATCGGTCATGGTCAAAGCTCATCATCCTACACATGCTGTGTGTATTGACATCAAGTCAAAGGAGTATTGACCTCAAGTCAAATGAGTATCGCATCGCTCCCACTAACCGAGACACCCGTAGACACATATAGTGGAACTACATCAAACGGTTTCTCGGATGGGTATACCAATACCCTCTAAGGTATTTGTGCATCCATCATGAGATACCTAGTATCTCGTAGTAAGTGAGATCTTACTACACTTTCAAAGAGCATGATGCAGATAGCACATCAATCTCCATTGTATCATCAATATTCCATTCTTGATGATCCTCGATTGGGCCCATTTGAGAATCATGTTTAGGTCATCTGAGTTCTCACACACTCAATGACAGCAGTGATTCAAGGGAACACAAATAAGAACAAATGCAAACAATCAAACATAAAATTCTAATAGGTGCAACGCCATATATTTAATATTAAATAAACAATAATATTAAATCAATATTGAATATTATCTGAGCATTATGTCCTTACAATGGATTGTCTCTAGGACACTAACACTAACAGATGGTAGACTCCATTACTGCATTTTCCATGAGCCAGAGGCACCCCCATAAGACGATCCTTCACAACAAAGGCAGAAGGAAAGAATTCCACAGAAACATTATTATCACGTGTAAACTGATGAACTGATAATAAATTTTGTTGAGCCCGTGGTACGCATAAAACATCGTTTAATTTAAAAGTACGATCATGAAAACGAAGTAGTGTAGTACCAGTGTGGGAGATAGGCATAGAGGATCCATCAGTGAGGTGGACTTCCTCAGTCCCATCGTACTCAGAATGAATAGACAAATTACCCAGGCCAGATGTCATATTATGGGAAGCACCCGAGTCCATCATCCACGAATTGTTGTTTGGAAAAGGTCCAGGTGACCGTGCTATATTTGCAGTTGCTTGTAAGCGACGACAAGTGAGAGCTGTATGACCCTTATATTGGCAAATCTGACACACAACAGGAGGTTTATTTGCATTAGGAGTATTATTTGGATATTGGAACGTACCATTATTCTGAGAACGACCCGAGCCACCACCACGGTAGCCCCCTTTGTTGTTGTTTCCAGAATTGGAGCCCTTCGACCGCTTTTGGTTCTGGTTGTTACGACCCTGACCACTATTCATCGCAGAATTAGCGGAGACAACAAGGCTCGAAGTGTTGTCGTCAAGGTTGTTCACGAAAGTGTCTTGGGTAACTAAGATATCGAGGAGAGTCGAAAATGGGATGGAATGCGGCTGAGCTCGAATCGACGCCACAATATCCCTAAATTTCCGTCCCAATCCATTGATTACACAAATAGTGAAATCATCATCCGTCATTGGAGAATCAATCAAGGCTAACTCATCAGCCTTCGATTTCAAAGAGTGCAAGAACTCAGTAACAGAACGGTTACCTATTTGTGCACGGCCAAGATCAGATTTCAATTGCATCACCCGAGCGACTAGCAAATATCTGATGCAACGTATTCCACGCCTTCTGCGCATTTTCGGCAGTAGAAGCGAACGTGGATACTTCCTCAGAGAGAGAACCCATGCATGATGGTGGCGAGAACCAACTGATCCTGTTTGAACCAGTGCTTGTATGTGGGAGACGTACGCTCCGGTTCAACAATGTCGCCATTAACATAGCCTTGGATATCTAATCCATTGAAGAGAGCAAGAAGAAGAGAACGCCATTGGGCAAAGTTTTGGCATGTCAACTTCTGGATGTGCTGCATTGAGTGGGGAATGGTGACGATTGGAGGATTTTAGTGGCGGTGGTGTCGGCAGATTGCGATATGATGCAGCGGCGACGGAGTAGGAGAAAATTAGACTTTTGGTTTAGGATGATACCATATGAAAGATATTAACTTGTGAGATGATATTTCCATTAAGGGGATTAATCCCAATATACAACACATACATAGCGTGATTTACATTAATGAAAGAATCAAATCATATAATCTCCTATTAATTACAAAATATTTATTTAGGAAGATTCTGGATGTGTATCTGCATTAATAATGACGTGGCAATCGGGACCAGGTCTGGTGTAGTATTGTTAAATATTATTTTCTAACCCATTGCGCAAACCCTATATTTCTGGTAAAAACGGTCCTTTTAAAGCGGTTCATTTTAAACGGGCCTCTAATAGTTGAGACATAATCCTAACCCTAGCGGGTTGCGGGCTAAACGGGCTAAATGGGCCACCTAACGGGCTCCGAAAAAAATTTAAAAAAAAATGTTCAAACATTAACATTACATAATGACAAAAATTTCGATCCAGGGCTAATTTCCATCATCTTTAATAACAAATGTTCAAAGTATAAAATTAGTTCCCATCATCTTTAATAACATAATGAAAGCAAAGTTCCCATGAAATTAGTTAATAATATAAAATTTGTATCATCACATTTATAAATTAATACCATAATATTAATTTATAATTATAATGATATCGGTTTTCATATTATGAACAAATTTTATAATAGAATTTATAAAAATATTATATTATTATTTTATATTGGATTAATATTTTACTTATTTATTCAATTCAATAGAAATTCAAAACTGTTAAAAAATATTGAATTGGAGAGGATTAATTATTAATTGACTAAATCAAATAGAAATATTTAATTTGTAATTGATTGGCCATAATTTTTTTTTTGCCTTATTTAAATTTGTGAAAAAAACTTTAAAAAAATTAATTAAAAAATTAGAAAATGAAAAAAAAAATAAAAAAATTGAGTATATATAAATATAAACGGTTAAACGGGTTGGTCGGTTAACTTTCATGGTTAGCCCGTTTAGCCCATATTAATCGGTCGGCAAAAAAAGACCGATTTTAAACAGGTTCCTAAATTCTTCGGCCCTAACCCTACACATAATAGGTTTAAACGGGCCGACCCGGATTAACAATGCTAGTCTGGTGAAAGGATACGAGGAGCCGAAGTCGGCCTCTAAAAGGCGACCTCACAGTGAACAACCAATCGAGGCCGAAAAGCCGACTTGAGAGATCGACAAGTCGAGCATCGACCTCCCATGAGGTCACGCAATGTCATCCCATGTGCGAGGTCGGTGAGCATATATTTCGAAAAGGCATCAGATCCAAGCCAAAACGTGTCAAAGGCGCGGATGGATAACTATGGCCCTAATGTATGTATATTTTTCATTATTGGGTTGATGCCCTTCATATACCTGCAAATGCTGGTCCATTCGATGTTTAAATTAATATTATACTTTGGGCCGACTTTTTCGTTTGTATTGGAAGATTATTGTGTTGTGGATATAGCTATACAGTATGGCCCAGGTTATTAAACACCCCCTCTTTTAAGAAATACACCACTTAGATGAGTTTACTTCTTATAAAATTATTACACTATCAACAAATTTCTTGAACTACTCTTCTTCTTCTTAATCCTTCATTCCATCTGTAATTTAAAAAATCAAAGCATAAACCCCCACCAAAAAAAAAACTATGTTTTCGTCTTATATCCTACCCAAGCCTTCAGTAGACATCACCGCTGCCACCACAAAAATATGCTTGCATCCTTCCACCCAAACAATGACAAAAGGTAAGGTTTTATATTTTTATTGTTAGAAAGGTTTAGAGTATTAAAAAATTTCATGTCTTAATATTTGATTTATGGCACAAAAATTTATGGGTTTTTGTTTAAAATGAAAGAACTCACTTCAAATATCCATCAAGTGAACGAATTTCACAATTTTAAAAATTCAAAACTGATTTTTCAATTTTTTTTATCGATTTTCGATTCTTTTTTTCGAAAATTCCATGTTTTTTACGGAAAAGATTTTTTAAATTGTCAAAGATTTTCAGAAAAAAAAAACTTTCAAAAAAAATATTTCGAAGAGAATTTAGAGTTTTCTGAATAAAATTTTAAAAAAGATACCAATTTTTGGAAAACCTTTCTGAAATCTACTTAAAACTTTGAAAAAAAAATTCAAAATTTGAACAAATTTAAGAAAATCAGGTGCGAATTTTATCAGTACACGTGATCGAAAAATAAGCTGGTGAAGCCATAAATAAAGCGCGAGTATTCTTGGAAGTTCTTGCTGGATATTTCTTTTGGTGGTAAAAATTGTACTTCAACACATGTTTTAGAGAAACTGTTTGAATTATATTAGAATAAGGGGGTGTATGTGGTCACAAAGTATAAGGAGAGAAGAAATAGTACTTTTAACATTTTATTTGTATATTAAAATCATAAATTAAATGAGTGGTGCATTTCCTAATAATGGGGGAGGAGAATTTTTTTTTTCCATATGTATATACTCAAAAAAAAATTCACAATAGTATGTTGAATTAAAAGAAGAAAAAACTAGCCTATATAAGTGTAGACAAGTGAGAATTTCTTAATATTCCTACTTAGGATGAAGCTTGTATTTCATTTCTAGATTATCTCTAAATCCATACTCCTAGTCAAATATTTTCAATGCTATGTTGAAATCACATATTGATTTAGGATGTGTTTACAAATTCTACAAAATAATTCTCATGATCACTTTTTTTCATAAATTGTTTTAAAGTATATATATTTAAAAAGAGATATATTTGTATGAGACCGTCTCACGGTGAGACAGGTATAAATTGGGCATTGAAGCTTTAACATTTTGGAAGTGGTGACTGGTGAGTGTAATTTGTGCTAGGTTGTACCCCGTTTCATATGAGTTTTTGTCATTTAAAAACTATTCTAAAAAATGTTTTTATAGTTTGTAAACACAAATTTAGCTAACTAAAGTCCAAATGGAAATTGTCAAATATAGTGATTGAAAATTTGAAGGATGAAATGCCTTCTACAGTTCAAGCAAAATATGTAACATTTGGTAGTAACAGCATATAATTTCATAATCGAATATTATCTGAGTTTCTAATTTTGATAGTCAAAATACAAATCCAAGTATTTTTTAGAAAATATTGCTCCTTTAGTCTCATATTAGATTACTTATTTGTTAAAAGAGATTCATCTCATATTAGATTTACTTATACGAAAAAAAATATTAAGCAAGCTTATAATTTTTAATTATTTCCTTCAAGGTCATTCATTATCTTTGCTCACAAATAAACATTTACTATACTGATAGTCTTTTTTCTACTTTATTGATAAACTCGATAAAGTGTCAAGTGTGGATAGCTAAAGTGGTTAGAGCTCCACCACCTGAGATCCTTCTTGTGGGGTGGTGATCCCCCTGTTGTTGGGTTGCGGTTGCGGTTCCGAGTTGCAGTTTCGGATGGTCCCCCTCTTGTGGTGATTGCGGTTCCGGTCTACAGCGAGATGAAATGATGTTGGCATGTGTCCGATGATAGAAGGAATTATTGTAATTGATTATGTTAGAAAACTATTGTAATTTATTGCCTTTAAAAAAAGATAAACTCGATAAAGTCAAAAGGTCAATAACTCCACCAACAAAATATCAATTTATCATATTAAATATTAATAATCTATATAATTTTTATATTAAATTTCATGAAAATAGTATTCAGGTGATCGAATTTGCCCGGAGGGGATGAGAGGGAGTATATACCATGTCGACAGTCGACCTGCGTTAATGATATATTAAAAATAATTGGAATTAGAAAATTGACACACAACACACGAATCGAATTGATTGTGGATTTGTGGTAGGGGTGTTCACGGTACGGTTTTACGATTTTTTTTTGCTAAATTCAAATTGTCTTGCTACGCGCGGTTCGGTTGATTGCATAATTTTAAACCGCGGTTTTTTATATAAAAACGATCATGCGGTTTTGGGCGGTTTCAGTTGATTATTTGCAGTTTGGCGGTTTTAAAGGAACATAAATGATAGTAGAAGACATTAATGTCTATTTAAATTAGTGACAACACATTATAATGTTCTATAACATGGTTTAAGTTGTAAAAGTCTATATTGAAATGAAAATTGAAGTACGAAGCACACTTGCATGAGACGGTCTCACGGTGAGACGGGGCATAAGTTGGGTATTGACGTTTTAATACTTTGGAATTGATGAATGTGATTTGTGCTAAGTTATACTCCGTCTCATGCATGACACAGTCTATGAGTTTTTGGTCCTTAAGTAATATCTATGAACATCATAGCATGATTAATTTGTAGAGGTCCAACTCTTTGAAAAACATGTTGAAAGATGTTGAAAATAATATAAATACAACATATGAGCTTCTTACCTATAAAAGCTAAGAATGCAAATTAGAAAAATCATAAAAATGATTTATTACCTTGTGAACTTAGTTAAAGAACGATGGTTAGAGATATAGGATGACAAATTTTAATTACAATTGAAACTATGCGGTGCGATCGATGCGGTTTGCAACGAAAATTTTAAATTGCACCAATTTTGCGATGCGGTTTTGCTCCAAAAATTTAACCGCGATTTATTGTAAAAATTTATCAATGACGATGCAATGCAGCTTAGTGCAGACGGTTTGGACGATTTTGAGAATTTAATGATCACCCCTAATTTGTGGTGCACAAAGATACAAAATTGCAAAGAAATATAATTACAGATACGCAGTGCGATAACTTATTATTATAATTATATAAACACTGTTATTCCAAGTCACACAAATACACCATACAGGTAACTTATTATTATAATTATATAAACACAGTTATTCCAAGTCACACAAATACACCATACAGGTAACAGGCTAACAGCACTTGACAAAAGCCCCTAAAGTAATCCATTTCTTATCCATCCAAAAAAAATAAAAGGAAAAAAGTATGAAGGAAAAACAAATTTACGTGAATGGCCTTCAGAAGGTCGAAACCGCACCTCTATGGAAATGGAAGGGAATCGATTTCCCCACGGAAGAGCCGCCGGAAAGTAAGCTGGCTCAATTCTTCAGCGAATCCGGGCGGGCGACGGACGACGTCGTTCTGGGTCCCGGAGTCGGCGCCGGGATCGGCTGTGGCGCCGGATTGGGGCTAGGGGTGGTCGGCGGCGCCGGCTTGCTCGGCTCGTCGTGGAACGATCTCAGGCTAGCGTTTGGGATCGGAGTCGGGTGTGGCGTCGGCATCGGAGTCGGGTTTGGGCAGGGTTATGGCGGTGGATTCAGCTTGGAATCCCTCAAATCGCATCTGTTCGACCCGAAATCCAGATCCAAGAAGCGGACCCGGGTTTAAATCTGGTTGTTTGTGTTGGTTATTTCTGCGGCTTTTGTTTTATTTTAAATTTTGATTTTGTAAAAGAGAATTACTAGACATTTTTGCATTTCTGGTGTAGGTGTTTGGTTTTCTGTCCCTTGCTGAGCTAATTAATGAGTTGTTGATTGATGATAGTGAGCACATACGATCCAATCTGGGCATATGCTAACTGTATTTATGTAATTTTGGTTATCCTATCAGAATTCGTAGAGAGAATTAAATCCCACTGATATTTATTTGATTTTCTTTTTGTCAAAATATACTTTAACAAATAACTGGTACAGTGTTCATGTGGCTCTAGTATACGACATCTATTTATATTTTCAAGACGTTGGGCATTGGCCATTGGGGTATACAAATGGTTTCAAAAATTACAAGTAAATAGAGACAAACTAAATTTTATCACACAAAAAATTAAGGAGTTGTTATGAACACGTACAGGACTTAATCCCATTATCTAGCGCATAGTTTAATCCTTCACCAAAAGGACAAACTAAATTATGATCAAACACTGGACATTTTAGTTGTGAAAAATGAATTATACTACGACGTCCGTAGCTAAATCTGGCACCGTAGGAAACGATCCTCCGTCGTCAATCATTAATTAATATTATCAGTGAAGCATGCTCCATCAAAATTGGTGGCCCATGTAAAAATACAAAGACACTTTGAACGATCCACATCGAAGCGCACTCAAAGTGAAAGTAGGCAATGGCCCATGACTTTAAACAGTTAATAGGCTGAAAAGTTTTAAGCGCATATTCTTGATTCTTTTCGACATGGTCTGCTGGATTATTCGGCCCATATATCCAAACCAAGATGTCATCTCTCATCTGCTCCGGCCCATAGATCTAAACTTACAATTTACAATTTACAACTTACTCCCTCCTATTCAAAATATAAAATATTTTGGTCTTTTGCACATTTATTAATAAAGAAAAATTATATCAAAATTAGCCCTTATTTAATGATAAATTATCTTTAATGACATGATAGAGAGTAAAACAAGAAAGTAAATAAAGAATATTAAATAAAAAAGGGTAAGTAGAAAAAATAGTTTTAACATCAAATAAAAAAGAATAAAATAATGATTCCAAAAACATTTTATATTTTGAATAGGAGGCGAATAAGATAATATATAAAAGGAAAAGAAAATGGGTGGGCCCAAAAGTGACCCTACAGGAAAAAAATAGTATAGCTGGTCCAAAAGTGACCATAGGACCAAAAAGTACATCGTAAATCAAGAAACAGGTAATCTAATGATGACTAGCCGTTGTAGTCTCATATAAGGTGGCTTGTAGGGCATCCTGAATCTTCTTCGCTCTCATTCGTGTATTGTATTCCTCTCTTCTCTTGGTTTCTTCCCTTCTGGCCTTCTTTAGTTTTGCCTTTATCAACTTGTCCATAGGATCCTTCAAAGACACCTTACCTCCGGAGGCCTCTAAGTATCGCCGTTCGGTCGGAGTTAGTACCGTCTGAGAATTCACGCTCTGTTCTGCCGTAGTAAGTGTCGTCTCTATGTTCTGTACAGAGTTCCCTACCAACAAATCTTTCTCTTTATCTTCATCTAGCATATCCGACCATCTAGCAGAGGTAGGAGAGGTCGTAGAATCCGAGTCCGAAGCTGGGGTACCATCGACCAAATCCTTGAAGGAGTTGGTAGTAACAGGTTCAGGAGTACCCGAAACGGGCGAGAGGGCGAAGCTGTTTTCTTTGGCAATTACAAGTCCGAGTCGTCTTGCTCTGTAGTCTTCTCATAACTTTCTGTCTTATCCGTCCCAACTTCCTGCATCTCTGTATCAGTCATCTTACCCCCCCACAAGATTGTCAAAAGGGCCCGTGTCTCGAGTATCTCCAGGTGGAGTGTTGTTATATTTTGAATAGGAGGGAGTATATAGTACTAGGACGAAAATAACTCCTCTCATTTACTCCTTCACTAACACATCTTAATCAATATTGGAAAAAAATTTGCTTTATAAAAACTACAAACATATAGAGAAGTATGAAATTAATTTGTTTATTTAATTTTCCTTAGCATTCTCTTTCACTCATGAGCTGAATTCTCTTACTCCATCGTTGGGAGGAGACTCATCAAGTATACAATTTAATATGAATTGAATTGTTTTCAACAGTAATCGAACCCAATATTTGGGCATGAGCCCAAATATTCTGATACCATGAAATAATTTCATCTCATCTAAAAGTTTCAATTTGTAAATTGGTGTGAAATTAATTAGATTATTTAATTTCTTTAACATTAATATGATCATGGATTAATGGAGTCATATTTGGATAACGGAGATGAAGTAATTAAAAAAAAAACAGATGCGCTACACATTAATTTACATGAATAACTTAAAATATAGGGTTAAATTTTGCAGTTGATTAAAAAACTGAGTATATGGTAGTTTATGGTGTCATTACCATGATAAATTTTTTCTCGTCTTACATTTACTTAATGAAATATAATGTCAATTAGCAATCATAGTTATTAAGCGGAATAACTCAAGTAGTTAGAATACCGCTACTTATGCTGTGAGGTCATTAGTTCGAGTCACTATTTGTCCAATAAAAAAAAAATATAGCAATGATAGTTAATTAATTGATCTTAAAATTGATTTGTGCATGGTGAGGTGAGATGTCATATATGATATGCCCAAATCTGTAATCCAAGCAAAGTTTACTAGATTTGCCTTAGCTGTTAAATTGCTTATTTATAGTATTATCTACTAGGTTTTTTATATGCAACTTGCTCCTATTTTAACTAACCTGTACGTACTGCGTAGGAGTAATTAAATTAGTTCATAATAACTGTTAAAACAAACAATTCTCTGTACATCTAGCTGTGTCCAGTCAAACTAACTACCATATCACGTCTCGTGTTGTGTGTATTTAATTATTTTCCTTTATTCACTTTTCAAGGACTTCTTTTTGTCTCTCGAAATCGAAACTTCCATGTATGAAATTAGTTGCAAGTAAAATTTAAATAAACGATATAAAATACTATTACCTCAGTCTCGATTATACGTTTTTCTAACTGTCTTTATTGATTCATTGAACACATGTTATCGTGAGCAATTTGTGCTCTTCAGTTCTAAATTTAGAAGTACTTTTCAGTTCTTTTTACTATGAATATAACTTTATTGGTTCATTGAACATATATATGTGATCGTGAACAATTTGTGCTATCCAAATAGATCGGTTAAGTTATATTCCAATTCCATATAGATTTGTGTGAAATATAAATAAACATAGATTCTAGGAGCTCGTTTGCTAAGTGGGTTCTGAATGGTGCGATTGTTTATGCTTGGATATATAAGCCTTAGTATATGTATTTTTTCTTTTTTTGAAAGCAAGCTTTAGTTTATGTATTTATATTATGTTTGCTTGCATTATCCACAATGGGTTAACCAGCCAATGTATTGTTTGCTATTTGGAATTAATTGGTTAGATAAACACAAAATATGAAATTTCCAAATCTACCTTCTCTTAACTCAACAAAATTAGGACTGAAAACGATTTTGGTTCATAAATTTCCATAATCGAGACACGAAAACAATAAACCAAATGCAAAAGCTTTCTTTTCAAAAGCCAAAAGCAAAAGCAAAATTTATTAAAAACAATGACAGCAAAATTTGGTTCAAAACAATTTCAAACCAGATTCTAGGAGTATTAGTATATCTTTTTCCTTGAAGAATTATAAACTAGTAAAATTCTAAATTATAAAACACAGGAGAGTTCTTCTCTTCGATATTTTTTTAGACACAAAAGGTGCAGCTTAGTTTCTTAATTATCAAGAATTAATAGTATTGCATCTCATATTATAATTTCAAAATTCTAGTATTTCTTATTTATTTTAAACTAACAATAAATTATTTATATTCAAAATATTCGAACATTATCGGTTAATTACATTCTTGTTTTAGTAGTAATTGTATTCCACTTCTGAAAAAAAAAAAAGGAATAAAGAAATTATCTTTTATTTTCCCCCTATATACTAATAGGGAGTTGTACTTGCTTAGATGTCGTGTTGTGATTAATTTTACATATGTGTCGTCTTGTGATTAATTTCACTTATATGTCTAATGATGGAGTATCTTACGTGACACAATTATAGTGAACATATATTATTTTTATTTATATTGAAATTTAATTAATTATTAAATTTAATGGTTGATTGCCATAAACTTAAATGCCTCATAAAATCTAATAATATTCTTTATATTGCATATTTCAATTCTAAATAATTTTTTTTTTAATTTTCATAAAATTCACTAGGAAAATCTTTTTTTAAGGAATTTTATCATAATCAATTAATTATTATTAGTGTTAAGTCGCTAATAACCTCCTTTTTTTTATTCCCAAAATACAAATGTTATTTTATTTATGATAATAAATTTTGTATAATCATAATTAATGACATTTTTTTTAATTACAAGAAAGTTAGCTTTTCGAATGTTTGTGTCAATCAATTACAGGTGTGTATCAATAATTAAAGATTGCACACACAGAAAATGTGATATTGCATATATATATATATATATATATATATTTTAAATATTGTGATTGTATAATTGTTCAAATTCTACCCTATAATATTAATCCACAATGTATTATAAATTTGTTGTGATTTTTCATTCACATTTATTATAAAAATATATTTTTATGAAGTATTTAGAATCTAACTTAATGTATATAACTCAAATTACTAATTTTCATAAAAAAAATATAAATTGTGAAACTCCGCGTAATTACGCGGGCACTATGCTAGTTTTATGAATATTCCACACTAGCAGACTCAGTGTGTACACGTATTTTACAATATACAATGTAAGTATTGTATTTTATAAGTTAATAATAATTGTAATTGAGTTAAAAAAAAATTGTTTAATAATTTTAATTTTAAATATTATTCACATGTAGTCAATTATTATAGGCAAAGTAAAAAAAGTAATTCATTTATATTAAAAAGTAATGCATAAATTCATTTATTTTTAATTTAAAAAGTAAAAAAAAATAGTAAATTGATTGTGATTTCATTAGAAAAAGATTATCTATTTTTATCCTTTTCATAACATGTACATTATTCATATTTCATCATTTCTAAAATTAATTAATTAAATTTAATTACGCATTTACTAATTTATGAATTAAACATTGAATATTAAATAATTTTTCCTCTTATATAAACATTTTAAAAAAATTATGAATTAATAGAATTAAGAATTGAGTTTTTTTTTTAAAAATTATTTTCCTTTAAAATTATATAACACTTAATACCTACATAATGACACGTAGATATATATTTTATAAAAGAGTGAGTCTCATGTGCATCCAGGTACACCGTGCATTCATAATGCATTTTAAAAATATGCAATTTATTTTACAGAAAGATGCAATTTATTTACATTGAACCGTGCAACTATTTTTCCATATTAATAGTTACGCGGTTTAGTGTAAACAAATTACATCTTTCAGTATAATAAATTGCATGTTTCTAAAATTCACTATGAGTGCACGGTGCACCTGGATGCATATAAGATTTAACAGTTAATAAAATGTTACTACCTCCGTCCCTTATCAGTTTTCACAGTTACTATTTGCACGCGTTTTAACGAGAGAGTTTTGTATTAGTAATTGAAATGATAAAGTGACTTTTAAGGAGGGGTGTGATAGATATCATATATCATACATAACTAATTCATCCATCAATCCACTATTTTTCCTCCACTTCACTAATTTAAAAAAAAAAATCAATTATTTAAACACACTCTCACAATGGTCATCAATCAATCATTCATCCATCCATACTTTTTTGTAAAAAATATTTTTTCTCTTCATTCATATATTTGGATGGATGACAATCTCTCTCAAATTTAAAGATCATCCATATTAAGGATATTTTAGAAAACATATTTATAATAATCTAGAAGTTGACCTTTTCAAATTTGTATACATATGTAGAGATTCACTTGCCTTGTATTGTGATTACTTTGTTGTAATATCTAATTATTTATAGTGATATTTTCCCAATCACCTCATTAACAGTGATCAATTATAAACTCTCACATGGTATAAAACCTTAAACACAGAAATCCTAAAAAAATATTTCGTCCCTTCTTTCCTCCTCTCTTCGAGTTTGTCTCGCGACGGAATCCCACCCTAAATTTTTGCCGAACTCCTCTTCTCCCAGGCGATCGTCTCCTTCGTCGTTAATTGTTCTCGGAACATCCTTGTCCAACAAACAAGACAACTTCTCTCGACCTTCATCGCGAACCAGACTACCTTCTTTAAGAAAATATATTTAGAATACTCTAGGGGTTGACCATTTCAATTTTGTATATATATGTAGAGATTCACTTGTCTTGTATTATGATTCATTTGTTGTACTCTCTAATTATTTATAGTGATTTTTTTCCGATCATCTCATTAACGGTGATCAATTATTCACTCTCACAATTCACAATAGTTTTAAATATCAATTTTCATTCATTTAATATTTAAACACTCTTTAAATTTACCATTGAATGTAATAAAGATAACACAACATGTCATCAAATTTAAGGTGCAGACAGTACATAACAAAAATAATACTTCCTCTGTCCCATTCTTTAGGTTTTTTTTGCCATTTTTTTTGTTCCAATCTTTAAGCACTATTTCCTAAAATGAAAATACATTTTATCACATTACTTTATCACTTTATCACATAAAATACTACTCCCTCCGTCCCTTAGCAACTTGCACACTTTTCTTTTTCGTCCGTCCTTTGCCAACTTGCACACCTTAAAATGGCAAAGAATCTCACAATCTTCATCCTCACAATCTCTACCATTCATCCCCTTTGAAAAGTCAACAAAACACAAAAAAAACCATTTTTCTTAATATGTTTGCAAAAGCAAGTGTGAAGATTGGTGGGGGACGGAGGGAGTAATAAACAACTCTTTTTATCTCCAATTACCCATCACTTTATCACATAAAATACTAATAAACAATTATTTCTAACCCCATCACTTTATCAATATTCTCATCATAAATCCTTATGAACAGTCAAAAGGATTTAAAGAATAGAACAAAGGCAGTATTTTTTTTTTTATAGAATAGTCCTTAATCTTTACCCCCAAATTGTGAGCTGTAAGCATGATGCGTAATTACCGCGTCACGCCTGATGTTTCCGCTATGAGTAATATTAAACCTTACTCTCACCAGTCCCCCACCCTTTCATTCTCTCACCCCCCAAAACCCCCCCTAGATGGAGCCCCAACCGCCGCCGTCGTCCGCCACTCCTCCCCTCGCTGCCACCTCCCCCCGCCCACCAATTGCCCCCTCCAAAATCCGCCTAATGTGCAGCTACGGCGGCCACATAGTCCCCCGCCCACACGACAAATCCCTCTTCTACGCCGGCGGCGACACCCGCATTATCGCCGTCGACTGCCGCACCACTGCCGCGTCACTCGCCGCCCTCTCCATCCACCTCTCCCGCACCCTATTTCACAACCGCTCATTCCACCTCAAGTATCAGCTTCCCAACGAAGACCTCGATTCCCTAATCTCCGTTATCAGCGACGAGGATCTCGCCAACATGATCGAGGAGCACGATCGAATCGCTCCACCCGCTCGAATTAGATTGTTCCTCTTCGCGGTCAAGCCGGAGTCGGTCGGCTCGGCTCTGCTCGTTGCGAAATCGGAGTCGTGGTTCTGCGACGCTTTGAAGAGTACTAGGATTTTGCAGAAGGGGCAATCTGCGGATTCTGGGTTGTTGATGGGATTTGGGGCCGATTTAGAGGCTCCGGTGGAGAGTGGGAGTAATAGTGGCGGCGGAGGCGAGGGCAAACTCGGGGCTGAGTCGCTGGTTTTGGAAACGAGTTCGTCGTTCGGGTCAACTAATTCTTCGTTTTCTATGTCTAATTCGCCGCCTATCAGGGTTGTCAACTGCGATGAGAAGGGATTGAATTTACTTGACGCGAAGAACAGGGTGCCCTCATCAGCCTCTATTGAAAGGTAATCAATTATTCCCAATTATTTTTACTACTTCTTATGTAGCATAATTTGGAGTAAATTGTGGTTTACAATAAAGTGGATAGATAGTAATTTAGTTCTTCTGTTTTCGCGATTTGGTGAATTGACTTGGTTTCGGTAAAATTTCTTGATGTGGCCACATAAATTATGAGATTTGGTTTCACCCTTATGAATGTTGTAGCAGTGTAGCACTAATCATGTACTTACTGCTTTCTTAAGTATGGTATGTGACGATTCTGATAATATGTAAAATCTGATCACTTAATCAATTCAGAATCAGCAACGATTTAGATTTGATTTTTGTGGAGTATAAAATTAATCTTCTCGGCACAATGTTTCTTTTTCCCCAAATAGTTTGTAGTTATTTGTTATACCTCCTACAATGTCAATGAGAAGACAGACAAATGAATCGGTATTTGTGGTTTTTGCAGTGAATATAGCATTGGAAGTTTAGCCGCCCCGTCAAAAATTGGAGTTCTCCAAGAGCCGCTAATTCAGGTTGGTCCTGAGGAATCATCTGAAAACCTTATCACTGACCCTTCTTTCGATATTACAACACAAAACACAATTCAGGCACTAGGGTGCCCTTTATCTCAACTCCCAGATGGAATAAAGCAACAACAAGAAACACCCTTAGTTCAAGGAGGTCTACATTATATACCTCAATTTGCAGGTCAAATGCCCATCTCACCTTACTATCCTGTATATCAAATGCCAATTCCCCCACAGCAAATATCCTGTCCACCAAATCAGCCATATCCCATATATTTGGTGCCCGTGAGACAATCTCAGTACCCCTTTGATGTTAACACTAGTATTTCAAGTCGACCACCTTTGCATCCACAGACTGCAGTTATTACTCAATCGATCGACCATAATGAAGTATTTGGAGCTCAAATAGCTGAATTGGCAACAAAAACTTACTGCAGTATTCCTGCTTCAACACAGCTGTTAAACAAATCTTCTAATCAATGTCAACTAGTTATGATGCCTTCAGAGCCACAGATTTCCTCAGAACCAGTTACCAGTGAATTTGATGAGGAAGTTGCATACAACCAAATATATAAATCTCAGCCTTCGATTCCTGTATTGCCTTCTCAATATCAAACAATGTCAAAGGGAACAACCATGCTTTCTGAACCTTCAGTCCATGCTAAGCAGCAGGCAGCATTACTTCCTCAATAGTGGCACTAAATAGAAGTCAATATTGTTTCTCTTTGTCTCTCTCTCCCTCAAGTTTGTTTATATTTTGTTGGAGTGAGTAATTGGAATTTTTATCTCTTGTGGAGGATGGTTAAAGTTTTGAGATTATTGCCAGCACAGCAACATAGTATTGTTTGAAGGTTTGAATTGGTGAGATATGTACCTACTCAAAGTGTAGTAGCCAGCTGAATATTTTATAGAATTTCTTCATTTGTTTGTTTGTTTATTCGTTCTTACATATTTGTTCCTCTGTGTTACCTGTTATTTGATTTTTTATTGTAATGTACTAGTTATCAGAAAAACATTGTATCCAGTGAGCTATTTCCGATGATTTGTTAAACCTGATGAAACTATTCTTGCTCTGGCCAGTGCAGATGTATTTAACCTCTTTCATCTTACATGTATCCATTGCATTATGTTGTACTAGATATTAGAAGCCGTCATCAAGAGTGTTTTCCTTTTTCTTTCAATGAATTAAGTCTGCAATATGAATGAACTTACGAATAAAAGAAATATGGGAAAGGCACTTTTGTCCAAAACCTATGTAACAGTGCCAGTTGAAGTGTATGTATATATTGTTTTAAACTCCTAAAATGCAGGTACAAGTTGAATTTGCAATTTTGCATGGCATTGAGCTTTATATGTTTGCATAGTGGTTCTTGATTCTGCTACTCAATTAGCATCTGTGATGCTTAATGCTTTTACTATCTGATTATGGCTGAAGCACATGATTTTCTTCTTTTGATGTCTCTCTTCCACACCACTGGGGTGTAATTCATTATTATCAAATTCGTTTGCCTTCATCGTTTCATTGATGCCATTATGTCTGAGCAGATATGACAGATTAAGGATTCGTACAACTCTGTCCTGTAAACCTGCAATTTGATGAGGTGCATATTTACAAGCTTGGGAGATTGATGACTTTCTAACTTTCTACTCATTATAATTCTGCATGGAATTTGTCTCAGAGATGCTCTAATCAATGTGAATATCAGCAAATATTTAGGTTCTTAAAATTGTATGTTTTTCACATACTTATGAAGCATGCAACAGTTGTGACTTACTGCTTATTGTCACTGAAATAGCATTCTCTCCCAGAAAATAGGTACCATAGAGGTACCATAGAATTTTACAGGATTACAAAAATAATATCAATCCCCTCTAAAGAGCAATAACTGATCAACTGACCAAAAGCAAGACAACACTATATTATGGACACCAAGTCAACTTTTGGTTTTGAAGTTATTGTACAGGTTATGGATTTCTCTCAATGCTCTTTCTACCAAAGAACTTGGCTATGTTTGGTATCACCTTTCTTCTCCTCCTAACAGCAAATGATGTCGATCGTGGAGTACCATGAACTGCCGGAGATGCAGATAGCCGACCCTTTCCTCGTCTCATTGGTGTCCTTTTAATGCTTCTGCTAGGCTTCAGCTTTTCAGGTTCCATCATTTTCCTCCATTTCTCAAAACTGTTTTCATCTATTTCCTTTGCATTCTTTGATCCTTCATTTTGATGAAATTCCTCTACTCTTTGTTCTCTAGTTTCTCTTCGTAAGAGCTCAGATTTAAGCTGAATTTCTTTCTCACTTGCTTTCAGGGCTTCTACCCAGGCCTGAGCAGCTGCAACCTTCTTCTCCGCAATTTCGTTGGCTCCAGCTGCATTCCCTTTAAGGTACTCATATTCAAACTTTGAAATAGTTATCGTTGTGCTAGGTCCCGAAGCTGAAGCTCTATTTCTTATCGTTTTCTCAATTAGAGCCTTGAGATTCTCGAGGGCTATTGCTTCTGATGATTTAACTGCTTTAAGATCTTGTATTGCTGCTTGTAATCTTTCTTCAGATAATGCTATCTCAGTTTCCCTTCTCTCAATTTCTGCCTTGATGATTGCGGTTTCTTTGCCGATTTCCAATCGATCTTTTTCATGTGTTTCAGCTTCTGATTTGACCTGTTCGAGTGGGAGAAACAGATTTGATGCGATCGATTTAGCCTTTTCTTCTTCTGCAGATGTTTCTTCCAGCTTCACTTTAGCCCTCAGAAGTTTTGAATTGAGATTCTGAATAGTTGTTTCGGTTTTTCTTTCTTTCTTCTTCAGTCGAGCTATTTGGACTGCCACATGCTTGAGCTCATTCCTGATAACATCCATTGAAGCCATAAATTGGAAGCTTTCTTCTTTAACCAGAGCCAATTCTTTCTTTGTGGCCTCCAACTCTTCCATTGCAGACTCTAACAAAGATGCAGAACCCCCAATTTCATTTCTTTCAAGTCCCTTATCCATTTCCTTAACTTGCTTTATCTCAGTCTGCAATATATTTATATCTGACACTGTGATTGCCAGTTTAGTTTCCAGCTCTTTTGCATCTTCGATTTCATCGATCATGGCCTGCTTTTCCTTTCGAGCTTTCTCAATTGCAGCTGAGTAAGATTCAGCCTTCTCTCTTATTTCAGCTTCAATTTCTTCGTACTCCTTAATTGCCTCAATTCGCGCAAACTCAATCAACATATGCTCTTCGTTAATTTCCTCAATCTTCGCATTAAGTGATTCAACTGAACTCATTTGGGACTCTCTTTTTGATAAAGAATCACTTGTCTCTTTTTCTGCCCTTTTCTTTTCTTCCATAACTGAAGCCATATCCAGTTTAAGCTTACTCAATTCCCGTTTTATCGACTCCAGCTCTCTCATAACTTTCTCTCTCTCAGAATCTGCAGTCTTTAATTCTACTTCCGTCCTCTTGCCCATCTTCAGTTTCTCCAAGTCCTCCACCTGTCTTTCTGCTCTCGCATTCGTCTCGTCGATTCTTAGTGTTAATTCCTTTACCTTCTCCTTTGCTGCTAATAGCTCAGATTTAGCTTCAGCCCTTGTTGATTCCGCTAGTTTTGTGCATTCGTGTAACTGGTTAGTGTCTCTTTTCGCATGGTGAAGTTCTCCTGTTTTTGTGAAAGGCTTCTGAACAAAAATATGACCCTATTAAACTCTATAAAATTTGATTAAATGAATAGAAACATCAATACACTACTTCAAAGAAAAGAATCCGTTGGTACCTCAGGATAATTTGTTTGGAATTTCTTGATTGTGTGATTCACTCCTCCTATTTGCTCCCCGTAGGAATTAGCAGCTGCTTTAACTGAGACGGTTTTTCTGTCAGGTAACTTCTCTGGATCCATCATTTGTCTGAATGTTTACAGTTGAGATTAATTTGTGAATGAAATTGTATGAGAAGACTAGGACATTGACAGTGTGAAGAATGAGATTGTTACGATGAATGGTGTTTCTTTCAACCTGGAATTGGTGGTGTTTGTAGTGTCCAGGTTAATGATAGTAATAGAGAAAAATGAAGGGGAGAGAGAGAGTGTTGGTGATTGGCTGTTATTGATTGTATCACCAGCCATTGGGATTTTCATTTTCTTCCGTGGACCCCAACAAACTCGATGTTCTCTACGAGGTACGGACAGAGGGCAGCTACGCTTGAATATTTCTTGAGGTAATTTTGACATCTTTTTCGATCACCTGATTTTATCTTTATTAAGTGTCTTGATTGCAATTAAGTATCGATTTGCGGTGACTCAACGGTTACTCTTGAAGGTTTACCCAATTCTAGTTCAAGGGGAATGGACTAGGGAAACCATCAAATAATGAATTGCAACTAAAATGATGGTTGCCGTGCGAGTTAATATATTTGTCTAATTTTGGCATAATTTGAGACAAAAAACAATTATTGGTTGAGAAGAAAAAGATTTTAGGAGAGAGATTGTTAATTAGAATAAGATAATAATTAATTTATTAAGTCTCATTATCTCATATAAAGTTTAGAGCAACGCTCCTCTAAACAAGGTCTAAACTCTAATACTGTTATATGTAAAAATTATTGCAGTTATATATAAAAATTTCAATGTTTAATTTTTAAACAGTCAATTTTTTAGCGTAATAATAATAATTTTTTTTATGCATAACAGTGATAATTTTTACACATTACAGTAATACTAAAAAAATCAAATTTATCGTGAATTTAGATTCACCCAAATTTTTGTCTAAAGTTTAATGAAGACAACTTAGCTCATTTTTTATTCTTATTAATCATCATAATTACTCTATTTATTTACATTACAATTATTATCGAAAAATTATGAAACTACCCATGACTTAAACGAACACTTTTTACTGTTTGATCTTTATATAAGAAACCTGATTAAACATCCGTGGGTGCTGCTGGCGCCTCAGTGAAGGTTGGTATCCATGGGCTGATGGCTGAAGTTGTGGTGATAATCTGTTACGAAAGTAATAAGCTGGCATCCACCGACAGGATCTTGAATCTGTATTTTGTAAACACGGAGTTTGTGAATTGGGCAACAATTTTAAGATTATCGATACAGACAATTATCCTAAATTCAAGGGCGCAAGCTGGCCACGTAACTCCATCATTCCCCGTTCAGCACAAGTTTCAACCTAGTAACGTTATAATTTTATTTTTTTAGAGTTGTATTGCACCTACTTTCATAGTTTCTTCCTATGTTTTAAAAACCGGAACCGGAAGTTGGTAGGAATATTTTAAAAGTTAGGTTAGAATTAGGGGCCGGTTCGGGGCCGGATGGAAATGGCAGATGACGTCATAATAAATATTATGTACATATAATATTTTCAACTCCCTCTCTCTCTCTTACCCATAAAGGTGGGCCCGCTCTTTCCACTCTCCTCCCATCTCAAATCTCCTCCGTCTCTCACTTCTCCATCGTCTTCCCTCTCCCCTGCAAAGCCCTTTTTCAAATCCACCATTTTCGCAAACCCTCTGCAGAACACTCACACTCTGAACCCTCTCCGCCCCTCCAACCCCTCTGGCGCCCGCCCGCCCTTTGCCTTCCCGTCGTCGTGTGGTTCATAGCGACCTCCGCATCCTCGACGAATGCCTCATGCGCCCATGACAGCGACTCCATGTCCGTTCTCTGGGTCTCTTTGCCGACCCCGACCAGCGATTCTGGCAAATCGACCTCCGGGTTCGACAAAACGGAGCCGTGGTGATTTTGGTGGCGGCGAGCGGCGGACTCGAGACCGTCGTGGTTTGTGGCGGCGGTTGGTGGTGGATCTGTTGGTGGGGGTGATTTTGGTGGCGGCGGATCTGGCTTGGAGAGTGGCATCAGGTGACGAGCGCGGGCGACGGCTAGCGGCGAACGGCAGCCCTTTTTTTTTTTTTTTTTTTTTTTTTTTTGTTGAAAACCGGTGAAAACCGGCGGTTCACCGGTTTTTCACCGGTTTTCGAACGGTTTTTCCGGTTTTGAGGTGGGCGGTCCAATAGCGGTTCTATACACCTCTATTGGGCCGCTTTCCGGCGGTTCACCGGTCCGACCGGTCGGACCGGCCGGTCGGACCCGGTTTTTAAAACATAGGTTTCTTCTTGTCATCTATCACATTTTTTTTAATCTTTTTAAATTTAATATATGTTTTACAAATTCTTAAAAATATCTTGCCTCATCATTTCAAGTTAGTAAGTTCAGTTCGATGTGGTTATCGTTGTCTATTTATATTACTGGCGTGTAAATATATATAAAAAAAAATCACCATGTTAGATTGAAAAATGCAAGACTAATCATGCTAATCGTCATTAAGAGCCACGTCACTTGCTTCAGAATCAACCAATCACCAAATTTAATACCCATATGTGGGTGAATTATTTAGGTAAAGTATAGGTGAAAAAAAAATTTTCACATAAAAGAATCATTAAACTGGTTAAAATGTATGATTTATATTATTAAAAATTATTAATCGTAATAACTAAAGGATATAACTTATATTATAATAAGAGTCCGTTTGTTTCTCTGAAAAAAGGATAAGAAATAATTTTCTACAGTTTCAAGTGTTTGTTATTGTTGATGGTTTTTTCCCTCCGTCCCGATAGCCCGTACTCATTTTGCCATTTTGGCTTGATTATTCATACTACTGTCATATATACGTTAACAATCATTTTAAAAAGTCAAATATATCATATGTGAAAGTTGTTGTGGAATGAGTTGCACAGATCTATTCGGGGTGAATATTTAAATACAAATTTAATTCATTAATTATTACTAGCATGAATTAATCCTATATTAATTCAAATAATAATAACAACAACATATCATGCATATAAAAAGCCACGTAAAAACCCACGACGCGAATCTACGGGTTTACGTGAACGCGGGATGGGATGGCAAAGGGCTTTGGTCGGACGGACTAACCAAAAGGACTTCCCAAGTATTCCTTAGCTCTTGCTTTCGACAATCCGGTGGAAGGATACTCATGAACAATTAACAAAAGGAAAAAATAAACTTTGTTGCACCACTTATGTGGATTTGCTAATATTTCCAAAGACATTGGAATTGTACTTTGGGAATGAACTAATCATCCCCTATATATATAGGAGGGAGGGTGAATCTAAATTTGTGTGAATTTTCAATGTGGGAAAAGACTTTTTATTGGTCACCAAGAAATCTTGAATATATCTCCTATATTCTTTTTCCCATAATTAAAATATTCCACAAAAATCCCACCTCCTTATTATGGCATAAATTTCGAAAATATTAAGTGTGCAAGAATCCAAGATTTGGATCTTCAATTTATGAGATATTCTTGTATTTCAAGAAATACATATCTTCCATAATATCTTTTCAAGAAAATCAAGAAAATCTTTTTGCCCACTATATTTCCAAAATTTCAAAATTTCATTATGTATAACCAAGTGGGAGATTTCTTGAATTTAATGAGACAATCTTGTATTCCAAGAATACATATCTTCATTTCATAACAAAATTCAAAAAGAAAATCTTTTCTCCTCTTTTTATCCATAATTTTCGAATTAATTAGAGAAATATTAAGCAACAATATTTATTTTATTTTAATCACCTTTTCGGTTATTGGACTATATGTTGGGCTACTTTCGGGGCCTTTAGGAGAATTAAGATTGGACCTTCTAATGGATCTTGAATATCTAATATTGAGCCACAATATAATTCAAGCCCATAAATATTAATTAATCCCACTACATAATTAATATTGCACCATCCATCTTAACCCATAATACAAATCAATATGGCTCCGGTCATTATTTCCCGTGTTTAAGATTATCTAGCCCATTAATTAATTCAAGCCACTTTGAAATAGCTTTCCGTTAATTAATATCTTTTTGTCCTTAATTAGAAACGGTTCAACATTATTATCCATACCGGAAACTAATTTCACTTGCAAGATTTGGTATGATAAAACTTATGAACCTCCCAAGGGCAAATCAAGCAAGCGATTTCTTGCACACGATTCTTCAGATTAAATCTTAGCAATCACATGTGACCAATAATATTGCCCAAGATAAAAAGTATTGAATCTCTCTCGATTCGCTACCCATGATAAGTCAAAGCAATAGTTATCAATCCCACGTGATCCTATTTAAGGGACGAAGGTTAAGAAACAACGAACCACCGAGGTCTAATTCTTCCTTGTTCGGGATTCAAGAATTTATCCTCCCAGAGGTCCTATTCAAACAAGATCACCATGCACTAAAGTGTAATCTCTTGCTCAAGACAAACTAACTGAGCCTTACACCTCAACCTTTCACGATGGTTGTTCATTTCCATCTAGATCGTGAATGGCGTACTTATAGTTACAAGGGATCATTAATTTAATCTTCGTGATGGGTATCACTAAATTAACTACTGATGTAACACGCATTTAATTATTGAACAGCTTATAAAGAAATATATATAACATTCAATCATATTTAAAGCATCATTGATAAACAATTTATTTCATAAATAAGTCCGAAATTGGTTTCGATTATACAAAGTAAAAAAGCATACTTTTCAAAGATAATCCCCAACAATCTCCCACTTATACTCAAAGTCCGCTTTTAAGTATATACTACAACACGTCTCGCGTAGTCCGTGACATCTAATGTCACCTACACGAACCTAATAATTTCTCCCACTTATACTCAAAGCAGATTAGTAAACGGTCTTGACACCCATTCCACTCACATGTCTCTCGAATGTATTCAGGAGTACAGACGCTTTGTGAATGGATCTGCCAGCTATCCTCGACGCTATCTTTTGCCACATTTATATCTCCTCTCTTAACGATTTCTCGTGATAAGATGTCTTTTCCTTTAATGTGTTTGTTTGACTCGTGGACTCTTAGTTCTCTTGAATTTGTAATCGCTTCCCAGCAGATATTGCTGTATTGCATTCGTAACACCATCCAAGTCCACTAAGAAGATCTAGAGCCCAATCGGTTCTTTCAATCGCTTCACAAGTTAGCCTACTTACCCGAGTCCCATGGTTGAGTCGTTGATGCATTTTCGCTTCACACTCGCCCATTCGATGGCTACACTTCCCAAATGGAAAACACACTAACCGGAGGCGCAGATAATTTCAAATCTAAATCGATTGGAAACCGAGTCCATGGAAATGATGGGGATTGGAGTATCGATCGATAAATCAACATTCTATCCCCGAAGTTCTTTTCAGATACTTGAGATCGTGTTACTCGATATCTTGCTACCATGCCTACTGGCAAAAGCATATATCCCGGTCTCGCATACAAAGATTGCATACATAAGGTTTCCTCTGGTAAAAGCACAAGGAATGCCTTTCATGTCATCTATCTCTCAAGGTCTTAGGGGACATTTTCTTGGATAGATGGATTCCAAGTCCGAAAAGGTACGAATCATTTCTTGGAATCTTGCAGATTTGAATCGTTTCAAGACAATTGTCTATGTATGAAACTTGCGATAACCCGATCATCATTTTCTTGCGATCTCGAAAGTGATCTTGATCCCAAGGATGTGTTCGGTTTTTCCTAAGTCTTTCATATCAAACCTGTTTTTGAAAGCCATACCTTTACGCCTCGATAACACCTTCACATCGTTCCCGATGATCACAATGTTATCTACGATAGTACTAAGAATACCAATGCGTTCGATACACTTCTTATACACACAACTTTAAAACTCGCTTTTGATCAAACCCATAAGACTTCATAACATGATCAAAACATTGGTTCCAAGCTCGATGCTGTTTTGAGTCCGTAAATGGACCTCTTGAGCTTACAAACTGGGTGTTCTTGGCCTGTTTCAATGAAAACTGGGGTTTGTTGCATATAGATCTCTTTATCAAGACTTCCGTTAAGGAAAGCTGTCTTGATATCCATTTGCCAGATTTCAAAGTCGAAAATCTTGTGAAAGAATCGATAAGAGAATACGGATGGACTTAAGATGGCTACAAAGCGAAAAAAGTTTCCTCATAATCGATCCCTTCCTTTTACGAGTATAACCTTTTCGCCACTAGTCTTACTTTAAAGGTTTCAACCTTCCCGCCCAAATCCTCTTTTTTCCTCTTATATACCCACTTCCATCTAATGGGTTTTACCCCATTAAGTGGTTCGACTAGCTCCCACACTCTATTATGAAACATAGAACTCATTTCGACTCTCATTGCTGTTTGCCAAGAACCTGCATCCTTATCTTGGAGTGCCTTGTCATATGTCCATGGGTCTGATTCCGGGAATCAAATCCGAGGACTCTCCTATTCCCATGAATCTCTCGGGCTGTCAAACAACCCTCCCACTATGACAAGGCTCGATTGTGAAAGCAGATCGTTTGGTATATCATCTAAGACAATTGGCATCGAGGTTTGCCCTCTAAGCTCATTTAAGGTAATCTCACTGGGGTTTTCTTTGGTTCTATAGTTTTCTTCCAAAATCTAAAGTGGGTGAGGATGTCCACCTTTTGATCTTCGGAACTATAGAACATTCACCATTTTGTTCCCTCGGGGTATCCTACAAAACAACCTTTAATTCTGATCGAGGATCCAATTTACCGGTTTCCTTGTCCAACACGTAGGCCGGACACCCCAAAGTTCTCATGTGTCTCATACTAGACTTGCGTCCGGTCCACAATTCTTTGGGGTTCTGGGAACTGATTTGGATAGCACCAAGTTCAGAATGTAAGTCGTTGTTTTCCAAGGCATGACCCCGTAATCTAATTTCGGGAAGATCCGTGATAACTCATCATTGATCTAACTATTTCCAAAAGAATTATGTTGTTTCGCTCTCGCAAAACCCCGCTTTTGTTGAGGGGTTCCGGTGCAGATGAGTGGGATACAATCCCTTCATCAGATAAGTAGTTCAAAAACTCATCGCTGAGGTATTCGCCTCCACGATCAGATCGTAGAGACTTGATACGTTTTTCCACATGATTCTCTGCTTGAGCCTTAAATTCTTTAGAATTTCTCAAAGGTCTCAGATTCATGCTTCATAAGGAAAATGTACCTTGAGTAATCATCAATAAAATTACTCATAACCTCCACTTGTTTTTGGTTGACATCGACTACATACACATCCGTGTGAACGATCTCTAACACTTCTTTGGCCCTATTCCCTTGGCTCCAAATGCCCTCTTGGTCATATTACCCTCCAAACATGATTCGCGCAGTTGGAATCGATTCAACTTGGAGACGCCTCGGTGAACCATCTTTCACCAACCTTTGGATCCTCTTTCGATTTATATGACCTAATCTTAGATGCCAAAGAAGTGTCGCGTTCACGTCGATGAACGTTTTCTTTTCTCGGAAACAATTGATGTGTTATAGGATACATTTAAGTGAGTGGTGTGCACGATTAATGTATAGAGATTTTCCATCAATGTCCCGTGAACATATACACTCATCATTTCAAAAATGATGTCATTCTTATTAGAAGAAACTTAGTGTCCTTTAATCGAATTTTAGAAACCGAAAGTGAATTATTTCTAAACCGGGAACACAAAGATAATCTCAAAAAAAACTTTATCTTCAAAAGATAGGTGCACTTCTCCCATCGCTTTAATCGCTACTCATGTAGCATTGCAATGTCTCGCTACTTTGCGTAGTATTGCAATAATCGTTATTACCGTAGCATTGCAATATCCGCCACTTACGTAGCATTGCAATGTCTTCTACTTTCGTAACGTTGCCCGGTGTGATGAGGATCTCACTCCCACCACGCCGGATCATTTAGAACCCGTGAAGCCAACATGATTAGTGGATCTCGTATCAACCACCCACGAATGAGAAGTATACGCCGCTAAACAAGTTTCAACAACTAGTGTGTGAGAATTACCTTTCTTTCCGTCCCTTTTGGGGTTGGAACATGCAAAACCTCCATTGTCCTCTCTCACCGCAGCTTAAGCTTCCTCTTTGGATTTTCCTCGACCAACAAGCATTCCTCATCTTACCATTGCCCTTGGCAACGATTGAGTTTTATTGCTCATGGCCTTTGGTCCTCTTCTTTATCTTGTCTACCCTTGGCCTAGAAGATGAAGACGGACCACTTGCCGTCAAAGCTTGAGTTTGGTGCCTTATCATCATTTCTGCCGAGTCCAAAAGTTTGCAACAAATTAGCTAGCGAGGCCAAAATGCTCAAAAACCTTTCAAGCAGAGAATGAAGTACCAAATTCATCCGAGTCTCCGGATCATAACTGCGACTCGAGAATCTCAAGTTTGTTCGGGGATGGGCCATCTATTTTGAGGACGTAATCCTCACGGGTTTTTCCTCCACCATTTTCAAATGACGACATCTCTCGAAGGTGATCCGACGAGTCCCGCGATGTTTTGACTCTTGGTTGGCTCATCCGATTTTTGTGTGTCAAAATCCACTTGTGCTTTTAAATGAAGATTAGACAATTATAATTTTCCAATCAATATAGTTTCCATACATATTTGACTTTAAGTATAATAACAATGGATTAAAAGGTAACGACATCTTGCCGAATCGAAATAAACAACTATATGCAATAAAGACAAGTATATCACAAGATTCGATCACATGCATCATATTTAAAATCTCAAAAAAATATGAACAATGATCACCTAACATCTCAAAAACAGTTTAAATAAGCCACGTTGGGTGGGTCATTATTTAAACACATTCAAGCAGGTTACAAACAAGAACAGTTACAAACCTTTAATATCCAGATTAATAGCTGGCTCCCACTTGACCAATATAAAATTGACAGGGACTCCGGAGAAGTATATGCATATCAATTTCTATTAATCTGGTTAAAAGGTATGATTTATATTATTAAAAATTATTAATCGTAATAATTAAAGGATATAACTTATATTATAATAAGAGTACGTTTGTTTCTCTGAAAAAAGGATAAGAAATAATTTTCTACAGTTTCAAGTGTTTGTTATTGTTGATGGTTTTTTCCTCCCGTCCGATAAATTGTGACTCATTTTGCCATTTTGGCTTGATTATTCATACTACTGTCATATATACGTTAACAATCATTTTAAAAAGTCAAATATATCATATGTGAAAGTTGTTGGGGAATGAGTTGCACAGATCTATTCGGGGTGAATATTTAAATACAAATTTAATTCATTAATTATTACTAGCATGAATTAATCCTATATTAATTCAAATAATAATAACAACAACATATCATGCATATAAAAAAGCCACGTAAAAACCCACGCGACGGAATCTACGGGTTTACGTGAACGCATTCTCGGGATGGCAAAGTGGCTTTGGTCGGACGGACTAACCAAAAGGACTTCCCAAGTATTCCTTAGCCCTTGCTTTCGACAATCCGGTGGAAGGATACTCATGAACAATTAACAAAAGGAAAAAATAAACTTTGTTGCACCACTTATGTGGATTTGCTAATATTTCCAACACATGGAATTGTACTTGGGAATGAACTAATCATCCCCTATATATAGGAGGGAGGGTGAACGAAATTTGTGTGAATTTTCAATGTGGGAAAAGACTTTTCTTGGTCACCAAGAAATCTTGAATATATCTCCTATATTCTTTTTTCCATAATTAAAATATTCCACAAAAATCCCACCTCCTCTATTATGGCATAAATTTCAAAAATATTAAGTGTGCAAGAATCCAAGATTTGGATCTTCTTGAATTTATGAGATATTCTTGTATTTCAAGAAATACATATCTTCCATAATATCTTTTCAAGAAAATCAAGAAAATCTTTCTTGCCCACTATATTTCCAAAATTTCATTATGTATAACCAAGTGGGAGATTTCTTGAATTTAATGAGACAATCTTATATTCCAAGAATACATATCTTCATTCCATAACAAAATTCAAAGAAAATCTTTCTCCCTCTTTTATCCATAATTTTCGAATTAATTAGAGAAATATTAAGCAACAATATTTATTTTATTTTAATCATCTTTTCAGTTATTGGACTATATGTTGGGCTACTCAGGGGGCCTTTAGGAGAATTAAGATTGGACCTTCTAATGGATCTTGAATATCTAATATTGAGCCACAATATAATTCAAGCCCATAAATATTAATTAATCCCACTACATAATTAATATTGCACCATCCATCTTAACCCATATTACAGTCAATATGACTCCCGGTCATTATTTCTCGTGCTTAAGATTATCTAGCCCATTAATTAATTCAAGCCACTGAAATAGCTTTCCGTTAATTAATATATTTTGTCCTTGGTCGAGGAACGGTTCAACATTATTATCCATACCGGAAACTAATTCCACTTGCAAGATTTGGTATGATAAAACTTATGAACCTCCCAAGGGGGCAAATCAAGCAAGCGTACTTGCACACGATTCTTCGTATTAAATCTTAGCAATCACATGTGACCAATAATATTGCCCAAAATAAAAAAGTATTGAATCTCTCTCAGATTCGCTACCCATGATAAGTCAAAGCAATAGTTATCAATCCCACGTGATCCTATTTAAGGGACGAAGGTTAAGAAACAACGAACCACTGAGGTCTAATTCTTCCTTGTTCAGTTCTGAAGAATTTATCCTCTTGTAGGTCCTATTCAGCGCATCAGTCATGCACTAGTGTAATCTCTTGGTCAAGACAAACCAATCTGAGCCTTACACCTCAACCTTTCGCGATGGTTGTTCATTTCCATCTAGGTCGTGAATGACGTACTTATAGTTACAAGAGACTGTTAATTTAATCTTCTGTGATCGGGTATCACTAAATTAACTACAGTGTAACAAGTACGGATTATTGAACAGTTATGCAGTAAATATATATAACATTCAATCATATTTAAAGCATCAGTGATAAACAATTTATTTCAGTAAATAAGTCTGGAAATTCAGTTTAAATTATACAAAGTAAAAAACATACTTTTCAGTATAATCCCAACAAAAGTCACATAATTTCATATCTCTTCTAATTCAATATCAAACAAGGTATTATATGTATTATTTTTATCATATATTACTATTGTTTGTATAGATTAATATTTTATTTGTAAAATGTTAATTTCTTACAAATAACAATAATAGCAGTATGCGGTGAAAATGATGCACATAATATCTCCTCAATAATTAAAAAGTCATGTATGTAAATATAAAATTAATTTGACTGTGATCGAGTTTAACTTCAGACCTATTAATTTATTTTACTATTATTTATTTTACCTAATATAACTGGAGAGTGAAATCGTTTTAACTATGAAATGTTCTACTAAAGCAAAATTCAAAAGAATAGGTTGCAATATATAACATTAAATAACAGGTAGCCAGCAGAATAACATTCGACAATTCTCAGGATCAAAAATAAGATTCATATTTACTTTAAGAAAGCTGGCTATTCAATTGAAATTATACATAAAAAAATTGCCTAAATCCCACGCCATTGTACAATTATGAATAAACCACTTTGCAATTGCAATCGAAAAGCATTGACCAAAAGGCACGATCGCAGATGGCATAGTCAGCTACACAAGTAGTAGTTCGCACCTCCCTCCGTTCCATATAAATTCCCAACAGCAATCCAATTTTCACGACATTGAAATAATCATTGAAATTTCTGAAACTCTCGAGTGACCAAATTTCCACGCTTGTAAATAGATCTCAACGAGAGCTTCGCACCAGGAAATGTGGCTTGATTCGCCACAGCACAGGGTTTAAGTCGATACACGACGTTCAAATTGGGATTGACAATTCCAAATGGACGTGGAGAGATCGTCGCTCTGCAATTGTGTGGTGAATTTCTTACTGGAAGAGAATTACTTGCTGTCGGCGTTCGAGCTCCTCCACGAGCTCCTCGACGATGGCCGCGACAATCAGGCTATTCGCCTGAAAGAGTACTTCTCCGATCCGACTCATTTTCCTCTCGATCAGATCTCGCGCCTTAATTCTCTCAGAGGTTCGCTCTATCGATGCTTTTAATAATTTATTTTGTAGATGTTATATTGGTGTGTGCATTTCTCCGTGAGTTGGTGAAATTGTAGCACGATTTGGGGCAATGCCAACTTCCAGTTTTTTTTAAAAAATTTAAATTCAGGCCGGTTTACGTTGGCCATGCATTGAGGTCTAGTTCGATGTTTGTGTATGTTTTTTAAATGAATTTATTTCGCTTAACGCTTATCATTAATCTAAGAAATTAGAAACAAAATTTCCCGATGCTCTTTCGCTGTTTAGGGGCATGTAATAAAGTGTTGAAGTTTTCTTTATGAGATGTAGAATTTGAGGCATAATATCGCACATGACATGATACTTAAAGGATAATACTGTCTCGTAGACTCTGTTATTAGCTAGACTCATACTACGACTCACAATTGCAGTGTAGAAGTAGTATGCTAATGTCAATGCTCTGACATATGAGATATCCAATTCACAATCATTCAGGATGAGAGACTAACTGTGCGAATTTTTAAATGTTAGAGGTTTGAAAGGTAGAACATATTTTGTTTACCATGAGGTACACTTAAATACCTAGATTTTTGTTATCAGTCCCGAGGATTGTCCATATTGCCTTAAAGAGTGCCAGTTCCAAGTTAGTTTACCAGATCACAATGCAAGTTTGAGGGACTATGATGGAATGCTTTGATAAAAAGTAGTACTATATTACTTCCTTCGTCCCGAATTAGATTGAACATTTCCTAAAATGACAATAAAGTAACTCAACCAATTTAAACTATCCCCTCCAAATATCTCATTATTACACCACATGCCATTACTTTACCATTCAACTCTCATTAAAAAAACAATTTTATCTACTACTATAATACTAATAAACAATTCTCACATTAAACTCCGTGCAAATAGTAAATGTTCAATCTATTCCGGGATGGAGGGAGTATGTTTTTACTGTAAGCAGTGCTCCAAAAATGTTGCAAGACGTGATAAATGAGTATAGCTTTGATTATATTGCTTGATTACCCTGTATTCTATTCCACTCTCTTGATAAAAGAACTCTTTTAGGTGATTAGCAGAAACCATGGCTAGATATAAATGACGTTTGTAACCTGGAAAGGCAGTTGTCTTCTTATTTCCCTATCCTTGCAGTGACATGTGAGGAGAAAGCCTTCTCCTTCCAGGTCCAATTGTCTACTGGGCATCTTATGCTTTTACATGTGGTTTGTTGAAAAAATTCACTCTGATCTCATAATTAGGCATGAATGATGACTCTATTCGGATTTTGAATTATAGTTGAATGAATATGGGATTGGTCTGAACACCTGCTTGAATGTAAAACTTCCACAACCAACAGATGCATTTTGCCTTCTTATGTGAACATCTATGCGATGAGTGAATGAATTATGATATAGAGCCAATTTAGACAACACCATTCCTGTCTCGAAATCTAAAATGCAATAAGAGGGAGAAAATACAGGGCACTACACCATATATCCCGCTGCCTGGGGACAACTGCACCTTACATCATAGCTGCAAGACCAAGTGGAGGCAGCAAACAGTCCCTAGCATGGGTTTCCCATTTTAAATTAGACTAACAAGTTACAACATAGTTTATTATTCCTGAGCTTTTTGTTAATTTCTTAATAGTCAAGCAGTGAGGCTGGAAAATTGGAATACAGTCTAGATGATCCGGTCAAATGGTAGAAGAATCTATGAATTTGTTAGGAGTTGATAATCATTGTTTAGACATATGAGTCACGGCTGGCTATAAAAAGGAGAGATCCTCAAAGATTAGTAGCTGGAATTTGACCGCAGTATTCCAAAAGCTTATATGTCGCCAGATCTTTATACCCAGCAGAATTTTACTTTAACTATATTTTCTGAAGTCCTATTTCATGGGGCTGCCGTGATTTTTGAATCTGCAAAACCATATTAATGAGTAATACAATTTGAAACACAAGATAAGATTCATAAATAATGAATGAAAAAACGATTTCATAAGAATGACTGTCAATCAAGATATGAAGGTACTGCTAGAGTATGTGTGTTGACTTTTGGACTGAGCACAATAGCGAAATACGATCCACGTAGTCAACCTACCTAGTGGGATAAGACGCTACGATGTTATTATAGTTTTACTGCTAGAGGAGCTTCTGAAAAACACTATGAAAATAATCAGTTCAGTTTAACATAATATTACATAGTATTATTGATATTGAAATATTGAAATTGCATCCTGCATGTCCTTGTCATCACCTAACATCTCGACACTTAATTCAATTTATTGAAGTTTACCTCAATCTTGAATCTGCCATCTGCAATATTCTTCTTGTTGGCTTTGCATTAAATTCTAGATTTCATTTTTGATTAGAGGTTCACTAATAGGGGATGCCAATTTATTTCCTTTTCTTCTATTGTTTTTGCGAATAGTGGCAGATCCCCAGAGTCTATTTGAAGAAAAGGAATCTCTGGAAGAAAAAGTGGCTGTCCATGAATATGAACTTCGTTTAGCTCAAGAAGACATTCTTAACCTCAAGGCTGAGTTGTTGAAGAAAATTGAGACGAACTCGGATGAGCCAAGAGGTATTTACTCTATAGGAGGTTATTTGTCTTTTGAAATATACTCTCAATTGCTAGAAATGTTACATTGATGTTGTTATGCGCATATGGAAATAATTTTTGCATTTTCCTTAAAGGTGCTTGAAAATGGATTCCTATTACATCTTATTCCAGTTTACAAATGTGATATTGTGGCTTTTACCAACAGCAATGTTTTCTTGTATCTGTAGCAATATTTGCCTTTCATGTTAGGTCAAGTTGGATTGTTCATTTGTCTGTGTGTGTGTTTTTCAGGTTGTTGTTTTCTCATGATTTAATTTGTTTTGGATAATTCAGGTCCAAAAATTAATACGTCTGAAAATAACGGATCAATTGTTCACTCAATACAGAGGGACTCATCTTCCCAAGATTTGGGTCCTCTGAAAGACAATGAACGATTAGATATCAATTGTGCAGTGAAGGAGTATTTATTATTAGCCGGGTACCGCTTAACTGCAATGACATTTTACGAGGAGGTACCTTCATCTAAGACTCTTGTTTTGTACTTTAGTTCCTTCTGATTGGTGTTATGTGCTTTTATAGTTACTCATGTACAGTCTGCTCTGGGGGATATGTTAATGTACTACTGGCTTTCCAGGACCACATTTTATTAGGTGAATACCTGTTGGCACTCAGCAATGATAAAAGTTTTATATTTTTTACTAAGAGAAATGAAATCAATGATCTTTTTTTTTTATTCTTTAATAATTAAGGACTAGCAACGAGATTGCCACGCTGAATTTAAGACTTAAAAGTGAGTCCTAGCTCACTAGCCATTTAAACTCAATGATGATATCCAATACTCTGAGGTAGATTACCTAGTACTTTGTCTCTGGTTGTCTGGGTGAACATTCCCCTCAAGCGGGTGGATTAACATGCCTTACTGTAGTCCAATCTCATTGTGATCTTCGATCGCGTTAGCCACAGAAATGACCTAGTTAAATTTTTATACAGATTTTGTTGAGAAAATATCTCACATGACTTATATTATATTGTGTCCTTTTCATATAGCTGTTGCACTCATGCATAAGTATAAACATGTATCTAATGTTGAAATTGTATCTTTACAACAGGTTACTGACCAGAACTTGGATGTATGGCAAAACTCGTCTGCATGTGTACCAGATGCACTGCGACATTATTATTACCAGTATATTTCTTCTTCTGGAGATGCCGCTGAGGTAATCTTGATTACCCATAAAAATAATTGACTACTATGTTTTGTTTAGCCTAAAAAAATAGCTTAGTATTCAAGTTCAGTCTGTTCAGACATTTGATTATCACATGTCCATCCCGATTTCTTGTTTTTTCTGCTCAAATCTACTGTTTCTGCTGCTGTGTGGCTCTATAGAATAAACATTTAGGTCATATATGCAGTACCTTTAGTTATCTCCCAAAAATTCACCTTATTTGCTTCTAAATCGTAGTGTCTACTGAAGTTGTTATTGAACTTTTAGTGCTGAAACGGGAATGCAACTCCAAATTGTCAGATCATAAAAATTAAAGGGGAGAAGGGGGGGTTGACTATTGAATTCATCTTTTGATCTCAATTTCCTGGATTGTCTTTTAATGGATTGGGGGTGGGGGGAGGGTATTGAATTTACTCTGTTGTTCTGGGATCCTGGATTGTGAAGGTGTGAGTAAACATATTTTAGTGGATTGCAACTTATAGTAGATTTTACTAAAACACTGGAAGTTCGGAAATTTTCTGTAACACGGCATCACTTAGATATTATCCTTTGAGCTACTTATAGTAACAGGCCAACTGCAGCACTTAATATGTCACACATAAACACAATATCTTCTTTTATGATTATTTTTTCTTGTTCTGAATCTCTCATGCTGATAGTATTCTTTATACTGCAGGAGAAAATAGCAATGCTTCGAGAAAAGGACTCTTTGCTGAAAGAAAATGGCACGTTGAAAAGCGATAAAAAATCCTTGCTAAAAAGCAAAGAAATGTCAGATGCACAAGCCATGTCATTGACAAAATCTCTGGAGATGCTTCAGAAAGATATAAAGGAAAAGGAAAATATGGTAACCCTCTCTCTCTCTCTCTGATTCAGTTTTGTTTCATTTATTTATTATTTATAGATTGAATGTCTATCAGGTCCAAGATTTGAAGAAGACTTTGAAAAGTCAAAGAAAAGAACTAAATGATTGTAGAGCTGAAATAACCTCACTGAAAATGCTTATTGATGGTGCTCGATCTGGAAAAATAGTTTTGGCAACTGACTCAACACTTTTTCAATCAATTACAGAGAGCCATAGTGATAATGTAAAACTTCTCTCAAATGAAGTAGATGTGTCAGAAGCCAATACCTCTATGAATGCAGGCCCTACTGAATCAGTGAAGAGAGAGGAAGAGCATTTGGGGGATATTATAGATGCCGTTGAAGAGGAACAAGTGAATGATAACGAAACATCTGAAGTTGGTCCATTGACTGATGTAATAACTGCTGACATTAAGGGAAATCAGTCTTCTGATGATACAACTAGCATAACTGAGACAGTGATAGAGGACTTACTGACTTCTTTAGGTGCTGGAAAGAGTGGAAACTTTTCCAAGGACAATGGAAAACCTTCCCCAGAAATGGATGACCTAAGTACAAAGTCGGACAAATTTGATGCGGAATTGAATACTGAAAAGATGGTAAAATTCTTCTTCCTATTCTGAACATGCTAATCTGATTGAGAAATAAATTTACATCAGGCTAACATAGAGAACCCATTTCTACTTGTCAGGGTGTGGGAACTATTCAGATACTATCAGATGCTTTGCCTAAAATTGTGCCTTATGTTCTAATCAACCATCGAGAGGTTAGCCAATCAATTTGCAATGAGCTATTTTTAAAGCCTTTACATGCTAAGACTAAAAGTTACTGGATGTGTACTTCTAGATTTCATTCTTGTCATGTTTATTATTGGAGTTAATCCCTTTTAGGAGCTTCTCCCTCTGATTATGTGCGCAATCGAGCGCCATCCTGACAGTGCAACTCGCGATTCCTTGACCCACACATTGTTTAATCTGATAAAGCGCCCAGATGAGCAGCAGAGACGAATTATAATGGATGTAAGATTCTAGAAGCAAAGAAATTGCTGTTTACAAAATGTTACACTTCATTATCATAAAAAAGTTTGTTTGTTGTATCAGGCTTGTGTAACTCTAGCCAAGAATGTAGGAGAGTTGAGAACAGAAACAGAACTGCTGCCCCAGTGTTGGGAACAAGTATAACCATCCAAATTTATAGCATTTCCCTTTGATATTAGGATTAACAAATTTATTTTAAGGTTCGCTTTGATGCTTGTAGGTTAATCACATGTATGAGGAGCGTAGACTGCTTGTTGCTCAATCATGTGGTGAGCTAGCAGAATTTGTGCGACCGGAGATACGCGATTCCCTCATCTTTTCCATTGTGCAACAGCTCATAGAAGATTCTGCTATAGTTGTGAGGGAGGCTTCAGCTCATAATCTGGCTTTGCTGTTGGCACTCTTCCCAAATACAGACAAATATTTCAAGGTCAGCCTCACTAAATATGCTTGAGGCAATCATGGAGAAGATATCTGACTTCACAGTTTTATACAATGTAAGCTCTGTGATCTAGGACATGGAGCATTTTTCCTGGTCAAAACATGGCGCCTTACAAAAAAGAAAAAACATATAGAAATAAGGAGTTCCTTTTTCTTTTTCTTTTTGTCATCCGACACTTTACTCTTGTTTCTGAATAGGTTGAGGAGATGATGTTTCAATTGGCCTGTGATCCATCTGGTAAAGTTGTTGAAACTACAATAAAGGACTTAGTTCCTGCTCTAATAAATTGGGGAAACAAGATGGACCATATGCTACAAGTTTTGCTCTCTCACATCTTAGCATCTGCGCAGGTATTGCACATTTTTATAATCTTGGTATGAACCAAGGATGAAAATATCGATATCGCAAGTAATATCTCAACCTTAATTTTACGGATATATCGATATCGCAAAAAATTTAGAAAAATGACGGAAATTATGTTAAAAAATTGGAAATTTGACATGAAATTTTACAGTTTATTATAACACACAATTATGCATACATTTCATTTAAAATCACAACAAAATGAAATGTTTAAATAAAAAATATTAGCAATACACTACATAAACATTGTCCATCGAAAAACACCTGACAATACAATACATAATACAATATAAAATGACTAAAATTACATGATAAAATATAATTAGTACCAAAATGATGACCTATGAGGTTCAAAAATAAAAGATGGAATGTCATCTCTATCCAAACAATACTGGTACCAACTCATCACATTAAAGTACTCATTGATATAATTATGCACATGCCATTCATATGTTTCTCTATCTCTTCCAACTGCTTCACCATGGATTGGATATTGTGCCATGACCCAAGTATTTTGTTGATACACATTTTGATCTCCATAGGACATTTGAGGAACAGATTAATGTTAGATGATATAAGCATATTAAGATTAAAAAGAAACATATTAAAATTAATACCAAATTTTCAAGTAGATTAGCTAGACTATACTAAATTAAGTTGTAAGTCTTGAACATAACTCAAATATATCGTTACGAAAGAAATTAATGAACTTGTGAAAACAATCATTTTGTTTCTAAAAGTTTTAAAAATTAGTTTCAACATATATAACTAATTCAACCATGATTATATATATTTGTCTTATCAACCATATATAAGCATATATACCATATTAAAACAACCATATGTAATATAATTAACTCAAATCTCTTATCCTTAACTCCATAATTAAGAAAAGAGAGAGATGACTATACCTTTCAACTTGAAAATGTAGTTCGTTGCTTACTTGTTTGCTGCTGCCTATATTATGAGCAAATGCAATGAAATTACAAATATATGGTGCATATGTAATGGAGCAATGACAATAATGAAGAGAAATAATTCAAAGACAATAATTACAAGAAAATGGAGAAGAGAATAAGAATATCTGCAAAGGCAAAGAAAAAGTTGAAGAATCTCTGCAAAGTATTCATGACAAGAAAGAAAAATGGTGGAATCAAATAAAAAAAAAAAAAAAAAAATTCGAAAACTTTAATGATATCCCGATGTATCCCGATATTATGCGATAACATGCTATATTTCGCGATATTTTCACTGTTCACGGTAAGAAAAAATTTACACCCGATATCCATATCGCATAGTCCAAAAAAGCGATATATCCGCGAAATATTGCGGATATATCGCGATTTTTTCATCCTTGGTATGAACTGATGTTACTCTTATAATGCTCTCATCTGGAATATTGTGTTTCCCAGCACTGCCCACCTCTTTCAGGGGTTGAAGGTTCCATTGAGTCATATCTTCATGTTTTAGGGGAAAGAGAACGTTGGAACATTGATGTTCTATTGCGGCTGCTCGCTGAACTACTTCCACATGTGCACCAGAAAGCTGTTGAGACTTGTCCTTCCTCTTCAGCTTCAGATTCTACTGGAATATCATTTACGCCATCGTTGCTTGAACTATATGCAGGGTAAGCTTGTATCTTATTTTTCTTGATGCCCGATGCTACCATGGCCTTTGTATGAACTAATTCTTTATGGTTCTTGAATGTGAATGCTGACGTTTGTACTTAATGGATCAATATTGATTGGCCAGGGGACATATGGAATGGCCTGCTTTTGATTGGTTGCATATTGAGTGCTTGCCCACTTTGATTAAATTGTCATTGTTACTACCTCAGAAGGAAGATAATTTAAGAAGCCGTATAACCAGGGTATTTCTTGCTTATTTAATTGAGTGTATTTATTTTAGAGGTCTGCATTCTGTTCTTTTCTAAAACATTGTGACAACAAATTGCAGTTTTTGCTCGCGGTAGCTGAACAGTTTGGTGAAGCTTATTTGACATATATCATGCAACCAGTGTTCTTAGTGGCTGTTGGAGATGATGCTGATTTGAAATTCTTTCCATTAAAAGCTCAATCAAAGATTAGAGGTAAATAACTCTTGAACGTCATACTTCTATTAATATGAACTTGCAGTATTTTTCTTATAAAGTACGGTGCTTTGTAATGGCTGTGATTTGTATTGAAATGTTGCGCTTTCTCCTTGCAGGTTTAAGGCCTCAATCTACAACTGATATGAGGCTTGCTACAATGTGTGTTTTACCACTTCTCCTGGCAGGCATACTAGGACACCCAAGCAAGCACGAGGACTTAATAGTGTACTTGAGAAATCTTCTGATTCGAACACATGATATTCAGTCATCCAAGCAGGAGATTACCAATTCTGTTCGATTTATTTGGTTTGTATTTGTGTAGACGGTTTCGAATTATTGAGTCATTACATATTCCTTATTTGTTGATACATGTAATTTTTGTGATGCAGTACCTTACAAGAAAACCACAGTATAGTATTTAACATACTGTGGGAGATGATTGCGAGTTCTGATTTAAATTTGAAAATTCATGCTGCCAATTTTTTGAAAGTCATTGTGAGGCTTCTGCTTTCTTTTTATAATTTTTTACACCATTTAATTTCTGAAGCCCTTTCCCTCATCTTTAAATTTATGATATCTTCCTTTTGTAGGTACCTTATACTGACGTAAAGGTTGCATCAGCTCAGGTTTTACCTGCCCTTGTGACTCTAGGTTCAGACCAAAATCTGAAAGTAAAATATGCAAGTATTGATGCTTTTGGTGCTGTAGCGCAACATTTTAAGAATGATGTGGTAAAAATTTATTTTTTAGATTATGTTTGCTGACGTTATGGAGCAGTATCATGCAATTGACTGACCAAAGTTTCTTTCTAGATTGTTGACAAGATTCGCATCCAGATGGACGCTTTTCTTGAAGATGGATCACACGAGGCTACTATTGCTGTGATTCGTGCACTTTTGGTAGCTGTGCCACATACAACCAGTGGGCTACGGGATTATATCCTTGAAACTTTTTCTTGGTTATTTGAAGTGTATTTGAAGATAATTTTACTTTCATTATTGATTCTTTTATTTCTGTTCAAGTGCTCAACGAGCATGTTATTCTTTAACCTTTTGTACATCTAGTTTCCAAGATTTCTCAGTTAACGGCATCACCATCCCCTTCAAGTGATGTAATGCGTCGGAGGGAGAGAGCTAATGCCTTCTGTGAAACAATTCGTGCTCTTGATGCAACAGGTATGCTACTTAAGATTCCTTTGATAACATCTTATGCACCCCTTAATGAATTGTGCAACTTATGAACAATAATGAAAAATCCGAGTCAATATTTATGCAATCAAACTTACTCTTGAACATGGGTAATTTGATTTATCATTCATCTGCAGGCTAACTTGATTCTAATACGTGCTTGTTTCAACATGTCTTGTTTTTAGTGTAATAATTTGTTTGTCAATATTTCATATCTGAATCTTTAGTATTCTTAGGTGGTGTTTTAGAACACTATTAAGACCCTAGAAGCACTTCTACTTTTTAAAAGTTGGGTCTAACCAACTTAAAATTTAAGTGCTTCTGCACTGTAGAAATGTGACTGCAAACAGGCACTTAGAACCTTTGTTGAACATTCAAATTTTGGATGAAATATCCTTTTCGCTTGCTACTTTTGTGTTTTAATGCCTAAATCGTAATGATTACAGTAAAAAGGGTGACCGTGGATGGTTAAGTATTAAATTTACTCTACTTGGTATTTGCATTGTGTGCTTGCCTCCTGCTGTGTTCTTCCACAAACTGTCATTTCCTTGGACACATAAAGCCACCTTTTATATACTTTTCTAAACAAAATTATTATGATCTCAAATTTTCATATCTATATCTTCTGTCAGTTAACTAGTGAAAACCAAAACAGGGTACCACCATAAAGATTAAATTTAATGGAGCTCTCGTAGGAGAGAGCTCTTAGAAGAGTATTTTCCTGGCAATGTACCGTTGCCTAATGACTTCGAAGTCCAAGAAATAAGGAACTAATAGTCAAAACTTTACTGGTCCTCATATTGAAAGCAATACATGATGAGGGCTGGAAACAAAAGAAAGAAATATAATAAGGAAGAACACTGAATTCAATTTCCAAGTCGGAACAACAAGAAAACGAGAACTCCAATCTCAATCTTGACAAACAAATATTCAAATACTCTTATCTTCCTGCTATCTTCAAAATACCATGTATTTACAAGCTGCAAATAACATAAGGTTCAACAAATATAGATAACTAAAAGAAAAGCAACTTTCAAACTTCCAATGTGATTTCTTGACTTCTGGACATTTTAACAGTTGAAGGTCATTGCTTTGTTCGCTCTGGTATGTGCACTATTACCACTAACACGTTTACAATCTACTCATGCAGATCTTCCAGCTTCCAGCGTTAGGGATTATTTACTCCCTGCTATCCAAAATCTATTGAAAGACACTGATGCACTTGATCCAGCTCACAAGGAAGCTCTTGAAATTATTTTCAAGGAAAGATCCGGTGGCACATTCGATGCTATTAGTAAGGTGATGGGTGCTCATCTTGGGCTCGCCTCCTCCGTTAGCAGCTTTTTCAGTGACAGTGGTCTACTTGGCAAAAAGGAAAGTGGAGATTTAGCGCAGCCAACAGTCGAGGCACCAAGAGTAATTCCACAACCACCCGTACCCATTGTGGACACGAGATTTAGACGAATTATGATGGGCGGTTTCACAGACATGCTTAGAGGGAGAACAAAAGGTGATGAGGAAGGCCATCCACCTGAATGAGAGAGAGGGACTGATTTATTTTTTTGTTGTAAAATGCTAGGAAAAGAAGAGAAAATTATACAGTGTACAACTATTACATACCCCATCTCTCTCTGGGTTTTGGGTTTCCCCTATTATAGTTTTTTTTTTTTTCATTTGTAATTTTTTCACATACATATTGTTTCCGCCTTAATTTTGAGATTTGATGGGACAAAAATAAATTTTGAGTTTCTTATACAATGTCTGGATCTTCTTCTTTTCATTCCTAGAATTTGTTGTGGCCATTGATCATTTCAAACTCACCTTCGAACTGATGGTTCAAACTCATAACCATTTTTATAGAAATTAAGAAGCATAGCATGAATTTATTGAATATAAAGTGCTTTATTTAATAATTAAAACATTAGACAACGAAAAGAAAAGAAAAAAAAATTGAAAGAGTGAAAGAAGGCAAAAGATTATACTCCCTCCATTCCGCAATATAAATTAGGAAAAAATATTTAGGATTCGCAAAAGCAGCAACGCACGGCTCATGAAACGTGGATCGCTGAAAGCCAAGAACCCGTTTTCTCTGAATTTTATCTCCAAGTGCAGCCATTCGTGGAAGAACCGGTGTCGTTTAACAGGCTTTGTTGTCTTTGGGGCAGCCGTGAAGGAATTCATCACATCGTTCAAGGATTGAAGCATTCTGATGAAGATGTATAAGCTACGCATTCTCATCGCTCCAACATAATTTCCTCTGAATCGTGGTTTCGTTTGTCCAGCTTTCTTCATCTTGTTTCTTTATACCGAATTCTTTTAGTGCTGATTTCTGATTAGTTTTTTTATTTTTATTTGAGAGAGTTGTTAATTTGTATAGTTGTTAGAAAATTTTGTCAATCAACTATTGTTCTGAATCTTGATCTATTGAGTTCTAGTTATTATCATGAAGTACTCTGTTTTGTTATGCAGCTATTTTTTTTTTTTTTTCTTTCTATCGTTATGGCCTGTTAATTTGCCAAGAAATTTTCACGATCAACTCATTCTCGAAGGACGATTTGTTCTGAATCTTGATTTATGCCTTTCTTTAACGGTCATATATAATTTGGTATCATATTTGAACCCATTAGATTTCATTCCTTGGTTTATGGATAGTCAAAAGGAAACATGATAAATTAATGCTGCTTGTAGCAGATAATTGCAGCTAGATGGAAAATTAAAATTTATAATAAAATTAAACTATTATAAATGAACTCTCATATATATGTTATAGTCGTAATACTTATAGATTGTTTTGTGAGTGTACAAGTAATTAGAGTTTCCCAAAACCCAAAACGGAACAAGATTAAATTCGCGAATTGAACAGAAATCAGAATCATGATTAACGGTTCGATTTGAAACCATAGTCGAAACCATGTTGCATACAGTTAGATTCCGATTGGGTGTTCTAAGAACCGTGATCTTAACAAAGATTTTCCTTTTTAAGAAAATTAATTTTAAGACTAATATATATAATTAAAAATTTAAAACTAATATAATATAAATGCAGTGATATAACTTATAAATTCAAATAAATAATGTTTAGTAATTTATACACATCACTCCTTTTCGATTGTGCTTGTATTATGTTTTTACTGTAAAATAATAGCTAATATGTATACACAAAAGGTGAAATAATAGCTTAATTTTTTTTATCATAGAAATAATAGCTTAATTTTAATACATATTTTAATTTCAACGTATCATATATAAATATGTAAATTTCAGTTTTTTCTACTTATTATCTAATTCTCCACCCCCCCCACCCTTCTCCCCTCACACGAAATCCCTTCTTGTTCAACCGCAGCCTAATGTTGCCGCACCCAAGAAAATGTCGTTGCATCCGCGCAACCGAGGAAACAACGTCACATTGAGAGAAAATGCGCTGCCAAAAAACTATCACTGTTAAGCCCAAAAACTTTGACAGTAGGCACAACAACTATCATTGTTTAAAAAAAAAATCAATATTAAGCCAAAAGATTTTCATTGCCAAAAAACTATCACTGTTTAGCCGAAAAAACTATCACTACTAAGCCGAAAACTATCATTGTTTAGCAAAAAAAAAAAACTATTGCGGTTAAGGTTAAGCTAAGAAACTATCACCGTTATAAAAAAAAATTATCACTGTAAAACCAAAAAACTATTATTGCTAAGTAAAAAATCATTCATAGGGCTAATTTCTCGTTCACTTTCACCTTCATTATTAATATTCTCAATTAGTGCTCTTTCCAAATTTTAGAATCATCGTCTATTGAGAAAGAGCGTCGCGAGAGCGTGAGCGAGGTCGAAAGCGTGAGAAGTGAACGACATCGAGAGAGAGAGTGAGAGCGTAAGTGTGAGTCTGTGAGACATGAAAGTGAGGGGAGGGTGAATATTCGGGTCAACCCACTCAAAATGGGTCATATTGAATTAGAGTTTATGGTTTGCACCTTATTTATAGAAGTGTTACTCTATTTCAATTCGTCAATTCAATTATGTACGATTTGGTACATTTCAATTATTGGCAGAGTAATGGAAGAACATACATAAAAAGAAATAATCTCGTTATGGTCAAGATATAATTTATGTTCGAAGTAATTTAATTTAGTGATTGTAAAAAAAATATTAATAATAAAAGAGACAAGTATTTACAAATTTTATGAAAATTAGATGTCGAGTGTTTTTGACAAAAAAAATTGTATAGAATAAAATATTAGTGAGAAGCTAAAAGTAAGTAAAAGCATATCTATCAAGTAATTTTCAAAGTAATTAATTTAAGTAAAAACACTTAAATACTAAATGCTTAAATTTACTTTTGCACACAATTCGATGGGATTATAATAAAAACACCCCTAAGTAAAAGTGGATTTATTTTTATATTATAATAAATTGGAAGATTATTTTTAAGGTATAGGGAATAGGTAATTACATGTATATATTCTCTCCGTCCACCAATCTTATGCACATTTGTCTTATTTGTCTGTCCATCAATCTTATGCACATTTTATTTATGGAAAAAATGTCATTTTATCTTTATCTCTCAACCATCATTTAATTACTTCAAATGTCATTGTACTTTCACTCATAATTAATTATTTTATTAATAAATAAATCCCACAATACTCCATAATACTCTTGCTTTGTCTTTTTTTTTTTAAATCTGTGCCAAAAGCATCAGACATAAGATTGATGGACGGAGAGACTATATCTTATTAGTGGGTGTGGACCAAATTTCGTTTTCTTTCCTTTCTTTAGAGAATATCAAAATCCTAATTAGAACAGGAGATCTAGATAAAGTAGAGTATCCCAATTAATATCATATATATATATATATATATATCCTCTATATTAATACAAGTATAATAACTCTTCTTTGATATTCAAATTCACTAAGGCTACGTTTAGATGGATGGACGAATTTGAAATCCATAAATTTTACACATAAATTATACTCTCCAAAGGATATAAAATACTTAGAATTGAGAGTTTATGGAAGAGAGTGAAGGGGCCGCGGGAGAGGGAGGGAATATAAAATTGAGTGGTTTACGGTTTACTCGATCCAAGTGATTCATGGTTCACCCGGCCCGAATAAATCATAATTTAGGATTCATTATTTAGTGTTTAAGGTGTAGATGATTGATTTAGGACAATTTTATAAATTTTCATACATAAAAATTTTCACACTAGATATACTCTTAATTTTTTTAACATCTTGTTTTGTAACTTACTCTTGTAGAGTGTAGACAGAGAAAGTGTAGAATTGAAAGTTTAATTCACAACTCATAATCGTCACACTCGAATATTCTATAACCTTGCGCAATTTATTTTTCACATCACCGATCTTTTTTTTTTCTAATTAAATCAAAATAGACCCATAATTTTACAATTTTATTAAAATAATCTCATAATTATCATTTTTTTTTCAATTTAATCAATTAATTTCACCCTCTCTAAAAATTTAAACTTTTAAATAAAATAACATTCTTTTAAAATTCAAAAATATTGATGAACACAGTTATTATTATACGTACATACAAATCTAAAATGCTGACAAGAATATAATTTGTACCTTATTAAGATAGACGTAAAAAAATATCACAAATCAAACAATATCTTAAAGATCAAATAAAATAAAGGGTTAATTCTAAATAAATACACAGACTTTTAGACCAAATATCAATTTAATCACGACATTCAAAATTATTGTATAAAAGTCCAACCTTTGATGTTGTTGCAAATTAATACACGTTTTTTTTTCAACGACTGTGAAAAGACGATGTGACTCGCCGAAACTATTATTTTTGTTATGTCAGACTACATGTAGGATGAAATGTCTAAATCATAAATATAAAAAATATTTAAAAAGTGAATTAAAAACAAAATAAAAAAATAAAATAAATAAAATCTAAAAAATAAAATAAATTATTTAAATCTAAATTCCAAACCTTAAAAACTAATTCTCGTCGTCAATGTTTCAAAATTAAAAATATTCTCATGTTCCAAAATTAAATGTAATCCCTTAGTTTCTCGTCCCCCATTCAATTGACTCATTGTCTATTGTCACTCCCTCAACCCCTCACTTGTTGTTCTTATTGCAGTCGACCTCCTTAAATGAAATTTGTGAATTATTTATTGAGATTTGATCAATTTTATGAAATGGATATAAATTTTATTTTTTTTATTTATATTTTAATTGTTTTTTTTAGATTTTAACTTCTTTAAATTATTATTTTTGTTTTAATTAATTTTGAAAATGTGTAATATTATGTGGAATAATTTAAAAAATATTATTTAATATGTATCATTCTAAGTGGCAAGTATACACATGCTTCGGTGAGCCACATCACCTCTTCGCGCCCGGAGAAAAAAAAACGTGTATCAATTTGTAATAATATCAAAAATTGGGTTTTAATACAAAAATCTTGAAGGTCGTGATTAAATTGATATTTGACCAAAAGATCATGTATTTATTTAGAATTAACCTTAAAATAAATCAAAACAAATCTTCATGTATTTTCATCATTCTTCTCTTCATTGGACAAATCTAATACTCGTGAATTTATTTTAAATTAAGTGATTAATAAGATGGAATTACTTCATTAATTGTAGTGATTAATAAGATGGAATTAGGCGATGTATACATATTTCCTTTACGCCCGTTTGATTCGCGGGATTGATTGGAATAGGTCATGATTAGAATTTTAATCCCAATTAATTCACCGTTTGATTTGTGGGATAAGGGTCCATAATATACTTCAAGCCCATGTAGAAAATGTATTAAATCCCTCAATGGAGGGATATGTCAATTTCAATATTACAAATTGTTCTTCTATTGTTTGGAGTTTAAATCACAAATGGTCCCATAACTTTGGCCTAAAATAGATTTAGTTCAATAAGTTTTTTATTGTCGATTTAGTCCCAATAACTTTGACAATGTCCAATTTTAGTTCCAAATCGACCGAAACAACGTCGTTTTCTCATTTTTATTTGGGGCTTTCCGGCAGATGTTGTGACTTGACTGCCCAACGAGTGGACAATTTTAAATGGGTGGAGTGCTTTCCACGGGAATCGAACCCAGGATCTGGGTTGAGCCAGAGGCTCTGATACCATGAAAGAATTCCGTCACATCTAAAAGTCCGAACTTATAGAGAGGGTGGGAATCAATTCATTTATTTAATTTCTCTCAACACTTGTGTGTTTTTTATTGCTTTGATATAAACTGTCATAATTTACTTTGCATTAAATTACATACATAGCTTATCAAATCAACCTACACATCAAGTCATCTGATATGTGTTTAACTTTAAAAGGATTTTAAAAAACACGAGTCAAAGCTTGCGCACACCAGCTAATCTGATAGGCGTCAAACTAATCAACTTTCGAGCAATCGGTAGGTTGAATACCAGACTAAGTTGATTTCACTCTGCACTCACTTAGCGTTATCTAAAGCGACTTCCTACTCTGCTGCCTACACGCTAAGTTCATGAAAAAGTTGAAAAGTCTATTCATCCCTTTGTTGGGGAATAATTTACCCGGATCTATTCGGGATGAATATTTAAATACAAATTTAATTCTAACAATTATTACTAGCATGAATTAACCCATATTAATTCAAATAATAATTTCAACAACAAATCATGCATATAAACAATTCACGTAAATCCTACGCATGCGGAATTACTACGAGTTTACGTGAACGTACCTCTTGGAATGGCAATGGTCTTGTATGTGAAAACACACCAAAATTCCTTCCCAAGTACTCCCACGTCCTTGCTCGACAATCCGGTGGAAGGATACTCGCGAACAATTAACAAAAGGAAAAAATAAACTTTGTTGCACCACTTTTGTGGATTTGCTAATTTTTCCACCACATGGAATTGCACTTGGGAATGAAAGAATCATCCCCTATTTATTGATGAGTGATGGGCGATTTTTAGGGTAGAAAAACAATGTGGGAAAATCTTTTCTTGATCTCCAAAAAATCTTGAATATATCTCCTATATTATTTTCTCCATAATTAAAATATTCCACAAAAATCTCACCTCATCAAGTTATGGAATTTTCGAAATATTAGGAGAAGATTCCAAGATTTGGATCTTCTTGAATTTATGAGATATTCTTGTATTTCAAGAAATACATATCTTCCATAATATTTTTTCAAGAAAATCAAGAAAATCTTTCTTTCCCTCATATTTCAAAATTTTCGAAAATAACTATATGAATAACCAAGTGGGAGATTTCTTGAATTTAATGAGATAATCTTGTATTCCAAGAATACATATCTTCATTCCATAACAAAATTCAAAGAAAATCTTTCTCCCCTTTTATCCATAAATTTCGAAAAAAATCAAGAAAAATAGGCAACAAATTTATTTTATTTTTAAACACATTTTTCAGTTATTGGACTTTATCTTGGGCTACTTGGGGGGCCTTTAGGAGAATTAAGATTGAACCTTCCAATGGACCTTGAATTATCAATATTGAGCCACAATATTATTCAAGCCCATAAATATTAATTAATCCCACTACATAATTAATATTGCACTATCCATCTTAACCCATATTACAGTTAATATGGCCCCCGGTTATTATTTCCTGTGTTTAAGATTATCTAGCCCATTAATTAATTCAAGCCACTGAAATAATTTTCCATTAATTAATATCTTTTATCCTGGTAAAGGAACGGTTCAACATTATTATCCATACCGGAAACTAGTTTCACTTTTAAAATTTGGTATGATAAACCTTATGAACCTCCCAAGGGGGCAAATCGAACAAGCGTACTTGCACACGATTCTCCGTATTAAATCTTAGCAATCGCATGTGACCAATAATATTGCCCAAGATATAGGGTATTGAATCTCACTGATTCTCTTCCCATAATAAGTCAAAGCAATAGTTACTAACCACACACAATCCTATTTAAGGGACGGAGATTAAGAAACAACTAACCACTGAGGTCTAATTCTTCCTAGTTCAGTTCTGAAGAATTTATCCTCCTGTAGGTCCTCTTCAATGCATCAGTCATGCACTAGTGTAATCTCTTGGTCAAGACAAACCAATCTGAGCCTTACACTACAACCTTTCACGATGGATTGTTCATTTCCATCTAGGTCGTGAATGGTGTACTTTTAGTTACAAGGAACTGTTAATTTAATCTTCTGTGATCTTGGTATCACTAAATTAACTACAATGTAACACGTACTTATTTAAAGAACAGTTATGCAGTAAATATATGTAACATTCAATCATATTTAAAGCAACAGTGATAAACAATTTATTTCAGTAAATAAGTCCGAAATTCAGTTAGTCTGATTATACAAAGTAAAAGCATACTTTCCAGTATAATCCCAACAATCTCCCACTTATACTCGAAGTCTGCTTTTAAGTATACATCAGCATGTCTCGTGTAGTACATGACAACTAATGCCACCTACACGAACCTAATAATGTCTTCCACTTATACTCAAAGCATATTGGCAACGGTCTTGACACCCATTCCTTTCACATGTCTCTCGAATGTATTCAGAGGCAGACCCTTTGTGAATGGATCAGCTAGGTTGTCTTCTGACGCGATCTTTGCCACCTCTACATCTCCTCTCTTAACGATTTCTCGTCTAAGATTCCTTTCCTTCAGTGTGCTTGTTTGACTCGTGGGCTCTTGGTTCCCTTGAATTTGCAACTGCCCCTAGCAAATATTGCTAGGCAAATTCGGAACTTCATCCAAGTCCACTAAGAAGGTCTAGAGCCAAACTGGTTCTTTCATTGCTTCACAAGCAGCTACTTACCCGGCTTCCATGGTTGAGTCAGTGATGCATTTTTGCTTCACACTCGTTCATTTCATGGCTACACTTCCCAAATGAAAGCACACTAACTGAGGCAGATGGTTTCTGGAATCTATGTCTGATTGGAAATCCAAGTCCGTGTAGCCGATGGGGATTAGACTATCTGACTGATAAACCAACATTCTATCTCGAGTTCTTTTCAGACACTTCAGAATGTTTTTAACTGCCGTCCAATGTTCCTTCCCCGGGTTACTCTGATATCTTGCCACCATGCCAACGGCAAAGCAGATATCCGGTCTCGTTCACAACATTGCATACATAAGGCTTCCTACAGCCGAAGCATAAGGAAAGCCTTTCATGTCATCTATCTCTTTTTGTGTCTTAGGGCACATTTTCTTGGATAGATGGATTCCATGCCTGAAAGGTACGAAGCCTTTCTGCTGAATCGTTTCAAGACAATGTCTATGTATGAAGCTTGCGATAAGCCTATCATCCTTTTCTTACGATCTCGAGTGATCTTGATCCCAAGGATGCGCCCGGCTTCCCCTAAGTCCTTCATATCAAACTGTTTTGAAAGTCATGCCCTTACTTCTGATAACACCTTTACATCGTTCCCGATGAGCAGAATGTCATCTACGTATAGTACTAAGAATACCAATGCAGTTCCGACACGCTTTTTATACACACAACTCTCGAACTCGTTTTGATCAAACCCATAAGACTTTATAACATGATCAAAACATTGGTTCCAAGCTCTGGATGCCTGTTTGAGTTCGTAAATGGACTTCATGAGCTTATAAACTAGGTGTTCTTGGCCCTTTCCAATAAAGCCCTGGGGTTGTTGCATATAGATTTCCTCATCAAGACTTAGTTAAGGAAAAGTCGTCTTGACATCCATTTGCCGATTTGAAAATCGAGATGCTCAGAGCTATCGACAAAAGAATGGGATGGACTTAAGCATTGCTTCTGGTGAAAAGGTTTCCTCATAACGATCCCTTCTTTCTGAGTATAACCTTTCGCCACAAGCCTTGCCTTGAAGGTTTTCACCTTCCCGTCCGGTCCCCTCTTTCTCTTGTATACCCACTTGCAACCAATAGGTTTGACCCCATTAAGTGGTTCGACTAGCTCCCACACTCTGTTATGATCTATAGACCCCATTTCTGCTTTCATTGCCTTTTGCCAAGAAACCGCGATCCTTATCTTGGATTGCCTCATCAGATGTCCATGAGTCCGATTCATCTTGTCAGGGAATCAAGTCCGAGGACTCTCCTATCCCCATGAATCTCTCGGGCTGTCTCACAACCCTCCCACTACGACGAGGCTCCGGTTGTGAAAGTGTGTCGTTTGGTATATCATCTTGTACAGTTGGCAATGAGGTTAGCCCCCTTAGCTCACTTAAGGTAATCTCACTTCTGGGTCTTCTTTTCGCTCATATAGTCTTCCTCCAAAATCTAAAGTGGATGCTTATGACCACCTTTTGATCTTTTGGGACCATAAAACATACACCCTTTTGTTCCTCGGGTATCCTATAAACAACCTTAATTCGATCGAGGATCCAATTTCCGGCTTTCTTGTCCAACACGAGGGCGGACCCCAAATTCTCATGTGTCTCATATACTAGGCTTGCGCCAGTCCACAATTCTTTGGGAGTTTTGGGAACCGACTTGGATGGCACCTAAGTTCAGAATGTGTCATTGCTTTCAAGGCATGACCCCGGAACGACTTGGGAGGATCCAAGATAACACATCATTGATCTAACCATTTCCAAAAGAGTTCGGTTTCTTCGCTCTGCAACCCTTTTTGTTGAGGGTTCGGGTGCAAATACCGTGGGATCAATCCCTTCATCAAACAAGTAGTTCAAAACTCATCGCCGAGGTACTCGCCTCCACGATCGGATCGTAGAAACTTGATACGTTTTTTCCCTATGATTCTCTGCTTGAGCCTTAAATTCTTTGTATTTCTCAAAGGTCTCGATTTATGCTTCATAAGGAAAATATAACCGCATTACCTCGAAAGTAGTCATCAATAAAAGTGATTTAAATACTCGTGAACCTCCTCTTGCCATGGTTGACATTGGACCACATACGCCTATGTGAACGATTTCTAACACTTCTTTTGGCTCTATTCCTTGGCGCACGAATGCCCTCTTGGTCATTTTACCCTCCAAACATGATTCGCAGGTTGGAATCGGTTCAACTTGGAGAGACTCCAATGGACCGTCTTTCACCAACCTTTGGATCCTCTTTGGATTAATATGTCCCAATCTTAGATGCCATAGAAGTGTTTCGTTCACGTCTGATGAATGTTTTCTTTTACCGGAAATAGTTGATGTGTTATAGGATGCATTTCGTGAGTGGTGTGCACAGTTAATTGTATAGAGATTACTTGACAACGTTCCATGACAGATAAATTTATCATAAAGAGAAATGGTAACAACTTTATCAAAAGTAACCGAATATCCATTAAGGTAAAGTTTAGAAACTGAAATCAAGTTCTTTCTAAAACTCAGAACGTAAAGTACATCTCTTAAAATTAAAACTCTATCTTCAAAAGACAGGTGCACTTCTCCTACTGCTTTAGCTGCCACTCTCGTGACATCGCCTAGTGTGATGAGGATCTCACTCCCACTAAGTTTTAGGGTCCGCTTGAACCCCTGTAAAGTGAAACATACATGATCAGTGGATCCCGTATCCACCACCATAAATGGGAGACATACGCCGCTAAGCAAGTTTCAACAACTAGTGCGTGAGAATTACCTTTCTTTCCAATCTTTTTGGGATTGGAACAGGCTGACCTCCAATGTCCTCTCTCACCGCACTTGAAGCACCTCCCCTTAGTTGGCTTGCTCACTCCTCCACCTCCCTTCACCTTTTCTTTGCCTTTGGTAACACTTGAGTTCACTTGCCTGTGGCTCTTGTTCTTTTTCTTGTTCTTACCACCCCTTGGCCTAGAAGAAGAAGAAGGTTCATTTGCCACCAAGACTTGGCTCTTTTGCCTCAATATTGCCTCTGCCGAGACCAAAGCTTGCAATAGATCAGGCATCGAGAACTTCTGATTATTCATCTGATAGTTCAACCTGAACTGCTCAAAACTTTTCGGCAGAGAATGGAGCACGAAATCGATTTGGGTCTCGATGTCGTATTCGGCGCCAAGTACCTCAAGTTTGTTAAGGTGAGCCATCATCTGGAGAACGTGCTCCCTTACGGGCGTTCCCTCCACCATTTTCATAGAGAGCAAGTCCCTCATGGTGATCTGACGAGCCACTCGATTCTGATGTTGAAACATCGCTTTAAGACTAGTCATGATGTCTGCAGCAGTCTCAACGTTCTGGTGTTGGTGTTGCAACACATCTGACATTGAAGCCAAGATGGTACACTTTGCCATTTCGTTGGAACACTCCCAGTCAGCATACTCTTTCTTAACCGATTTACTTGACTCGTCATTTGGCTTTTCTGGTTTAGGTGTAGTGAGAACCCAGTTATGGCTTTGTGCAGTGAGGACAATAGTAAGTTTACGACTCCAATCAACAAAGTTTTCACCAGTAAGCAAATTGTCTTTAAGTATATTGAACAGTGGATTAAAAGGTTGCGACATGATGAACTGAAATAAATAATAATATGCATAAGCACAAGTATATCACAAAATTCGATCACATGTTTCATATTAAAATCTCCAAAAAAAATATGAAAATGCATCAGCCAACATCTCGAAACAGTTTAAATAAGCCACGTGGGGTGGGTCATTATTTAAACACATTCAAGCGGGTTACAAACAAGAACAATTACAAACCTTTAATATCCAGATTAATAGTTGGCTCCCACTTGATCAATATAAAAGTGACAGGGACTTCGGGGAAGTATATGCATATCAATTTTATACCTAAGTAATAACCATGATTAAATATAGAATTATTATTTTGCATTGAACGAGCCTCGTGGGGAGGGTCATCGTCGCCACTAGTAATAATCCACAATCATCCGTTAGGAATTTATTCATGTGAAAGCTATCTTTTGACCGTCTCGTGGGGGGAATTTCTCCAAAAGAATTCACAAATAAATAAATCATGGAGGTCAATAATTAATTCAATTTTATTATCCGAAATAAAATTGTCAATTAATTGTTTAAACATACTTAGTAATTTTCGAAAGTGAGATTTTTCAAAATATTTTCTCATGCTTGGAAAATTAAACACAATTTAAATAAGCATAAATAATGCATAAACATCAAGACAAAAATTAAACATATTGGGCACTTTTATCCAATTGTCATGATTAATTTTGTCATGTCTTGATCTTGAGAAATCGTCTTCATTGCCTTCATCGTTCGTCTCTAAAAGCTCCCGCTTGTTTTTAAAAAAAAGCCTTGTCAAGACATCGCCATCGACCAGCTCGCCTCGTGGTTGAGTGCTCGCCTAGCACTCCTCGACCGTCGGTGACCCGTCTTGTATGGCAAGGCGCCGCCAGCACATCGCCGCGCCTTGCCCGGCAGCCGCCCCGCGTCGCCGAAGTCGCCCTCGCAGCAGCCTCGGCAGCGTCGCCCGCCATCGCCCGCCGTCGCTGCCCGCGGATGTTCAAGGTCCGCCCGCCAGCGTCGCCTATCCAAGATGCCCTTACGTCGCCCGCCTTATCCAGGCTTAAAGCGGCCAGCGGTCATACAAGCACCAAGATCCGCCTGTCGGATCCGTCAAGGCTGCCCCTCGGCGGCTTACCTTACTTACGCGTCTACCCCATCCATCCGCGTCAAGGCGTGCCTCCTTGCACGCGTTTCATGACGACGACGCTTACGCCCGATTTCGAATCCCGTCTTTTAATTCTTCGTCTCCGCCTCCGTTTCCGATCCGGTTACAATTTATTTACAAAATAAATAAACCTAGATCTAGACTAGTCTATTACATTGATCAAATCAAACAAATACTAATCTACTCGTGAATTTTCTCACGAGGCAAAACGAATCCGAACGAATCGAATTAAAAAACCACAATTTATATGCATGCATAAATTAAACACATTAAATTCCATGACAATTGGATACCTGCAAAAAAGATCTAGCAATTCTTCTATCCAATTTCAAAATTTAATGACAGCGAATTAAATTATAATTTAAAATTCAGAGCCCGAAATCGAGGCTCTGATACCAGTTGTTGGGGAATAATTTACCCGGATCTATTCGGGATGAATATTTAAATACAAATTTAATTCTAACAATTATTACTAGCATGAATTAACCCATATTAATTCAAATAATAATTTCAACAACAAATCATGCATATAAACAATTCACGTAAATCCTACGCATGCGGAATTACTACGAGTTTACGTGAACGTACCTCTTGGAATGACAATGGTCTTGTATGTGAAAACACACCAAAAGTCCTTCCAAAGTATTCCCACGTCATTGCTCGTCAATCCGGTGGAAGGATACTCGCGAACAATTAACAAAAGGAAAAAATAAACTTTGTTGCACCACTTCTGTGGATTTGCTAATTTTTCCAGCACATGGAATTGCACTTGGGAATGAAAGAATCATCCCCTATTTATAGATGGGTGATGGACGATTTTTAGGGTAGAAAAACAATGTGGGAAAATCTTTTCTTGATCTCCAAGAAATCTTGAATATATCTCCTATATTCTTTTCCCCATAATTAAAATATTCCACAAAAATCTCACCTCATCAAGTTATGGAATTTTCGAAATATTAGGAGAAGATTCCAAGATTTGGATTTTCTTGAATTTATAAGATATTCTTGTATTTCAAGAAATACATATCTTTTCAAGAAAATCAAGAAAATCTTTATTTCCCTCATATTTCAAAATTTTCGAAAATAACTATATGAATAACCAAGTGGGAGATTTCTTGAATTTAATGAGATAATCTTGTATTCCAAGAATACATATCTTCATTCCATAACAAAATTCAAAGAAAATCTTTCTCCCCTTTTATCCATAAATTTCGAAAAAAATCAAGAAAAATAGGCAACAAATTTATTTTATTTTTAAACACCTTTTTCAGTTATTGGACTTTATCTTGGGCTACTTGGGGGGCCTTTAGGAGAATTAAGATTGGACCTTCCAATGGACCTTGAATTATCAATATTGAGCCACAATATTATTCAAGCCCATAAATATTAATTAATCCCACTACATAATTAATATTGCACTATCCATCTTAACCCATATTACAGTTAATATGGCTCCCGATTATTATTTCCCGTGTTTAAGATTATTTAGCCCATTAATTAATTCAAGCCACTGAAATAGTTTTCCATTAATTAATATCTTTTATCCTTGGTAAAGGAACAGTTCAACATTATTATCCATACCGGAAACTAGTTCCACTTGCAAGATTTAGTATGATAAACCTTATGAACCTCCCAAGGGGGCAAATCGAACAAGCGTACTTGCACACGATTCTCCGTATTAAATCTTAGCAATCGCATGTGACCAATAATATTGCCCAAGATATAGGGTATTGAATCTCACTGATTCTCTTCCCATAATAAGTCAAAGCAATAGTTACTAACCACACGCAATCCCATTTAAGGGACGAAGATTAAGAAACAACTAACCACTGAGGTCTAATTATTCATAGTTCAGTTCTGAAGAATTTATCCTCCTGTAGGTCCTCTTCAATGCATCAGTCATGCACTAGTGTAATCTCTTGGTCAAGACAAACCAATCTGAGCCTTACACTACAACCTTTCACGATGGATTGTTCATTTCCATCTAGGTCGTGAATGATGTACTTTTAGTTACAAGGAACTGTTAATTTAATCTTCTGTGATTTTGATATCACTAAATTAACTACAATGTAACACGTACTTATTTAATGAACAGTTATGCAATAAATATATGTAACATTCAATCATATTTAAAGCAACAGTGATAAACAATTTATTTCAGTAAATAAGTCCGAAATTCAGTTAGTCTGATTATACAAAGTAAAAACATACTTTCTAGTATAATCCCAACACCCTTCCCTCTAAACTTTCCCTCACAATACACTCGTTCGGGACCTACAACATTCAAGACCGGAATCAACTAAAATCTAATTTCTACTAAGATGACTAAATCTTGTTTGTGCTTCTGATTCAAAATAGTGAAAGTAGAAGTGTGTGATCTCAGAATTGAGATACGATTCACATATTAATCATTCAACATGTGTTTTATTGTGTACAATTCTTTTCAGATCTCGTATTCTTCTGCAATTATATAAAGGCACAAGCATCGTATTGTAATTGTACATGAATATATACTCACAGCAAAAAATCAAACACAAAATATAAGTATATATATCTCTCAAAGGGATACATCCATCGATCTCATATTGGTCCTCCGACTTTTGCTTCATATGGAAGGTGAATTGCAAGATGCTTTATCGAGTCAAATAATCTAGGAGGGAATGATTTCTCTAATTTACAAAATAGTCTACACGATTGATTTCTCTAATAATACCATGTCTGACCGACAAATTTCAGTTGCAAAAAATGCTCGAAAGATAGTACTTATCTCTGTTAATGGGGCTCAAATACTTTCTAAATAAGAAGTTACCAAATGTGACAGGTAGTAATATTTGCATGAACAAATAACAAATCGTGGATTTTCATTTGGTCTACCCGAAGAAGAGGTATATTAAAACACACGTAGAAATATTTGAGACTTAACAGTCATGGAAACGTAGCTCTTTTAACTAGTCACACACTAGCTTCTACTGATCCTTACTCAATGTATATGTAGCTTTCTGTTTAATTACCCTTTCTCTTTGTTCAATTAAAAAAAAAAAACAATTCCTTTCTTCTAGTGTGCAACTCCAAAGTTTTATCTGCATCATCCATAAGTGTGATCAAAATATTATTGAAATATGCTTATTTTCTTTATATTATGGTCTATACCGAACACTTAAATTAGATGTTTTTTCAAACGGAATATTAGGAAGTTGTTGCACTCATTCAAAAATTTCAGCTCCAGAAATCCTTTCAACATTACGGTCACTCTCAATTTTACCTTACAAACAATGAGAAATTTAATTACTTGTTCGTTTTAAAAATATAAATTTTCACTTATACCGACGTATAATTCGTCGGAAATATAATATTTGCAACTGAAAATTCGTCGGTAAAACATTTGGGTTTGGGCTCCAAACTTGCCGCTCAAATGTTTTCATTTCTATTCAAAATAATTTCATATTCGCGCGTTTAAGGTAGAAACATTTTAGGTTTCGAAAAAAAAGGTAGAAATACTCTAATAATCAAAACACTCTTCTTCAATTCACTAATTAAAAAAAAACCACATCTTCCCTACCCAAGCCCCGCGGTTCGGCGGCCCATTTTGCCCCACGTTCGCAGCCGGACGACGCGGCACGTGCAGAGGGCGTTCTCCAGTCTAACTTTCCTGGGGATGCACCCCTTTCGGGAGGGGCGGATGCTGGGCTTCTTCCCCACCGCCTATTTTTCCGACACCGGCGGCGATACCGTTTGTCATGGACACTGAAAAGGTGAGGTTTTGGGGTAGGTCATCTTTTGATTTAAAGTTTTGGATTTTTCCATTTTCAATTATTAGCATCTATTATGATATGAATTACACGCCGCTGTTGAATTTCAGGTTCTCTTTTTCCTTAAAATAAACCCTTCACTGTATTTGGGTTCTGCGGCATGAGCAAAGATAGGCCACCACAACCTCTTGATTTCTTTATTTGGACTGTAGAGGTAATGTTTACTCCTATTCTTTGTTACTCTTTGTTTTCTGAGTTTTGATTTTTCCCCTTTTGTTTGGTTTTATGTATTTTTTCTTTGTATGTTATGTTGGGTGTGTGTCTGTGCATATATATATGTATATAATATTAAGGTTAAACAAGTAATAATTTGCAAATGTTTCTCACAAAATACAACCTAATAAGCTCTTCAAATAGTTTGCAGCATTTAATTTGTGAAAAGAAATCTTATCCGAATTGAAGAGGGGTCTCTCTCTCAATTAAGAATTTCTAGCAATTTATGTATGGATGGAATGCCAAATATCCATAGTTTTTCTTGCTCCTGTAGTAAGCCACTTTATGCTACATGTTTAAGTTAATTATGTTTTGAGTTCTACTTACTTTTCTTTTGGGGTATCAACTATATTTTGTCAAGTGAAAGTGGGATTTATGAAGTTAACTGTACTACTGATATCCGTAGATTTGAGCTCCTTATCTCCATTATTTTTGTGATTGTGAGTGAATCAAGTGATTATTTGTTGATGTTTCTCTAAAGTTAATAGTTTCAGACTGTTATGGTTATCAAATCATAGAGAACTCAGGATGTCTCGCCCCTATTATACTGTGCATAATATGAACAAATTGATGTATCTTATTACCCCAAAAGAAAGTTCCATACTTAGAACCCAGGCAAAATAACCAAACTTTGGACCTTTATATGTAGTTGACTTCTGCTATGCTGCAAGCTATTGGAGACTTTTTCTACAAGGGGATTTATGCAGGTGACTATTATGACATTTCATTCTTTCTTTTTAATATTGCGATGGTCAACTATTATTAATTAATTCATCTTACATTTCAGTTTATCTTGTTTTTGATGTGCCATCCAATTTGGGACGTAAGGAAAGCAGCCTATGGCACTACCTGGAAGATTCTTGTTGCATCTTCTCAATTATGTGAAGCTATTTTGAGCGAATTCTTAAGTTATCTCTCTGTTGTCGGAGAAAAAGCCAATATTATTAGGAAGAGGTAATTCTATATTCAAATGGTCTCTTCATTTCCTCATTTAGTCCCTTGTGTTGGTTTTTTGGCTGATTAGAATAATTATTATGATCCTTGGGGAGAATAGTCTAAATCATTTATTTAAAAAATTAAATATTGTCTCTACACAATATTGTGTACCCTGAAATGTGCTTGATTTTCTATCTAGAGCAATGTACTAAGATTTCTCATTCTATTCTCAATATCCGTGACACCTGGAGTGATTGTTGTATTATTTTCCTTTTTGGTTTTTGAAGGGAGCTAGTTTCCCTACTACTAAAGGGGTGGTTAAGATATGAGAAACTTTGCATCCCATTTTCCTTGTTATGTTTTTCATTCGTACGTCTTCTGAGGTTTCTAAGCTGACCTTAATCTCAACTATTATTTCACGAGTTCTGTTGTATATATGCCTCTTAATCTTATAAATTTTTGCATTGTTGATATCTTTTGGTTGTTTCCTATGTGGTAATTGTAAGTCCTCTGCTCTAACTTGCAATAGTTGGTTACTTCGTACTTGGTTTACACTTCTTGCTTGATCTTGTTTGTTTGATTTACCATCCAATATACTGCAGATTAGACTATCAGTTCCCTGGATTTTCCAATGTGTTTGTTCTGATTTTGGGAAACAAGATTGACAAGTCTCAAACCCCGTCCAAGCAAGCATTGACTGATCAAATGGGTTTAAAACCAATCAAATATAGGGAGGTATGCTTCTTTATGATCTCTTGCAAGAACTCTACCAACATGACCAGGTGATTAATTGGCTAGTTAAGCATTCAACGTCTTAATAGCTGATAAATGGAATATGTAGTGTGTTATAGATTTTGTGAGAAGTGAGTGTGAAATTTATTTATTGTTGACCAGAGGGCACATTTTTTGCTTTTGATAATGGAACATGAGATTATTGATGCTGTTTTTCTATCTTGTTTATGTTATTCTAAATTATGTGCACTACTTTATTTCAATTCATGAAATTGTCATGAGAATCAAAGTTTCCACTTGGCTCTGGTTAGGTACTAAAAAATGTATTTCTTCAATTTATGCATATAGTGATTAGTTGAGTGAACCTAAAATATGTTTGCTATAATCTAGTTTAGGTTGTTTTGATTTTGGACTTGTAACTCATATGCCTGCTTTCAATATGTTTTGCTTTATTAAAAAAAGTTGCAATAAATTAAATATAATTTGTTTAATTAGTTGATGAAAGATCAGGAATATTTGGGGCTATTTTTTTTAAAATTTAAAATAGAATTATGATGGCAAATCCGTCGGTAAAACATTTTCACATAATTATTGTAGGAAATTATACCGACAAACTATTCGTCGGTATTAATATTGAGATGAAAAGACTAAATAACCCTTTATTTTTTATTGAGTAATTTTTTGTCGGTATAAAATATTTTATATGAAATAAAATTAAATCGAAAATACACTTTTACCGATCAAAAATTCGTTGCTAATAATGAAAGAATACCGACTACCCTTTTCCTAGTCGGTAAAAACAATACCGAGGAGGCTTGTTATGCATGACTATAGCTTATTTAATTATTGGTCGGTAAAAAACTATTTCCGATGAATATTGATTTATTCCGACCAATTTTTTTGTCGGAGTAAACCTTTTTTCTTGTAGTGCCCTATTATGTGCAAAAACTATGACTTATATGCACAAAAAAATTTACTATTCAAGAATATAACACATTTTTTAGCAGTGATGGTTTTTGTGCATAACAGTCAAAATTTTTATGCATAACAGTGATAATTTTTACAAATGATAGTGATATTTTTTATACATAACAGTGATACTAAAAAATCGAGTTCACGGTAAACTTGGGTTCACACAAGTTTTTGTCCAAGAAAAATTGTATATAAGTAAAATAATATAATAATATAATTAATACATGAGTGATATCACTTCTAAATTCAAATAAATATTGGTTATTATAATTTTATAAAATATATCCCTCCCTCCTTTTTAATTTTGCTTGTGTTGTATTTTAATTGTAGTATATTAACATTGTAAGATAAAATATATATTTTATTTATATATAAAAAGTGAAATAATAGCTGATTTTTAATACATATTTTATTTTTTAAAATGTTCAGCTTATTTATGCTGAATTGTTCAATTTATTTAGTATAAAATAAATTAAATATTTCAAAAAATAAATTTCATGTTTTAAAATTACACATGACTTGCAGTGTACAAAATTTTGCCTAATTTAAATTCACCGTAAAAGTGGATTTATTTCCTTATAATTAATATCTTGGGTTCAATTTATATATATCCTTATAATTATATTTGTGGGTATGGAACCAAATTTCGTTTTCTTTCCTTATTTAAGAAAGAGAATATGAAAATCCTAATTACAACAGAAGATCTAAATATTCCATATATATATGAGATATATATCCCTTATATATACAATAGAACTCTTGCTTCTTTAATTAGCTTCGCTTTCAATTCTTGATAATCAAATTCAGTCTCGTCTCTCTACAATTAATGGCCCCGTTTAAGGCGAAAGAGGTCGATCATGAGAAAGAAAAGAAGAGGTTGAAGACACACGACGGAGACAGGAACAAGTTCAAGAAACTCTCAAGTTCAAGAAATCCGGACGATGAATATGTTGATTATGGGAATAAGCTGTTTGTTGATGAGCAGGCACAAAAACTTTGTTTGCATCCGGGAACGAATCCCTCAGTTAGGGGATTCAAGTATCCAGATGATGAGATATACATCTTCTCATCACAGGAAGATATGATTCACGCCTTCTTCAAGGATGCCTTGCTCTCAATCTTGCTATCCGGCCATCAATTTAATCTTCTAACATCTTCTTTATCACGAATATTGCTGCTCATTTATGATGTGGGGATGTTTTCCTTTTACTTTTTCGGTTGTTTCAAAAACTTGTTAATTTATACGTACTGGAAATTAATTCTACTGTGGTGTCCATGAGCTTTTATTAATAACCCAATTAGCTTAGTGTACATTTGAGACTTAGGAGTATGTTGATCTCAAGTTCGAAAACCCTAAGATGCTTCAATTGGGGGTTTCCTGTCCTTGAACCAAATACCGAGTCTCTAAAAAACATTATGTACCTAGGTTTAATTACTTAAGACTTTATGTTTATTTGTCACGTTAAAAGGTTTTCACGATCTAGATGTATAATTTGTTCACAATTTGTTCACAATTTGTTTATCACTTAGGTACTTATGCTGTTTTATAATCGATTAGCTTGTGGATTTGTAATTATAGCATTGAGAACCCCTTTTTGGGGCTGAATTAATTTTTTATTTTTTTTTGGATCGGACAAAGTTAGTTGTTAGTTGTTAGTAGTTAGTACACCAAGCACCCAAATACTCCACGAAATCACCAATCCACCTTATAACCCCTATAACTCCAAATCCATTCACAAAGGGAATTGAACCTGAATCTCCCACTCAAATGAGGAGCCCAGTGGTCAGGTGGGCTAAGCCACCTAGTTTGGGGCTGAATTAATTTATGACCTTAATTTGTTCAGGTGGCTCTCTCTTTAAACAATTAAACGTATTCACATGATATTACATTGTGGTAGACCTAGTAAGTATAGGTTCCATAAACACAATATGATCGAACTAACGAAAGTGTCTAAGGTCTGGACACTATAGACTTCATGAACCGGATTTAAACCAAAATTGTCCCATAACTTTGTACTTTTATTGAAATAGTCTCATAATTATTAATTTTTCCAATTTAGTCCCATATGTATTCAATTTGATCCATTTTAGTCCTAAAATTGCAAAAATGACGTCGTTTTGGACACGTGTCTTACATATTCCGGTCAAAATTGGGGCCGCGTGTAGGACACGCGTCCAAAATGACGTCGTTTTGGGCAATTTTGAGCGACTTCCAACGGTTTGAGACTAAATTTAATCAAATTGAATACATATGAGACTACTATTTTAATAAATGTGTAAAGTTATGAGACATTTTTGGTTTAATTCCCCTTCATGAACTAGTTTTGGTAAAAAAAAAAGAAAAAAAAAGAAAACCTACGTGAAGCGCGTAAACTTATAACCTGGTATAAATTTCAGATGATTCTTAAATTAATATACAACCAAAGGTCCAAAGGGAAAAGAAAAGAAATCGTTGTTCTTAATTTCCTTTTAATTAACTCATGAACTTTTTAATAGCTAGGAGAGACTTAATATATAACTTATAATCGCACATCACACTCGCATATTCCATAACCATGCGCAATTTCCTTTTTATTCATCAAGTCCCCACTTTTTCTCGGACCAAGCATATTAACGATTTCAATGTATTTCTTATTAAGGCACTTGATTTAAATTGATCGATTCATAATATCATGTCAAGCTTCACTTAATTCAAACTTTCAATCTACATATAAAAATTAAATTCCAAACTCTAGATAATTAATTAATAGATCGAGAAATAAAAAATAAATTCCAAACTCTAGATAATTAATTAATACATCGAGAGTCGTACAAGAACGATGAAATATACGACAAATACAAGAACACACACTAATTCAATTGATTCTAGGAATATTGGTAATTCACAAAGAGCAGGTCTCATGTGCACCATGCACTCCATATTGTATTTTAGAAACTTGCAACTTGTTATATTGAAATGTGCAACCTGTGTTCGTAAAAAATAGTTGCATGTTTCAGTATAACTAGTCGCAAGTTTCAGTGCAACAAATTACAAATTTTTAGTATACAATGTGAAATGCACGCTGCACCTGATGCATATAAGACCTAGTCTACCGTTTAATAGATCTTAAATCCTAACAACAATATAATTTTAATAATAAAACAAATCAAAACAAATCTTCATATATCTCCATCATTCGCGCGCCTTTCGAATCGTGGTTGGTCTCATCGTGAATTAGGTTTGATCGTAGACGAGTTGAAAAATCTTTAAATTCACTTAACCAAAAAGTAATTAATAACATCGAAAACTTTTATCATCGGAGCACTGCCATATCTTTTATCATTTGTAAAAGTCACAAAACCTGATTATTGACCATCAAATATATTGAATAAAGGATGGTGTGATGAACATCTTCGATTATTAAAGCATCTTTATCCGTGTGATCCTCGTCATTTTTATATGGATTAATTAATATATATACTCGAATAGAAAACCAACTTCATCCTCCTCGTCAAAAAATGATGGGCCAACATATGCATCATAACAAATATCCATTGAAGTATATATCACTTGTCAGAAATCGATGGTCCATTATAGCCACACCATAGAAATTAATCAAGCATTTCTTAAACAATAATACTTCAAATGGTAAATAGTGATATATATAAAAAAGACTCACGTGAACCCTACTTCACAAAAGACCTAATATAAAAATTAGTACATAAATTATATTTTATTATTTTTAACTTTCAAATTATAATTAATTTTAAATTTTAATATGTAAATTAGCATAAATGTATTATGCTATAATTTAGTAGGAATATATATGTTCATACTTTGAAAATTTACGAAATTAAAAGTTACTATAATTAGAATTAGACAATTAGTGTATAATTTTATAATTTATAAGTTATATTTTCACTTCAAGTATAGAAAAAGAAAGAAAATTAACCTGCAAATTCACCAACGGTCAGATCTCGCTTATAAGTTTCAATTTAGGTATATCACGATTCTGACCGTTGGACAAATCCAATGGAAGTGAGTTTATTTTTAATTCACTAGTTACTTGGATGATTATATTCTTAAGGTTATGCAAAGTAACCAATTTCCTTTTCTGAATCAAGTTTTCTTTTTTGATTTAGAGAGAGAATATCCCCCAACCAATTAGCCAGCTCTATATATAAATACAAATACAAATATAACCCACCCTAAATAATTACCATCACTTTCTTGATAATCAAATTCACTCTTTCAACAAATTAATATTTTCTTTCTTGAGTTTACAACATGGCGAAAGTGTGCTATCGTGGGAGAGACAATAATAGCACCTTGAGAAACAGTAAAAATAGTAGTATTAACAACAGCAACGCACAAGTAGTCATGAAACGTCGAGCGACGACGTCGTCTCAGCATTTGGAGGATAAATATGATCAAGTGCAGGCGTTGGTGGAAGAAGCGGTGTCGTTTAATTTCGGGAATAAGCTGTATCGTGATATGCATGAGGAGATACTCAGGCGTTTTATTGTTTTGCCATGAAGATATATACACATTCTCATCACTCCAAGATATATATGTGAGAGGCGGAGGTGGGTGAATGAATCTTTTTGGTGGTGGTGTGGTGTATCTGGGTGAAGTTGGGATGCAGAATGGTGGTGCATCTATGGATCTAGGTACGGCGGAGGTGGGGCGAATGAATCTAGGGCTTCGATATGGAGGTGGTGGATCTATGGATCTAGGGTTTTGGGGCGACGACAGTGGAGGATTTGTTGGTTGTGGCGGCGGCGTCGTATTGAAGAAGAAAAAGACGTCGTATGCAAGAAAAAGGCGGCAGTGGCTACCGAATTTTGATTGTTGATGTAAGGGAGGCGGCGAAGTGCATTTTTTTGAGAATGTTGATTTAAGAATGGCGGCCGGATTTTTTAAGTGCAATTTTCTGTAACTCTTTATGTAATTTTTTTTTGTAATTTTCAAGTGCAATGTATATTGAGTGCTGATGCATCTAAGTGCAGTTTTTGTTGTTGTTGAATGTTGATGTAAAAAGGGGGGCAGTTGCCAGAGTAAGGGTGGTGGCGGTGGTCAATTGGGGGTGCAGTTTTTTGTTGGGTGCAATTTTTTAAATTTTTTATTGTGTAAACTGTATTATAGTATATTATAGTGAAAATGTAGATTTTTTAATTCAATTCATTTGTATAAGTGTAATTTTATTTATGTACTTTTAAATAAATCAATCAATTATTAAAAAATCAATTAATTATGTCAAAATTTACAGTTTTAATTCTTGAAGTGCAAAATTAAATTACATTTCAACAATTAATTATGTTAAAATCTGCACTTTTAATTTTTCGTAGTGCAAAATATGTCCTTTTAATTATATAAAAAAATTAAATTGTGTCAATTTAATTAATTCAACAAAATTTAAAAATCTGAGCTTTTAAAATTTCAAAGTGCAAATGCCAGATTGTGTCAGAAGTACAGAAACGTGTTAGAAGTGCAAAAACGGACAGAAGGACAATTAAGATTTTTTACCTTTTTTTTTTTAACCTATGAGTTCTAAAAATTATGGATTGTAGTGGAGGGTAAAAGGTGGAGTAACTTTGTAGTGGAGAGTTGCCACTTTGATTTTTGGCGATTTACTTTTTTCCTTTTCTTTCTATTATTTTGAAGGGTGTTTCTTACGACAGTCAGGGTGTCGTACTGACTGCTGACAGTCGGGCTTTGAAATCGCGTCATGTGTTGTCGTACTCTGTCGTACTGACTTGGTACCTGTTGTATAAGTTTATTATTTCTAAATTATATTTTTAATTATATTTTTTCATTTACCATTTTACCCCTCTCAAATCAAATTAGAAAATAATATATTAAATTTATTTATTTCTTAAATCAAATTAAACCTAGACCACCATTTCTTTCTGGTGTTGCCAGCAATTCATCGACGCTAAACCAGACGCCATCGCCACCGTTTCTGGTGTTGCCTACCATTCGCCGGCGACCACCTACTCAACCCGGAGACCATTCTCCCTTGCCGTTCAATTTCTCCTTCTCTTCTCCCTTAGTTTTTTTCTCTCTTATGCACCACCGCGGACATAATTTTTGCATCTTTCACCATCAGTTCCACCATCAAGGTATATATTCTTCACTCCATCTATTATTTTCGAATTCATTTGCTTGAAATTTGGGGATTCATGCAGTTTTTTAATACTAGGGCAAAGTGGACGAAAATTGGGGATTTTGTGCAATGAGATGATATGTTGTGAATTTTTTTCATGATTTGTGATATCTTATGCTTATATATGACGGCTAATTTCAAAATATGCACAATTTTTGTTTTTCAATTACATACATAGGTGGCACCATAGGTTGCCACATATTACTCTTAGTTCTTTCACTAGTCTTTTGTTTTTCCAATGTGTTATGTCTAGATGACATTTAGATTATTCAATTAGATTATATTGAATAAATCGTACTCTATCCTCCGGAAGAGTTATTACTTTAAGACTTTAAACTAATGGTTATGCTTGAATTCGTGTGTATGTGGAAATTAACAAAATGCTGCCAAAAATAGTGTTAGTTACAATGATAAATTTCACTGAAACTTTAATAAATTCGAAAGTTGATAATGGAATCTGTCATGAAATTTCACCAGTTCTCTTAAATGAGAACATTAGTTAAAAGAGTTCCAGACTCCCCTATATACAAAATAATGTTCACCATTTTAATTGACTTTTAAACCTCATTCCAAAAAAATGTTGTTAATGGCGTGTTCTCTTTATCTGTATTTGGTTAAAGTTGCAATATGTATTTGATTTTAGATTTGATATTCTAGTTGGCTTGTGTAAATAAAGTGTTACTGGTGTTATCAGGAGTTTAGAATCCCAAGATGAAATCGAGTTTGTCGTACTTTTGGTCCCACATGACACACCCCCTCACGATTTTGGTCCCAAACCTTACACTTTTGGTCCCGTAGCCCAAAATTTTTACACATTTGGTCCTGCGACTGGGGAAACCGTCCAAACTTCCGTTAAATTCGCACGTCCAGCACACGCGCCGTTAATCAAACGTTAATTAAAAAATATATATTATAATAATTTAATATGGTAACCCCCGCGCACCATTTCAACAACATTTCATCAGACCTAATTTCATCAACATTTCGAAAAAATTTCCCCAAACCCCCGCGCACCACCTTGCTTCTTCCTCCCCTCCCTCCGCCGCGTAAATCGCCGCCACCGTCCTCTCAATAATCGAAACCCACTAAATAATGGAACAAGAAATCGCGGCTCCTGAAGAATGCAACCCCCCGCTTCATAAAACCCCTCGATTCAAAAAATCCCGTCGCGTCGTTAAACCCACCGCAACCGCACTTGTAAATCCACCGCCTTCGTTAATGAGAAGAGGTCAGAGACCGTCGCCCAAGCCATATATACCACCATTCTTGCGCAAGAAGGAGCTTATACACCTTGGTGCCCCCGATTATGGTAAGTCTCTATTAGGTCATTTTTTCTTTAATTTTGCCATTTGGGCATTTGGCCATTTGCTGAAAATTAGTGCATTTGTTGAAAATTAGGGTTTTTTATTTAAATTTTGATTTTGCTGAAATTAGGGCATATATGCATTTGCTGAAATTTGTGCATTTCGGCATTTGCTGACTGAAATTTTGATCTTTTGTTCTAATGTAGGCAAATGCAACTTATTGTATACTATTAAGATGCATCATGGGGGAGCACTACGTAAAAATAGAATGGGAAATTTAGGATATTTGGGAGGCACAATAAGTGCATTTGATTTTGTTGATATAACCAGAGTAGATATTGAGTATTTGGATAATTTTGTGTCTAAGCTGGGGTACAGTGGAACCAAGGTGTATTATGGGCTAGGTAAAACTGAGAAGTTTGAGTCTATTTATGGTGCATTTGATATTGAACAGATTTTCAATGCTGCTATAGAAAGGGTAGCTCATTTTTTCCTGAGTGCCTTTAGAGATGGCCCTGGGCAAGAGTTTGGTGTGATAACAGAGGACTTTGAAGGACTTGAGAAGTATGAAAAGATTCAGGATGATTTCAATAGTGATCTCAACAACATGGATTACTTCACACCAATGTCCCAACCTATTGAAGTTTAAGTAATTAATGAGATAGAACAAGTGGAGATCACCCAGCCTGATGACTTTCCACCAATCTCTCAACCTCAAGTCCATGGTGATGATGTTAATGTGATGGTGATGCAAGCAGATGAGGGGGGTCAGGGGATAGAGCCAGATCAAGGGGTAGAACCAGATCAGGGGGTGAGGTAGATTTGGAAGAGGTAGATTTGGAAGAGGAAGTTGAGTGGATAGAAGCAGCTGAGGAAGAGGTGAATCATGGAAAATATTGTTGGGATTATACTGGAAAGTATGCTTTTACTTTGTATAATCAGACTGACTGAATTTCGGACTTATTTACTGAAATAAATTGTTTATCACTGATGCTTTAAATATCATCGAATGTTACATATATTTCTTTGCATAACTGTTTCAATAAATAAGACGTGTTACATTGTAGTTAATTTAGTGATACCGGATCACGAGAAGAATAAATTAACGGTTCCTTTGTAACTAAAAAAGTACGCCATTCACGACCTAGATCGAAAATGAACAATCCATCGTGAAAGGTTGTAGTGTAAGGCTCGGATTGGTTTGTCTTGACCAAGGATTACACTAGTGCATGACCGATGCATTGAAGAGGACTCCATGAGGAGGACAAATTCTTCGTAATCGAACTAGGAAGAATTAGACCTCGGTGGTTAGTTATTTCTTAATCTTCGTCCTTTAAATAGGATTTGCGTGTGGTTAGTAACTATTGCTTTGACTTATTACGGGTAGAGAATCAAGGAGATTCAATACTTTATATCTTGGGCAATATTATTGGTCACATGCTATTGCTAAGATTTAATACGGAGAATCGTGTGCAAGCACGCTTTGTTCGATTTGCCCTTGGGAGGTTCATAAGTTTTATCATACCAAATCTTGCAAGTGGAACTAGTTTTTAGGTATGGATAATAATGTTGAACCGTTCCTTTACCAATGATAAAAGATATTAATTAATGGAAAGCTATTTGGTGGCTTGAATTAATTAATGGGCTAGATAATCTTAAACACGGAAATAATAATAAGGAAGCCATATTAACTATAATATGGGTTAAGATGGATAGTCAATATTAATTATGTAGTGGGATTAATTAATATTTATGGGCTTGAATAATATTGTGGCTCAATATTGATAATTCAAGGTCCATTGGAAGGTCCAATCTTAATTCTCCTAAAGGCCCCCAAGTAGCCCAAGATAAAGTCCAATAACCAAAAAAAAGATGTTTAAAAATAAAATAAATTTTGTTGCCTATTTTTCCTTGTTTTTTTCAAAAATTATGAATAAAAGGGGAGAAAGATTTTCTTTGAATTTTGTTATGGAATGAAGATATGTATTCTTGGAATACAAGATTATCTCATTAAATTCAAGAAATCTCCCACTTGGTTATTCATAGTGTGTTTTTCAAAAATTTTGAAATATAAAGGGCAAGAAAGATTTTCTTGATTTTCTTGAAAAGATATTATGGAAGATATGTATTTCTTGGAATACAAGTATATCTCATAAATTCAAGAAGATCCAAATCTTGGAATCTTGATCCTTAAATTTTGAAAATTCCATAACAAGATGAGGTGGGATTTTTTGTGGAATATTTTAATTATGGAGAAAAGAATATATGAGATATATTCAAGATTTCTTGAAGATCAAGAAAAGATTTTTCCACATTGGTTTTTCCCCAAAATTTCGACCACTACCCCATCTATAAATAGGGGATGATTCTTTCATTCACAGGTACAATTCCATGTGCTGGAAAAATTAGTAAATCCACAAAAGTGGTGCAACAAAGTTTATTTTTCCTTTTGTTAATTGTTCGCGAGCATCCTTCCACCGGATTGTCGAGCAAGGGCTAGGGAATACTTGGGAAGGCTTTTTGGTGTGTTTTCATCGACGAGTCCATTGCCATTCCAAGAGGTAAGTCCACGTAAACTCGTAGTAATTCCGCATGCGTAGGATTTACGTGAACTGTTTATATGCATGAGTTGTTGTTGAATTATTATTTGAATTAGTATAGGATTAATTCATGCTAGTAATAATTGTTAGAATTAAATTTGTATTTAAATATTCATCCCAAATAGATCCGGACAATTATTTCCCCAACAAGTATAATAGCATAGGGAAGACAATTATGACAGATATAGAGGAAGAGGAAGGGGAAGAGGATAGTGATTCTGATTTCAAAGGTTATTGTTCAAGTGGTGATGATCTGTTGGATGATATCATATTTGATGAGAATATAGATATTGAAGCTGAGTGGCTAGGCCTTGTGGTTGACACTAACAGAGATTCTGATTCAAGTCTATTTGATGAGAACATAGACAATGAATCTGACTTTTCAAGTGTTGCATCTGATGAAGAAGCAGTTGATGATGAAACCAGTTGTTTAACTTTCAGGAATTCTAATCTTGAGTGGCCTGAATTCGTCATTGAGCAGATTTTCCCTACAAAAAAAGTGTTTAAGGAGGTTGTGAACATGCGTAGTGGTGTTGACACAGGGAGAGGTTTAAAGATAACAAAGAATGATGCAAGGAGGATCTATGCCAGGTGTAGAATTAAATTTATATTTAAATATTCATTCTGAATAGATCAGGGCAATTAATTCCCCAACAACTGGTATCAGAGCCTCGGTTTCGGGCTCTGAATTTTAAATTGTAATTTAATTCGTCTTCATTAAATTTGAAATTGGATAGTAGAATTGCTAGATCTTTTTTGCAGGTATCCAATTGTCATGGAATTTAATGTGTTTATTTATGCATGCATATAAATTGTGGTTTTTAATTCGATTCGATTCGGATTCGTTTTGCCTCGTGAGCTCGATTGCTTTTGCCCTCGGGAGAAAATCCACGAGTAGATTAGAATTTGTTTGATTTGATCAATGTAATAGACTAGTCTAGATCTAGGTTTATTTATTTTTGTAAATATATTGTAACCGGATCGAAAAAATGTTTGAGATGAAGAATTAAAAGACGGATCCCGGAATCCGGAATTAAGGGTGTAAAATGTGCCTAAGGGAGGCAAGCGACAACTTCGACGCTTAATGTGCTCGAGACAAAGGTTGGCGTAGGCCGGAGGGGCCGAAAAGACGCGGATCTGTTGCGGGCGACGCGGTGCGCGGACGGTGACGCGGCGCAAGACGGCGGGCGACACGCAACGCCGCTGAGGGGCGCGAGGGAGCGCTGAGCGACGTGGGCGACGCCGGCCGAGACGGGGCGGGCGACGTGGCTGGGGGGCTTTTATATAAGACGGACGCTTATTCGACATGGCCGGAGTGCTAAGGGGGGCACTCCGACCATGAAATGGGTCGATGACGGGCTTGACAAGGCATTTTTAAGACGGTCAAGGGGAGCTTTTCGAGACGAACGATGAAGGCTATGAAGACGATTTCTCAAGATCAAGACATGACAAAATTAACCATGACAATTGGATAAATGTGCCCAATATGTTTAATTTTTGTCTTGATGTTTATGCATTATGTTATGCTTATTTAAATTGTGTTTAAATTTACGATGCATGAGAAAATGTTTTAAAAAATCTCACTTTCGAAAATTACTAAGTATGTTTAAACAATTAATTGACAATTTTATTTCGGATAATAAAATTGAATTAATTATTGACCTCCATGATTTATTTATTTGTGAATTCTTTTGGAGAAATTCCCCAGGACCGGTCAAAAGATAGCTTTCACATGAATAAATTCCAAACGGATGATTATGGATTATTACTAGTGGCGACGATGACCCTCCCCACGAGGCTCGTTCAAAGCGAAATAATAATTCTGTATTTAATCATGGTTATTACTTAGGTATAAAATTGATATGCATATACTTCCCCGAAGTCCCTGTCAATTTTATATTGGTCAAGTGTGAGCCAACTATTAATCTGGATATTAAAGGTTTGTAACTGTTCTTGTTTGTAACATGCTTGAATGTGTTTAAATAATGACCCACCACACGTGGCTTATTTAAACTGTTTTGAGATGTTGGCTGATGCATGTTCATATCTTTTTGAGATTTTAATATGAAACATGTGATCGAATTTTGTGATATATTTATGCTTATGCATATTATTATTTATTTCAGTTCATCATGTCGCAACCTTTTAATCCACTATTCAATATACTTAAAGACAATTTGTTTACTGGTGAAAACTTTGTTGATTGGAGTCGTAAACTTACTATTGTCCTCACTGCACAAAGCCATAACTGGGTTCTCACTACACCTAAACCAGAAAAGCCAAATGACGAGTCAACTAAATCGGTTAAGAAAGAGTATGCTGACTGGGAGCGTTCCAACGAAATGGCAAAGTGTACCATCTTGGCTTCAATGTCAGATGTGTTGCAACACCAACACCAGAATGTTGAGACCGCTGCAGACATCATGACTAGTCTTAAAGCGATGTTTCAACATCAGAACCGTGTGGCTCGTCAGATCACCATGAGGGACTTGCTCTCCATGAAAATGGTGGAGGGAACGCCCGTAAGGGAGCACGTTCTCCAGATGATGGCTCACCTTAACAAACTTGAGGTACTTGGCGCTGAATACGACATCGAGACCCAAATCGATTTCGTGCTCCATTCTCTGCCGAAAAGTTTTGAGCAGTTCAGGTTGAACTATCAGATGAATATTCAGAAGTTCTCGATGCCTGATCTATTGCAAACTTTGATCTCTGCAGAGACGATATTGGGGCAGAAGAGCCAAGCCTTGGTGGCAAATGGACCTTCTTCTTCTTCTAGGCCAAGGGGTGGTAAGAACAAGAAAAATGACAAGAGCCACAAGCAAGTGAACTCAAGTGTTTCCAAAGGCAAAGAAAAGGTGAGAGGAGGTGGAGGAGTGAGCAAGCCAGCTAAGGGGAGGTGCTTCAAGTGCGGTGAAAAGGGACATTGGAGGTCAGCCTGTTCCAATCCCAAAAGGAATGGAAAGAAAGGTAATTCTCACGCACTAGTTGTTGAAACTTGCTTAGCGGCGTATGCCTCCCATTTATGGGTGGTGGATACGGGATTCACTGATCATGTATGTTTCACTTACAGGGGTTCAAATGGACCCTGCAACTTAGTGGGAGTGAGATCCTCATCACACTGGGCGATGCTTCTTGAGAGTGGCGGAAAAGCGATGGGAGAAGTGCACTGTCTTTTTGAAGAGCGAGTTTTAATTTTAAGAGATGTACTTTACGTTCGAATTTTAAAAAGAACTTGATTTGATTTTTTAAACTTTACCTTGATGGATATATTGTTACTTTTGATAAAGTTGTTACCATTTCTCTTTATGATAAATTTATCGTCATGGAACGTTGTCAAGTAATCTCTATACAATTAATCAGTGCACACCACTCATTAAATGCATCCTATAACACATCAACTATTTTCGGTAAAAAGAAAACATTCATCGACGTGAAAGCAAAAACACTTCTATGGCATCTAAGATTGGGACATATTAATCCAAAGAGGATCCAAAGGTTGGTGAAAGACGGTTCAATCGGAGTCTCTCCAAGTTGAACCAATTCCAACACGCGAATCATGTTGGAGGGTAAAATGACCAAGAGGGCATTCGAGGAGACAAGGGAATAGAGCCAAAGAAGTGTTAGAAATCGCTCACACAGACGTATGTGGTCCAATGTCAACCATGGCAAGAGGAGGTTACAAGTATTTTCATCACTTTTATTGATGACTACTCGAGGTGCGGTTATATTTTCCTTATGAAGCATAAATCGAGACCTTTGAGAAATTCAAAGAATTTAAGGCTCAGCAAGAGAATCATAGGGAAAAACGATCAAGTCTTTACGATCCGATCGTGGAGGTGAGTACCTGATTGATGAGTTTTTGAACTACTTGTCGATGAAGGATTGCAGATCCCAAACCGATCAAGCACCCGAACCCTCAACAAAAACGGGGTTGCAGAGCGAAGAAATAGAACTCTTTTGGAAATGGTTAGATCAATGATGTGTTATGCGGATCTTCCCAAGTCGTTCTGGGGTCATGCCTTGGAAACAACGGCTTACATTCTGAACTTGGTGCCATCCAAATTGGTTCCCAAAACTCCCAAAGAATTGTGGATCGGGCGCAAGCCTAGTTTGAGACACATGAGAATTTGGGGGTGCCGGCCTATGTGTTGGACAAGGAAGCCGGGAAATTGGATCCTCGATCAGAATTAAGGCTGTTTATAGGATATCCCGAGGGAACAAAAGGTTGTATGTTCTATGGTCCCAAAGATCAAAATGTGGTAATAAGCACCCACTTTAGATTTTTGGAGGAAGACTATATGAACGAAAGAAGACCCAGAAGTGAGATTACCTTAAGTGTGCTAAGGGGGCTAACCTCATTGCCAACTGTACAAGATGATATACCAAACGACACACTTACACAACCGGAACCTCGTCGTAGTGGGAGGGTTGTTAGACAGCCTGAGAGATTCATGGGGATAGGAGAGTCCTCGGACTTGATTCCCGGACAAGATGAATCAGACCCATGGACATATGATGAGGCAATCCAAGATAAGGATGCAGTTTCTTGGCAAAAGGCAATGAAAGCAGAAATGGGGTCTATGGATCATAACAGAGTGTGGGAGCTAGTCAAACCACTTAATGGGGTCAAACCCATTGGTTGCAAGTGGGTATACAAGAGAAAGAGGGGACCGGACGGGAAGGTGGAAACCTTCAAGTCAAGGCTTGTGGCGAAAGGTTATACTAAAAAAGAAGGGATCGACTATGAGGAAACCTTTTCACCTGTAGCAATGCTTAAGTCCATCCGAATTCTCTTGTCGATAGCTGCGCATCTCGATTTTGAAATCTGGCAAATGGATGTCAAGACAGCTTTCCTTAACGGAAGTCTTGACGAGGAAATATATATGCAACAACTCCAAGGCTTCATTGAAAAGGGCCAAGAACACCTAGTTTGTAAGCTCATGAAGTCCATTTACGGACTCAAACAGGCATCCAGAGCTTGGAACCAATGTTTTGATCATGTAATAAAGTCTTATGGGTTTGATCAAAACGAGTTCGAAAGTTGTGTACAAAAAAAGCGTTTAAACCGCATTGGTATTCTTAGTACTATCGTAGACGACATTCTGCTCATCGGGAACGATGTAAAGGTGTTATCAGACGTAAGGGCATGGCTTTCAAAACAGTTTGATATGAAGGACTTAGGGGAAGACGGGCACATCCTTGGGATCAAGATTACTCGAGATCGCAAGAAAATGATGATAGGCTTATCGCAAACTTCATACATAGACACTGTCTTGAAACGATTTAGCATGCAGGATTCCAAGAAATGCTTCGTACTTTTCGGCATGGAATCCATCTATCAAGGAAATGTGCCCTAAGACACAAAAAGAGATAGATGACATGAAAGGCATTCCTTATGCTTAATTACCGTCGGAAGCCTTATGTATGCAATGTTTGTAACGAGACCGATATCTGCTTTGCCGTTGGCATGGTGGCAAGATATCGAGTAATCCGGAAGGAACATTGGACGACGATTAAAAACATTATGAAGTATCCGAAAAGAACTCGAGATAAAATGTTGGTTTATCGGTCGAGATAGTCTAATCCCCGTAATTTACACGGACTCGGATTTCCAATCAAACTTAGATTCGTAAAAAATCTACCTCCCAGTAGTGTGTTTTTGCATGGGGAGGAGCCATGGCGTGGAGAAGCGTTAAGCGTAAAATGCATCGCAGATTCTACCATGGAAGCGAATATGTAGTGCTTGGCCATGAGGCAAAAAGCGGTTTGCTCAAGAACTTCCTAGTGGACTTGGATGTAGTTCAATTTGCCCAAAGACAATCATTTTTTTATTGTGACAATCTTGGGAGCAAATTCAAGGGAACCAAGAGCCCACAAGGCCAAAGAAACACATTGAAAGAAATACCATCTTATACGAGAAATCGTTAAGAGAGGAGATATAGAGGTGGAAAATATCACGCCGGAAGATAACCTAGTCGATCCATTCACAAAGGTTACGCCTCGAGAATACATTCGGAGAGACATGTGAAAGGAATGGGTGTCAAGACCGTTGCCAACTGCTTTTGAGTATAAGTGGGAGACATTATTAGGTTTGTGTAGGTGACATTGGTTGTCACGCATTACTACACGAGACATGTTGTAGTATACTTAAAAGCGGACTTTGAGTATAAGTGGGAGATTGTTGGGATTATCTTTGGAAAGTATGCTCTTACTTTGTATAATCGATCGATCAATTTCGGACTTATTTACTGAAATAAATTGTTTATCACTGATGCTTTAAATATCATCGAATGTTACATATATTTACTGCATAACTGTTCAATAAATAGTACGTATTACATTGTAGTTAATTTAGTGATACCAGATCACAGAAGATTAAATTAACAGTTCCTTGTAACTAAAAGTACACCATTCACGACCTAGATGGAAATGAACAATCCATCGTGAAAGGTTGTAGTGTAAGGTTCAGATTGATTTGTCTTGACCAAGGGATTACACTAGTGCATGACTGATGCATTGAAGAGGACCTACAGGAGGATAAATTCTTCAGAACTGAACAAGGAAGAATTAGACCTCAGTGGTTGGTTATTTCTTAATCTTTGTCCCTTAAATAGGATTGCGTGTGGTTAGTAACTATTGCTTTGACTTATTACGGGTAGAGAATCAAGGAGATTCAATACTTTATATCTTGGGCAATATTATTGGTCATATGCTATTGCTAAGATTTAATACGGAGAATCGTGTGCAAGTACGCTTGTTCGATTTGCCCCCTTAGGAGGTTCATAAGTTTTATCATACCAAATCTTGCAAGTGGAACTAATTTCCGGTATGGATAATAATGTTGAACCGTTCCTTTACCAAGGATAAAAGATATTAATTAATGGAAAACTATTTCAGTGGCTTGAATTAATTAATGGGCTAGATAATCTTAAACACGGGAAATAATAATCGGGAGCTATATTAACTGTAATATGGGTTAAGATGGATAGTGCAATATTAATTATGTAGTGGGATTAATTAATATTTATGGGCTTGAATAATATTGTGGCTCAATATTGATAATTCAAGGTCCATTGGAAGGTCCAATCTTAATTCTCCTAAAGGCCCCCCAAGTAGCCCAAGATAAAGTCCAATAACTGAAAAATGTGTTTAAAAATAAAATAAATTTTGTTGCCTATTTTTCCTTGTTTTTTTCAAAAATTATGAATAAAAGGGGAGAAAGATTTTCTTTGAATTTTGTTATGGAATGAAGATATGTATTCTTGGAATACAAGATTATCTCATTAAATTCAAGAAATCTCCCACTTGGTTATTCATAGTGTGTTTTTCAAAAATTTTGAAATATAAAGGGCAAGAAAGATTTTCTTGATTTTCTTGAAAAGATATTATGGAAGATATGTATTTCTTGGAATACAAGTATATCTCATAAATTCAAGAAGATCCAAATCTTGGAATCTTGATCCTTAAATTTTGAAAATTCCATAACAAGATAAGGTGGGATTTTTTGTGGAATATTTTAATTATGGAGAAAAGAATATATGAGATATATTCAAGATTTATTGAAGATCAAGAAAAGATTTTTCCACATTGGTTTTTCCCCAAAATTTCGACCACTACCCCATCTATAAATAGGGGATGATTCTTTCATTCACAGGTACAATTCCATGTGCTGGAAAAATTAGTAAATCCACAAAAGTGGTGCAACAAAGTTTATTTTTCCTTTTGTTAATTGTTCGCGAGCATCCTTCCACCGGATTGTCGAGAAAGGACTAGGGAATACTTGGGAAGGCTTTTTGGTGTGTTTTCATCGACGAGTCCATTGCCATTCTAAGAGGTAAGTTCACGTAAACTCGTAGTAATTCCGCATGCGTAGGATTTACGTGAACTGTTTATATGCATGATTTGTTGTTGAATTATTATTTGAATTAGTATAGGATTAATTCATGCTAGTAATAATTGTTAGAATTAAATTTGTATTTAAATATTCATCCCAAATAGATCCGGACAATTATTTCCCCAACAAATATAATATTATAGGGAAGATAATTATGACAGATATAGAGGAAGAGGAAGGGGAAGAGGATAGTGATTCTGATTTCAAAGGTTTTTGTTCAAGTGGTGATGATCTGTTGGATGATATCATATTTGATGAGAATATAGATATTGAAGCTGAGTGGCTAGGCCTTGTGGTTGACACTAACAGAGATTCTGATTCAAGTCTATCTGATGAGAACATAGACAATGAAGCTGACTTTTCAAGTGTTGCATCTGATGAAGAAGTAGTTGATGATGAAACCAGTTGTTTAACTTTCAGGAATTCTAATCTTGAGTGGCCTGAATTCTTCATTGAGCAGATTTTCCCTACAAAAAAAATATTTAAGGAGGTTGTGAACATGCGCAGTGTTGACACAGGGAGATGTTTAAAGATAACAAAAAATGATGCAAGGAGGATCTATGCCAGGTGTAGACAAGAGGGTTGTGATTGACATATAAATGCACTGAAGATTGTGGGCCAAGAATCTTTCCAAATCAGACAGTACAATCCAGATCACAACTATGCAAGGCAATATCATCTTGACAATGTCAGATCAGGATGGTTGGCAAAAAAGTATGCAGAAGAGTTCATGGTGGATCCACAACAGACAGTCTCAGGCTTCAAAAAGAGGACTATCAAGAAGTTGAATTGTCATGTTTCCCACTCTCAAGCCTACAGAGCAAAGCAAAAAGCATTGAAACTTATTGAAGGAGATGAAACACATCAGTACTCCAAGTTGTGTGACTATGCCCAAACTCTACTAGAGAAGAATCCTGGCTCAATTGTTATATTGAACACGGTGAATACAAATGCAGGGAGGAGGTTTAAGTCTATTTACATATGTTTGGGTTCACTGAAGATGGGGTTTATGTCTGGGATGCGGCCATGGATTGGTGTGGATGACTGTCACCTGATGGGTCCTTGTCCAGGAGTTTTGCTCACTGCAATGGGTATGGATCCCAACAATGATCCATACCCATTGGCCTATGCAGTTGTGGGAAGTGAGACAAAGGAGGCATGGGAGTGGTTTTTGAGTCTGTTGAAGGATGATCTGATGCAAGACAGAGGTGAGATGATGACATTTATGTCAGATAAGCAGAAGGGTTTGATACCTGCTTTTGAACAGATTTTGCCTGAAGTGGAGAACAGATTTTGTGTTGGACATCTGCATGGTAACATGAAGAGAGCAGGTTTCAGAGGGGATGCATTCAAAAAGGCCTTGTGGGCTGCTGCCAAGTCTAATACTGTACCTCAATTTGAAGATGCAATGAGGGGCATTGGAGCACTGAATCACAAATGTTTGGCCTGGCTTCAAGATAAGCCTCCCTCCCAATGGTGAAGGTCACACTTTACACCTTATGCAAGGTGTGACACCCTTGTAAATAATATGTGTGAGGTGTTCAATAAGTGCATCTTGGATGCAAGATCATCCCCTATTTTGATCATGTTGGAGTGGATTGCAGAAAAATAGGAATAGAGCTGAAAGGAAATGAGAGGGAAGAACATTGTGTGGAAAGATAAGGAGTATATTGAACAAGAGAATGGATGCTGCTAAAAATTGTATAACAACTAAATCCACTGAGTTTGATTATGAAGTTAGGAGCTTTGAGGGCACAAGGTATGCAGTTGATTTGAAGAAATGCCAATGTGATTGCAGAATGTGGGAGCTTTCTGGTATACCATGCAAACATGCAGTCAGTGCAATATGTTCACAAGGTTTGGATGTGGAGAATTATGTGAACAAATGCTATTCAGTGGAGGTATACACATACATCTATCACCATTCCATTCCACCAATGAATGGGGAAGAGTTGTGGGTGAAAACTGGTTATATCCCACCACTTCCACCAAACTTTGGAAAGAGAAAGAGGGGGAGACCATCGACTAGAAGAAGGTTGGGTGCAGATGAAGATGGAAGCAAGAGGAAGGGTGTACAGAAAATGCCAAAACAGAACTTCACTGTGAAGTGTAACTTCTGTAAAGAGGAGGGTCACAACAGGGTAGGTTGCCAATTGTTGAAACTTGGTGAAGAATTTGTACAAGATATGGAGGCTGAAGAAGCAAGAGAAGCAACAATGACACAAGATGAAGCAGTAGAGATGACCCAACCTGCTGATGCTCCACCAATGACACAAGAAGACTCACAAATTCTTCTGAATGTAAGCACAAAGTTATAGATTTTTGTTATACTTATGTTATAAATTATTCTAGGTTCAACAAAGTGTACCACGTAAACCAACCACAAGGCAAGGTAGAAGGGATTTGAGTAAACAAAGAAATCAAACTTCAAAAAAAACAACAGGTATTACTTATGAAAATTTGTCTTTTTGAAGTCTTAATTTCAGCAGTTATTTACTAATTACTGTAATGTAGTCAAAGAAAAGGAAAGCTGAGACTTCTGGTGCTAGTTCAACTGGTGCTAGTTCAAGTAAGAGTGCAATGGAACCTGCTATTGATCGGGTAATGTTGTTGATTGTAATGATAATTGTGTTGTAATTTGATTTATGTACTGAGATGTTTGGTTTTAATGATACAGATACCCAGACCACCTGGAGTTGTGATAAGGGAGCCTCCACCTATGCATTTCAACCCACAAAGCTTTATTGGAGGTCAAGTGCAATTTGGTGCATCAAGTTCAACTCCAATTGTACCAACTGCTGGTATGAATTTCAACCCAAACACCTACATTGGATGCAATGTGAATATTGGTGGTGTCAACACCAATAGAGATGGAATGCGAGTCCTAACACAAGCACGTAAAAAATTTGTTACCATGTCTTCTTTAACTCAAGCTGCTGCCAATGTTGCTGCTAGTGTTACAAACAAGGGCAAAGACAAGAAGGTGAAAAAGGGGAAAGAATAGACAATGGGATTTTATTCAAGTGGTTTTAGACAATTTCATGGTGATGAGGTTTTGAGTGGATTTGTTCTCTGGTTATATGTTGCTTTGTATGTTGCTTTAGACAATGGGTGATTTGCTGCTTTAAACAATGGGATTTGCTTTAGACTTTGCTTTAGAAAATTGGATTTTTGATTGTTATTTGTGATTTTGATATTTTAGAAGTTGTTTTCATTGAAACAGTAGATAATATTGCCCAAATATAAGTTGAGACTTTTACAAAATGCCCTATATAGTCAAAGGGACTTTTTACACATAGCTAGCTAGATTCAACCCATCCACTTGAAGACAGTAGGTGCCCAAGATAGAATTATTACAATGAAAATGATGACTTTTAGCTGATTTACTTTAGAGAGTTCTTCAGCCATGCATATTATTTGGTTCTTCATTTCTTCATTCATTTCAATTGCATTTCTTTCCCCATGAGCTGCATCCTTTAGCTTCTGAGTTAGCTCCAAGTTTTCAGCAATTAGGCTATCAATTCTCCTCATCATTCCAGGAAAAGAGCCTTGCTTAGCCACTTCATGCTCATCTGCCCAAACAAAGAATTTGCAACTACCACTTAGTGAGTCAACACATGTATGGAACAACCTACCTTTGCTTCTTGGCTTTTGAGACACATAAGTGACAGTAGGTTTGCCACAATAGCAGACAAGGTGATGTGCCCATTTTTGTGTTGTTGATGATGATGAAGCTCCATCTTTACTCTTGCTCATTTTGTAAAATTTTGTTGATATGTATGTATGAATGATTTGAGGTGGTTTGTGTAGCATATATATAGGTGTTTTCAGGTGATTTGAGGCTCCATTTCCTCCCTCCAAAAAGGAAAAAAAACTCCCTAAAAAAATTGCATTTTTTCCCTCCAGAAAGGCAAAAAATTTGTGTAAAAATTCATATGGGACCAAAAGTGTCATGTGTTTCCCTCCAAATTTATAACCCACGCGCATTATTTGACTGAAAATCCTATGAGACCAAAAGTGTTATCAAAATTGACAGAAAAATTGACGGTGGGACCAAATGTGTAAAAATTTTGGGCTACGGGACCAAAGTGTAAGGTTTGGGACCAAAATCGTGAGGGGGTGTGTCCTGTGGGACCAAAAGCGCGAATAACTCTAAGCCTTATTTTAGTAGAAACAAGTTGAGAAGATAAGTTCATGTTGTCTAGTTTCTTCCACATAGACCTTGTACATAAAATTTAGGCCTGTAAAAGTATATAAGCTGATCTTTTTTATTGTAATTTGGCATGACATTTGAGTGTGTTTAAAGGCTGCATGTAATTTGTTCATGTCATCTTCATGCTGAGCAAATATTTATGCTTCTCACCTTATTTTAGTGTTCGGTCAAACTCGTTAGTAGTTACATAGAAAATTACACTAACCTACGACGTGAGTAGAACATGATGAAGAATAGTTTGTGCTATAATGTCACGAGTTATGACTTAGTTGCTTTATAAAATGTATATACGTAGTACATAAATGCTTCAAGTTTCTTGGTATGCCTCCATGCTGGCATGCAATATTAAGTATTCACTAATTATAGGGTCTTTACATAGTAGTATTCTGAAATGTGTCATGTGATGCTTATCATGTAATCAAATTATAACTTGTTATTTCATGTTCAGATTCAATCTAATTCCTTCACAAAATCGTTTTGAGTTTTTGCAACTTTTGAAACAGGATAAAGGAATCGGGCACTGGCGTTTATGTTTGTATTGAGAATGCTACTCTTTCTCTCCCATCCATATGTATATCTTTCAGGCATGTGGAACACTGGAATGTACCCAAAATGGCTCTTGTCAAGCAAATTTTGAGGCCCAACAGGAGGCTTAAGGACAAGAAATCCAGCTAAATGGTTCAACTCAAGCATCAGAGACGTATCAGTTACTGTGAATATTGATCATTGCTGGTTTAGGTCAACCCGAATGTCAAAATAAGATGTATAGTGTAGGGGTGAAGTTAAGTGTGATTTTATCATTTTTATGTTTGGTTTTTGATCTTCATAAATTATAATGGGCTTACTAGTTCTGTTGTACCTTTCTGGTTTAGATCAATTCCGAATGTCAAAATATGATGTTATAGGGGTGGATTTATGTTTGATTTTGAAAATTTTATCCTTATAATGGGCCTATTAGCTTTGGTGTAGCTTGTCACTACAAAATTGGTATGAGCTTCTTAAAATGATTGGCAAGCCAAAATATCCGAGGAACGTCATTTTTCCTCGTCTAGATTGGATTCAACTTTTATTATATGTTATATTATTTGCAAATTAGGACCCAGTAAAAAATAGGTTATAAAATTCACTTGAAATTTGAATAACGACATAGGTGTTATTACGGAACGTATGTTATTGACTTATACGTCAATAAATAAGTGATTGAGATCACTATAAACCTTAATAACGACATTTGTGTCTTTCTAACAAAATACTTGTCGTTATGAGCACATACATTTTTCATCTCTCCCAATACCTAAAACTACTTTTCACTTTTATTATTTTATTATTATTCCTTAATTAAAACACCTAAAAAAACGAGAAAGTTATAGCGGGACGAATAAAGTATTTTATGTTGACTAGGCTCTTTGAACAAAAGAACACCTTAACTCACAAATGAATTAATGCAATTGTATAGTGCTTCTCAAGCCAACTCAATTTCACTCGAAGATTAAATACGATTTTTATCGTACATTCTAATATTCGCAAAATGAGGATCTACGAAAAAAGTAGGTTATCAAATTAAACCAAAATTTAAATAACGACATAAATGCCGCTAATGACTGAATGTATGTCGTTATTGACTTATACGGCAATAAATTAATTATTTTCCTACTCCTATTGCATTTGTTAATATTTTGAACATAAGAACTATAGGTAAAAATATAAATAAGTGATTGAAATCAATATAGACCATAATAACGACATTTATGTCGTTTAAAATATTGTTGTTATGGGCACGCACGAGTAATTAAGCAAAAAAACTTATATTTATTGGACAAAAGCCCACAACACATTTCTATTACACGAAATCCAATTTTTAAAGTAGATGACTATTAAAAAAAAAAAATTTATAAAGGAAAGCATGAAGAATGTTATTTTATGTGGACTGGGCTCTTTATATAAAAAAATATCTAAACTCACGATAGAAGTGATGCAATATGATAGTGTTTCTTAAGTGAACTCAATTTCACTCGAAAAATTAGATACAATTTTTATTATGCGTTCTAATATTCACAAATGAGGATCTATGGAAAAAAAAGTAGAATATCAAATTCACTCAAAATTTGAATAACAACATAAATATCGCTATGATGGAACATATGTCGTTATTGACTTATACGAAATAAATTCATCTTTTTCCTATTCTATTGTGCTCTTTAATACTTTGAACATAAGAAATTTATGTGAAAATATAAATAAGTGATGAAATCATTATAGACCAAGGACGGATATAGTACAAAAAAAATATTAATTATTGTATATATTTTACATATTTTACTTCTACAAATAAGTAAATAAATATGGACATGGTTTAATGGAAAAGTGATAATTTTATGTAGAAAAGGTCATAGGTTCGAACTCTAATTCAGTTTTTTTTTTTTTTTTTTAAAGTTCCATAAAATATATCCCAAAATTTAGATAAATTAAATATTATAGTAGAATTTAAATCAAGTGCGAATTCGAATTCCATAAAATATATAGTATGCATGCATTATCTTAAATATCAATCTTTCGGCATGAACCTCGCAAAATTTATCCTATCTTGCGTCCGAATTTATTTTGTCAATCCGTCAATTTTTGAAATATTTGTGCCATTTATTTAAGTAAAAATTTATAAAGAAAGACATAAGAATGATATTTTATGCTGACTAGACTCTTTGAATAAAAACACCTTTTTAACTTGTGCATATATGGAATGACAAAAAACATGTCAGAGGCACAATTAAATTCTTTATGTAACCTAGGTTATATAAATATATTTATTACATACAAAAACTTTATTTGTTATGTATAAAAAATATCATTTTTTATGAACAAAAACAATCATTTGTTTAGAAAATGATTTTATATTTTTAAGCGGTGAAAGTTTTAATGCATGCTGATGATAGTTTTACACATAACAAATGATAGAAATCACAAATGTGAACCCTGGTCACATGAGTGTTACTCATTTAGGATACAAATTTGCCAAATTCACTAAATTCAATTTGCCAGTTTCGTAATTGAATCCGATTCAACTAAATCCAAAATTCCATAAAATATATCTAAAATATTGAGATACCATATAGATCCTTCCCCCAACTCCGATCTAACCATCCACTTCCAAATATGAATCTGAATTTGACTCTCCTGCCCCCCACCTATGGTCGATTCATGCGCCGACGTTTATGATGATCCGGCCTCAAATTAAGGTGCATCCCTGTGGGATGTGGCCTAGTAGGGGCTCCAACCAGGTAATGTGTCTGGATTATCGGTATTGGGACCGACGGAAGGGTGGTATGCTTGATCTACCTCGGCCTCTACTCCTACTCCCGACCCCGAGACCAGCTCGTATCAAATCCGCTCATCTATATTAATAAATTAAATAATCATTAATTAATATATTAATTAAAATTCGACAGAGGTTTGTTTATTAGCTTATATTCTCCATTAATTATAAAAAAAATTCTAAGTGTAATATTTTCAAAAAATTTCAATAGAGTTTCATTAAATTCTATCTTATTCCCCAACCAAGATCCTAGTGCATCCATTTTCGACTTAAAATTAATCAAGTCGAAACACACATTCTACAACAAACAATAACCAACAGTTCACCGACCTTTAACTCTAACATCATCAACTAAATATATTTCTAATTAAACAATACAAAACAAAGTGTGTCAAAAATAAAGCCGAATTAGACAAAATCTAAGACAAATGTAAAGCTCTGAGATACATATACTGAGAATTAAGAGAATCTTGAATCTCAACTGAAGATTGAGAAGCTCAACAACCATTATCCTAAGAACAGGTATAAAATAAAGTACAAAGAAATCCAGCATACTAAAAAAACTTTGAACCAAGTCACCAACAGACACAATTTACATTCAAAAGATTAAGAATATCTATAATCACACCTTCAAGGTAAGGCTAAGTGCAATCCCTTTAGAGAACCTTTTTCTTACTTGTTGTTGACAAAGGGCTCATGACAAAGCAAATAAATTCGAATATTACTGTAACAAACTTTTGAGACAGTAATATCAAGCTGGCATTATGAAACCACAAAATGGCAGATACTTATAAAATATTAAAACAACAACCGATAAGCAGAAAATTCCTAATAATTATGAGAAATTACTCTGAGATTATAGTTTGGATAAATTAGGATTACTGGGTAACATGACAACAAGCTGAAATTTGAAAATATTTTTTAATTTCTCAAAAACACAGCCAAAGAAACTATTAAGCAAGACAATCTACAAGATGAGCCAATATTCTATCGAGAAATGATGTGTTTTACCGAATTCAGCAGTAGAGTAGAATCAAAAAAGAAGAAACAACGGTAGTTTGTAATCAATTAGAGCGTTTGGTCGTACCTCCCTATTTCTTCCCCTTCTCTCCTTTGTAGCAAACCCAGAAAAGGAAATAAGAGAAAGGCCGAACAAATTTATTACTTAGCCATCTCAACATATAATTAAAAAGCCCAACATATATAAGTGCATTATTAAAATATAATTAAGTAGCGTTCTTCTTGTCCCAATTCACTAAATAGGTAAGTGTCATTGCATCTACATCACGCAATACACATAGAACCACAGACTACTTAAGGCAACAAATATTTCAGTTTCAACTTTGTTGGATTCTTTTTTAAATATTAACATTCCTTTAAAGATAGCAACCATCAGTTAACAATAAAAGAACATGATATGATATGTGGATAATTAATACATGTTTTTACAGGACACATCTGATGGCGTGCCTTTTATGAACTTGTGCGTTGATTGAAGCACGACTTCTATGAATGCTGGATACAAATCACAAACAAGAAGATCAAAAATAGAAACACGATTCACATTAATATACCTATGTGCCGCATTCTAGTCTTCATAGCTAGAAACAGGCTGATGTTAGGCTCAGAAGAAACATGAGGAGATTTCATGATGTTTAATTCCACCATAATTTTAAAATGTTTAGATAGTATTGTTCCAGTTCTCTATCGACCATTTAACATTAAACTAGAAGAATCCTTATTCAATTAACAAAAATGCTAAAATCATTTCTCCCTAATTCCTCCCACACTACTATCCAAACCCATTATTTAATTCTTATATTTGTGCATAGTACATAATTCTCTAGTAAAATGACAATTTTACACAACTATTGCCAGAGATTATTTATGGTTTCATGAAAAAGGACTTTAATGATAACACGTATCAGATTGATCAAGAAAACATATCAAACAATTAAAAACCCAAAATTAATACATCTACACGTACCAAGAGTATTTCTTATCTCTACAACAGTGAGAGATGGAAAGGAGTTTCAGTTCACAATTTGTATACAAGCAAACCCTTATGTCAAAAACTCCACAAAAAATAAATCAAAGTAGTGGGTGAAGGATTCATAATAAAAGAGAGAAACGTACAAGAATTGGCAAATCAAATGGGGCTGCACGAAATGGCAGATCCCCCGCCGCTAATCGAACCAAAAAGAACTCAAATTCAAGCACAAAAATTCTAGGGTCCGTCAATAAATACGGTGCATAGAAGACTGGAACTTGAAGAGAAGAACGACTACCTATGGAAAAGCTAAGCAGGAGGTCAAGAAATTACAAAGGGGGCTAAATCGGGAAAAAAAAAAACGGTGCTACAGCGCTACCAATGTAATTGGAAAACAAAAAGTGCACAAGATATCATAATATGAAAGAAATTCACAAGAAATCATCTCATTGCACAAAATTCCCAATTTTCGTCAACTTTGCCCTAATTTTTAAGAACTTTGATTCAATTTTCAAGCAAATGAATTCGAAAATGATAGATGGAGTGAAGACATACCTTGATTGTGAAATTGATTGTGAAAAATGCAAAAGCTTTGTCCGCCATGGTGCAAAAGAGAGAAAAAAAACAAAAAGGGGAGAAGAGAAGGAGTGACCGTGATAAATTTTGTGAAGTTGGGTTGAATAGAGTTGCCCAAAGGAACCGGAACCGGCGGTTCGAACAGGAACCGGATAAACCGGAATCGGAACCGGATAAACCGAAATCGTGACGAACCGGAATCGAAATTATGTATTACACGGTTCTGTTCCGGTTCCTACTCATACGAAACCCTAACCGCCGGTTCCACGGTTCGAACCGGCTGTTCCGCGGTTCCGAACCGAAAACCGACCGCTGGAACTGAAATGACCTTTGGAACCGGCGGTTCCACGGTTCCGAACCGTGAACCGCCGGTTCCTGCCTATTTTTTTTAATCAATGGTTGAGATTGAGTCAAATGTTACCGTTTTTTGATCCAATGGTCGAGATTCAAATGAAAGTTACCGTTTTATTTATTTATTTATTTATTTTCCCAAACTCTATAAATACCCCTCATTTGTATTCATTTTCTTGCACCAACTTGATCCAGATTGATCAGTTCTTCTTCATCTCTCTAATTCTCTTGTTCTAAGTTCTAACTTTATAAATTATAAGCGTCATTATAGTTCATACTTCATACTTCATATATTATCTATATTGTTATATTTTATACATTATAGTATATAGTTTATATTATATACACTTTATTTTATTTTATATTTTATATTACATAAAATAAAATGTCAAGAAGAGGAGGAAAATGAAAGAGTCCGATGACTTCCGATTTTCCTCCTCCACCTCCTCCTCCTACTGCACAATTCAATATTTCATGGAGTGTGGAGGAAATAGAAGCGAGTCTTGGTCCCGGTTATGCGGATGACACATTTTCAAATGAAGAATTTCAACAACCTCGTGGTGGTACTCAAGAAAGTACTCATGGTCATGGACATGGTCCTCATGGAAACGAAGAAAATGTGGAGGATGAGGAGGAGGAGGCCATTCCACCTCAAGGCGGAGAAAGAAAATGTAGAGTTCTTGCATCCGAAATATTCACCATTCACTTCAAAAAAGTGGCAACCGATGAGGTAAATATATTTAAAGTTTATTGTAACTATTGCACTAGTGTTTATCATTTTGAGAAAGGTGGTGGATATGGAACATTTAAAAAACACTTGTTGGCAAAACATAAAGAAGTCTTGGGAATGACTACATCTCAAACGCAACTACGTGGATTCACGACGTCTTCTGAAGGTGGTGAAGTAAGTAATCCTACTAGTTTATTTAGATATAATGTTAAGGTTGCTAGAAGAGAATTAACTAAACTTATTTGTTCTAAACATCTTCCTTTTCGTTTTGCAAATGATCTTCGTTTTGAAAAATGGGTTACTACGACTTATAATCCTTCGGCCAAAAAAATTTCACGGTCTTCTATTACTCGTGAAATTGATAAAATGGCTAAAGAAATAAGAGATGAAATGACTAGCATGTTTTCTAGATTAACTCAAAAAATTTCTGTATGTTCGGATATTTGGAGTGATCATTTTCAAGAGTATAATTATATGGGCATTACTTGTCATTGGATTGATGACAAGTGGACAATTAAAAAACGTTTAATTGCATATAGAGAGTTTGATACTGAGCATACGGCCGCTAATATTGCTCTAAAAAATTAAATGCAGTTTTGCAAAAGAGTACAACATTCTTACAAAAATATTTTCAATTTCATTTGATAATGCAAGTGTCTTATCTAATTTAGTTTAGATGAACCTATTGCAATTTGTCAACCATCAATTGGTGGTAGATTTTTTCATGTAAGATGTTTTTGTCATATTTTAAATTTGTGTGTTCAGGATGGTTTATCTTCTTTAAAAACACATGTTGCTCCTATTAAACATGCACTTGGTTATTTGGTTAGACATCAAAAAGTTTTAAAAAGATGGAAAAGTTTTTGTGTAGTTAATAAACTTACTCCTAAAAAGTTTTCACTTGATGTTGCTACTAGATGGAACTCAACTTATAAAATGTTAAGTGCATCTTATGAGTATAGAAATGCATTATGTAATTTTTTTGCACAAGAACAATGTGGTATTACTTTATTTCCTAGTCAATGGGATTCATGTGCTACTTTTTATGTGAGATGTTGCAAGTTTTTAATGAAGTTTTACTACACAATTATCCCAAGACGTATTATCCTACTTTATTCTTGCTTTAGATCAATGTGTTAGAGTTGCAATTACTCTAGATTGTAGTGATCCAAATGAAATATTATATAATCTTTATTAGTTCAATGAAAGTCAAATGGATGAAATATTTTTTATATATTCGATGTGTTTATAATTGCTAAAATACTTGATCCTAGAGTAAGAATAGATGGAGTGCAAGAATTAATTTCTATATATTATGATGCTTTATTTCCTATTACTGATGATGATAACACCCCTTCTCCTATTGTGGTTGTCCAAAAATCTAAACAAGTTCTTATGGATGTTTTTAGAGAATATACAATTCAATTTGGTCCTACTAGTGGTGATTCTACCGGTGTTAGGTGGGTGCTACTAGTACTACTAGTGAGCGTGGTGGTACTCAATCCCTTGGTCGTGGTCTTTATGATAAATTTTCCCGTTTAGATAATTTTTCTAAAGAACGATATCAACAACGTGCAACGGCACAATCAAATGTTTTCTTAGAAATTGAAAATTTTCTAAATACACCTTCTTTTGAGTATCAACGGGAGAATTAGAAATTTTGATATTTTTAAAGTGGTGGTCGAGGAGATTAGATGCTTATCCGGTGTTGAGTATGATTGCAAAAGAGGTATATGCATGTCCCGTCTCAACGTAGTAGCCGTCGAACGAGCATTTAGCTTGGGTGGACATATCTTGAATGAAAGGCGTTCAAGATTGACAGTTGAGCACTTGGAAAACCAATGTTTACTTGATGATTGGGTGAAAGCCGAAGATCGAACACAAGATGAAGCTCTTAGCGCGGATTCTAGCGAAGATAGTGTGATCGACGACACAACCGAAACCGAAAGTGAAGCTTAAATCTACTTAAGATTTAAGTCTTGAGGTAAGAAACAACGTAAGAGAACTACGTGGACTTTGATTCTAATCGGATACGTAGTCAACATAATTTTAAGTTTCTAACTTAGAATTTTCTAAGTTTAAAATTTAAAATTATGCCCAAGCCCTTTTTTTTTATCCTCTTTTCATTATTTGTAATTTTTTTAATTGTAATTATAAGTTGTACACTTGTATTTGTAGCATTAGCAATTTAGCATGTTACTTGTAAGTTGTAACTTTTAAGTTGTAAATTGTAAATTGTAATTTTTGTAATGTATTAAATTATTGTTTAATGTTTAAATTGTAAATTACTTGTAAATTGTATGTTTAGCATGTTTAACATTAAGTTGTAATTTACCATATTAGCAATTTAGCATGTTTATTGTTTAAATTGTAAATTGTAAATTACTTGTAAGTTGTAACTTTTAAGTTGTAAGTTGTAATTTTTTTGAGTTGTTTGTTATTTGTAATTGTGTATGTTTAATAACATAAGATTTTGCTTCATCTTCTTTAAATTTACTTCAATTTTTTTTTTTATTTGTATTTTGATAAAAATTAAAAAAAAAAAAAAAACGGTTCGGAACCATGAACCTGAACCGTTGGAACCGGAACCGTTAAACTATTTTTCACGGTTCGGTTCCGGTTCCAACTTTTTGGAACCGGGAACAGGCGGTTCGAACCGTTTGGACATGTCTAGGGTTGAAGGGATGAATTAATGTATATTTAAAAAAAATTAAGTTGAATAATATAATGATAAATTTGTAAATAAATAATTTTAAATTTATTATAGCAGTACGACAGTACGATGCAAAACGATGGTTAGTACAATGCAGTACGACGCTTAGTACGACACACAGTACAACAGGTAGCATATTATTGATTTTAAGCCTTTAGATTTTAGATCTGATGATTCAGATTAACTGACTATTGACAGTCAGTACAACACCCTGACTGTCGTAAGAAACACCCTATTTTGAAATATTCTTTTAGTAAGGGAGAAATAAAAAAACTTCCCCACCCATACTATTGGTCCCTCAATCGGATGGACTATACATTGTTTGAATTTTAAGGTTGTCGGGGGAGGCTAGTAGCTAAAATTTATTTAAAGAATCAACCGATATAAAATGCTAGATGAAATAATTAATTAGTGAGAATTTATAATATAGGCCTCTACTAAAATATCAAGTGTAATTTACTTTTTTTGGGTATCACTTATCAAAAAAGTCGACTTTTAATGATAATAGTTCTATCATTAAAGATTCTCTAGCTAAAATATTAATGATCGTTTTATATCATCAAAGACTTTTAGCTAGAGAATCTTTAAAGACATAATTATTGACATTAAAGGTCGATTTTCTTGTGGTACATCATTTAAAACTATTAATTAAGGAATTATAAATTTTAAGGTCATATATATTTATAATTTTTTTTATTAGTATACTTAATTATTTTTTTTATTCATATTTCCTTAAATATTTTTGGATAACTAGAAACTATAGCAAGTAAGACAAGATCTTAAAATATGGGCATTCTAAATTCATAATTTTTATTTTTCAGGTCTCGATTTGATAGTTTTTTTTTTTTTTTTTTCAGATCGTGAAATTGATAAAAGAGATTTTTCATACCTCTAATAGATGGGTTTACTAGTTTTCATGCCATTGATTGATGAAAATGATCATTATATATTAATTAAAGTGTATTCCCTTTATCCCAAATCAGTTTTCACAATGTTCACAATGTTCTTATCGTATGTCCCGCATTAGTTTTCATCCAAAAAGGGAAATTTTTACTCATAATTTTTACCCTCAAAATATGCACTTATTTAATCTATATGTCATTACTTTTATTAACACAATTAACTTACATCCACACAATTAAAGTTAATTTGACCGAAATGTCCTCATTTTATCACTTTAATAAAGCAAAAGAATCACTTTTCTAAATTTTTGTGTCCAAATCTATGTGAAAACGTATTTGGGACGGCGGGAGTAGAATTTTAAGGTATTAGTTAATCACACAGGGTGGCCTGTTACATGCTGATGTAGCATCTTCTATTACATTATTAACATGAATGACATATAATCAGTGCAATAAAAGAATGACCGTGAGATGATCAATGTGATTAATGCACTATATATGTGGCATCTAACTAGTGTAATAAAAGATGTTACATCATTATATAAAAGTATATTATATCCGATAGTTAATGGGGATTCCGCGAGAACGAGGGAATCTAGTCTACCTAAATAGGTATAATTAACGTGGATTCCGCTGGATCGACGAAATTTATACTATCTAGATAAGCATATTCTCCATCCGTATCACTAAGATAGATTGGAATAATTTTTCACACAGATTATGAAGACACTTTAAATCATAAATGTTATTGGCATCGCAATTATTTCGAACATTGTTCCCATTTTACCCTTGCACAATTAAATATTTATTGAAATTTTGTTAAAAGTAAATGTGTTAAATATGATCATTTTGGTCAATTGACAATTCACAAACTCTCTTTTAAAACTTGTTAATAGTATGAAATTTATACCATTACACTTATATACTAATACCATTACTCTTATAAATTAATATTCATAACATTTAAAGCAATGATACTAGTTTATAAGTGTAACGATATCAGTCGATACGTGTAGTGGTATCAATTTCATAATGTGAACAAATTTCAAGCGAGACTTACGCTTGCAAAATTATTAACAACTTTAAAAAAGAAACAATTCTATAATTTCAAACACTGAAAAATAGAAAGGAATCATATCCTCATTAGCTGTGTACGAAAATAAATATTTCCTCAATCAAATTTCCTTTTTAGTTGTAGAGAGAGAGAATCAAAATCCTAGCTAGATCAGGCGCGCGGGTGGAATTGCATCATTGTATCCTATATATGAACTCTACCTACCTTCATTTTCTTGATAATCAAATAAAACTCTCTTCCTTAATCTCTTGACAAACATGGCCTCGTTTAAAGCCAAAGTGTTTGATCAAGGGAGAGAAAAGAAGACGTTCAAGACGCCCTCAACTTTTGATCACAAAGTGGAGCAGATGAAAACCAAGAATCTCTCATCTTCTTCTTCGATTCAGCTCGATGATAAGTGTTTTAAATTGCATGAATATGGGAATAAGTTGTTCAATGATTTGCAGGAGGAGTTGGCGAACAATGTGATTGATCATCCGGAAACTTATCCGGTGGTTAAAGGGTTCAAGTATTTGGATCATGAGATATATAGATTGTCATCGGAGGAAGAAGTGATCAAATCTTTGTTGAAAGATAAATTGCTTTGAAATGGTCTTGCTTTGGATTGGGACTCAATTTTCCAATAACTACTTTTAATCTTGTTAATTTATATTTCCTCCCCGTTCACAATAAATGTCGTTTTGACCTTTCGTTTCGCTTGCAAATTATATGATATTTTGCACTTTTTAGTGCGAATTGGGTGTTTATTTCTTTTAAATTAATTTACCTTTAAAGTATTTGGTCTTCTTTAACAGTTATATATTATGTCGTAGCAGTGGTGTTCTGATCACTTGGAGCTATCACTCCGTTAAATCATTGGGAAAACATTATTTGGGTTTATTTATGATGTTTAATGTTTGTTTATAGCATCAGAAATATTTTCACTGACTAGTTACTCGTTATTTGTCAAGAATCTTGATTAATTTATGGCTCTCTTGTATACTTTCGTTAATCACGAAATATTATATGCTTAATTATGATGTAGCTATATGGGTTTTTATGACATTGAACGAACCTTATTCAGGTTTAATTATTTGAGAGCATCAGAAGTTATCACTATCAATTCGTGTTTGAGGGATAATTTCATTGGAATCTCGATTGATTTCTACCTTTTTGAATTTTCTTTATCATGTACTCATTCCGTCCTAATTTTAATTGATCAAATACTGTAGACACGAAGATTAAGAAAAAATGGAAAATAACGTATTAAATGGTGTAAAGTAAGTAAAATGAATTTGGTGGAGGAAAATAATAATATTAAATAGTATTGAAAGTTATTTTATTTTCTTTTTGGGAAATGACCAATCAAAATTAGGACGGTTAGTTTTGGAAAGGGGTCAATCAAAATTAGGACAGATGGAGTATGTATTCCGTTTGAGATGTTCCCTTGTGCTATTCCACGGCCAGTCTTATGTGCATTCGGATGCACTGTGCACTTATAGTACATTTTAAAATTATGCAATTTGTTATACTAAAATATGCAACTTATTTATACTGAACCGTGTAATTATTAATATGGAAAAATAGTTGCATGGTTTAGTTCAAACAAATTGCATCTTTCAGTTTAACAAGTTGCATAATTATAAAATACACTATAAATTGAACCGTGTAATTATTAATATGAAAAAATAGTTGCATGATTTAGTTCAAACAAATTGCATTTTTCAGTATAACAAATTGGATGATTATAAAATACATTATAAATGCACGGTATAACTAGATACATATGAGACTCACTCATATTCCACATATAATACATGTCTAATTAAGGAAATTTCAAAACTCCAAAATCAGCATTTTACTGGTCACAAGACTAAAAACACAAAATATAAATGATTATGAAAATGACCATATGTTCACAACACTAATCGTCTGATTTAATGATAACATATGAAAAACACGTCTCTTATTTCATTGTTGTTGATATTAAAGATGGTGTATTCAATTGAGATTCTATTGGATTTTTTTTAACTTTCAAAGTTTGGGGTATTCAATCCGAATTTTTAAAAGTCTTTAAAAATCCAGATGTATTTAATACGGATTTTAAAAAGTCTTAAAAAATCTTTAGGTATTCAACAATCTATAAATTTTAATACTCTATGGATTTTCTTTGATTCACTTCCAAAAATATAAATAAATTTTACTCTCCAAAATCTCTTCTAATAATTAGAGATGCCTACGTATTCTCTCAGAGAACTTTGAAGACGAAATGTCAGAAAAAAAAATATTCGTTGTTCTCCTGCCATCGCCTTTGTTCACCCCGTGCCCTGTACCGCTGCACGATGCAGGGTGCCTCACACCTTTTAGAAAAGATCAAGATCCTCCATCTTATCCATCTAATGTCACTCCGATTTTCTCTCATCAATTAAGCAATTAAATAAGCCGGAAATCAACGGAGAATCTTTGTCAATGAAACTGTGAAAGTGTCTTCGGAGAGTCGGCGTTTTTGAGGAATTGCGGAATAGTATTGGGGGAAATGGCTATGGTGGCACATCATCATAGAGAGAGTAGCAGCGGGAGCATAGATAAGCATCTGAATTCCCCCGAAAAGTATGTCCGGTACACGGCGGAGCAGGTGGAGGTGCTGAAGAGGGTCTACGCCGAGTGCCCTAAGCCGAGCTCGTTACAGCGGCAGCAGCTGATTAGAGAATGCCCCATTCTTTGCAACGTTGAGCCCAAACAGATTAAAGTCTGGTTTCAAAATCGCAGGTGAAGGACTGAATCTCGTGATACACCATGTTTTGATTGATTTTTCTTGATTTAAATACTTTTTGTATATCGTTTTTGGGTTGTGATTAAGGCAAAATATTGTGTAAACCAATTTTACAGTGCAACTTGTTTGCATTGTGTGTGTGTTTTTTTAACGGTATTAGTTGTTTCATTAGAACGTATTAGTTGCAATATCAGGTAAATCAGGTTCACACAAAAATAACGCTGTGATTAATTGTTTGATTCATGTGCGCATCTTGGATCTTGATAGCTTTTGAGATTCTTGGAAGATTCTTCGAGGATATGCTTTTGTCATTTTTGGGGTCGATTTGATTCGGAATTAGCAATGTAATTTGATAGAAGTTGAATGTTTTTTTTTTTTTTTTTTTGTGAATGTATGAATGCAATGTAATTTGATAGAAGTTGAATGCTTTTGTCAAGAAGAAATGGGCTTCAAGTGCCTCAAAGTACCATATTTTTTATTGTAAATCAATAAAAAAAAAAATTCCACAATTTTGTCAAGATTATGAAAATTCATGTAAATTAATAAAAAAAAGTAAGCTAAACTCTAGTTGCATGGAGTTTATGATTTTTCTAAATTCACAGACTTTTTAAAGTAAAAAAAAAATCCAATAGAATTTCAATTGAATACACCTCATAAATCATTCATTTATACAAAAGAAAGTGTTTTAAATTACAAAAATAAATATAAAGTAATATATATTTTTTCGATGGGAACATAAAGTAACACATTTTTTAACCTCGAATGTTACTGCGTACATATTCATAGATTATTCGTTAACATATAAACAACCATGTGTTATTTTTTTATTTTTTTAGTTTGTTTCCCACAAAATGAGCAGCACCTTTTAGTTTTTCAGTTTTCATCATCTTTGCCATTTCCCCCCACTTTTGCGCGTCCTTTTTGCAGTAGGCCTTTTTTAGTTTAAAATATTTGTAGAGGGCTTATATTTTAAGTGAAATCTAGTTAGCCTCATATTTTTTGGGCTATAATAGTTAAGGAGATAGGTCCAACTATGCCTATATGAATAGTGGGTATTGGATAATTCAATCCTACCCCTTCCAAACGGCCCGTCATTCATATTTTTACAAAAATTAAGAAGACATAATAAATGATAGGGGGCAGCTACCCACACCCACAAAATTACTAAATACGCTCACTTTTTTTTACAAAAATAACTTTAATAAAAACTATTATCTCTGTTCCAGATTCGTTATCACATTTATTTTTATACGTATTTTTGCGAGCGAGTTTTGTATTAATAATTGAAATGATAAAATTTCTTTTAATGAGAGGTGTGATAGTGAGCCCTCATCTATCATTCACCTCCTTAAAAATCACTTTATTATTTCAATTATTAATACAAAACTCACTCGTAAAAATGGGTGCAAATAGTAAATGTGACAGCGAATCTAGGACGGATGGAGTACTATTATACCCTTTTAATTAAAATAAAAATATAAAGTTTACTAAACCCACCAATTTTACTTAATCCCAACGTTAAAAAATCCATTTAACACCCAAAAAAAAGAAAAAAAAAAGAACAAATGAACATGTTATCTTCTTCTTTCTTATACTGCTGTAATAAAAAAAAAAAAACCCTAAATCCTAATTTTTTTTAGAAGAAATATGGACACCAAAAATCATCAAGTATTAAAAAGGTAAGTTAATATATATTAATCTTCTTTCTTCCCTTTGAAAATATATTAGGCATGGTAGATTAAGACTGAAATAGACATCTACCTCCATTACAAACATCTATCACACTGCTGTAAATTTCTATTATTAAAACTCTCATAATGTGCAGTAGACACATATATATTATCAGTATATACCTTTTCGCAGCCACTCATCTATTTATTTGTTCTTTGTTTTCATGTTTTTGTATTTTGAAGATGAAACGATGATGATATCCATAGATTTTGATTGGGACAATGTTTGCGGCAGCGTGAATCCTTATATTTGGTTCCAAGTCCGCATTGAAAATCAAGCAAGCGCCGTATAACAGAAATATCGGTGATGGGGGAAGGGTTATGTCGAATTGAATTGTGGGGTCGTGGATTATTTTATTTTATTTTTTTCAATCCAAAATCCGCATAACTTGAAACGCCGGTGACAAGGGGAGGGTTCTGTCGAATTGAGTTTGCTGGGTGGGGTTTGTCGATTTTTTTTTTCAATTCAAAATTGTAAATTAATATGGTGGGTGTGTAGTATACATGTGTCTAAACATTGTATTAAGGTTATAATTGTAATTTTTTAAGGGTGTACTAAGAAAAAATGAAAAATAATTAAAATATATGGTGAGTTAATTTAATATTGGGTGAGCTAAGTAATTCTGTGGGTGTGAGTAGCCGGGCCCTAAATGTTATTGGAACACAAACTTTCCTGTAAAAAATTATAATACAAAATTAATATCATTACATTTATAAACTGATATCACTACTTTTGTAAACTAATATGAATTACATTTAATACTATAATTTTAATTTATAAGTATAATGATATCCATTGATAAATATAGTAATATTAATTTATAAGTGTAATGATATAAATTTTATACTATGACCAAGTTTCACCAAAGACTTGCTCTCATTGGAATTATATATATTTTCCACATAGTTCCTAGTTTACTCTTATGCAAAATGATTAAATTTTTTTAGTAAAAGTAAGTGAATTAAATAGAGATATTTTTCCACAAGATTTTTTAGCTTTCTATTTTTTTTTTTTTTTGAAAGGTGGACACATGACAATATTATTTCATCTCGCTGTAGACCGAAACCACAACCATCACAAGAGGGGAATCACCCGAAATTGCAATTCGGAATTGCAACCACACCGCAACCAGAACCACAATCTCACAAGAGGGGGATCACCACCCCACAAGAGGGAATAAATATTTCATTTTTGCGTCTCGAACCCAACCACACCGTAACCGAAACCACAATCTCACAAGAAGGGGATCACCACCTCACAAGAGAGAATAAATATTCCCTTGTTGTGTCTCGAACCCAATACCTCGGGGTCTCAGGTAGTGAGCTCTAACCACTTTTAACTTTTTATTGTTGTGACCGAATAATTTATCTGAGCGGGAGGCCTAACATCTAGGGGTAAGTTGCATAATACACCCGAGGAAGCCCTAGCTCTATCCGTCATGACTCTAGACAGTGTTATTTCATAATGAAAAGGATCGGACTATATCTAGGTCGGGCAAGATCTAGCCTAACCCGAATTTGGGATGACATGACCGACAAGACCCCGAAGTCGCGACTGGGAGGCATTATGTCCCCAATGGCGCTACCGCGACTGGAGCCTCGGGAAGAAAGTCGACCAGAGAAGACTTTCCTTAACGGGAAACCTTTTTTGGATTTTAAAACAAGCTTAAACAAAGTTACCCTAATAAAGGCGGATCGATGAAATGACTCAGATTTTGAGTTCGCGACCTCTCTGAACAAGACCAGCCCGACCTCCAAATGAAAGCAATCCCTAGGAAAGAGGTCGCCCATTTTTTCCTCGAAAGACGCTACCCAAGAATGTGAGTTTGCGCATTATTTAATTTGACCAGCCATTAAATGTCTAGGTCCTAGGTCCCTAGAGGGACTATACCCCAAGGGTTTGTAGTATAAATACATGTAATTAAAGCTCATTTAAGGGTTCCAACATTCACATTGAATACAAATGCTTTATTAGCAAAAAAAGAGGCATTTGGCCCAAACACTCTTGCAATTTATTACTTTCCAACACTCCAAATATTAAGCATTAAAGCACATCATCATCACTTTAATGAAGAACATTCCCTCTGTTCTTCATTAATTCTCACCAACTCCAAATCATAAATAGTTTGATGCCAATCATAGCCACATTAATGCCTTAATCATCCTATCATATTTTTGGTATCAACAATTGGCGCTAGAAGGAGGGTCTTTCACTAGAATTTTTCCAGATTTTCTATTGATACACCCTTTCGAATCTTCAAATCTTCAATAATCCCATTCAAATCTTCATATCCTCATCATACTCTAAGCTTTGCTATGGCATCCACGGGGGTGCAGACTTCCGGCCGGCAAGAGGAGGCCACATCCATCAATGAAGGCCCCCTCAAGAACCTAGCCGACATCAAAACTCCGGAGGACCTCAGGGAGGCTATGAAAATCCTCCGGCGGTGACAGCGCGACCTCGCTGGCGAACATAGCGGGCCACATCGGCGAGCCGAGTCCCACCACCTTTCTGGGTCCCGGGGAAAGAGGAATATGGACGAGAACTCCCGACCCAGGCACAGACCAGCGAAGACCAACCACACGACGAGGGAGTCCAGCAGGGCAAGCCGCGCCCAGAGTCCTCGGGAAAAAACTCCCTCCCCTCTCAGAGGAAGTTTCCCACAACCACGGCAGTCTGAGTCCGTCTTTGAAAGATTGGGTAGCCACGCACCTCGAAAGCCCCGAGGTCGCCAGAACGAATCCAGAGCCGACTCCTTCACAATCCGGCATAACTTAGAAACCTCTTTTGAGGTAGAGGATTTCCGAGGTCGAAGGAACGAGGTGCCGAAGGCCTCGATACTATCTCGTTTAGGTCCGCGAGCGTCTCATCGATCTCCTAACCATGGAAATGAGCAGCTCGAGGCCATCAAAGAGACTCTCAAGAAGCTGCAGGATCGATTAGACCAGCAAGAAGGACCCGCGACGTCGGTGCTCGTCCCGATCTCGCCCTTAGTCCCGGCCATTGTCTATGCCCCGGTACATGTCAAAATCAACAAGACCTCGTGTTGGGATTATACTGGAAAGTATGCTTTTACTTTGTATAATAAAAACTGAATTTCAGACTAATTTACTGAAATAAATTGTTTATCACTGATGCTTTAAATATCATCGAATGTTACATATATTTACTGCATAACTGTTCAATAAATAGTACGTGTTACATTGTAGTTAATTTAATGATACCAGATCACAGAAGATTAAATTAACAATCCCTTGTAACTAAAAGTACACCATTCACGACCTAGATGGAAATGAACAATCCATCGTGAAAGGTTGAAGTGTAAGGCTCAGATTGGTTTGTCTTGACCAAGAGATTACACTAGTGCATGACTGATGCACTGAATAGGACCTACAGGAGGACAAATTCTTCAGAACTGAACAAGGAAGAATTAGACCTCAGTGGTTCGTTATTTCTTAATCTTCGTCCCTTAAATAGGATCACATGTGGTTGGTAACTATTGCTTTGACTTATCATGGGTAGAGAATCAACGAGATTCAATACTTTTTATCTTGGACAATATTATTGGTCACATGTGATTGCTAAGATTTAATACGGAGAATCGTGTGCAAGTACGCTTGTTCGATTTACCCCATTGGGAGGTTCATAAGCTTTATCATACCAAATCTTGCAAGTGGAACTAGTTTCCGGTATTGATAATAATGTTGAACCGTTCCTTAACCAAGGACAAAAGATATTAATTAATGGAAAGCTATTTCAGAGGCTTGAATTAATTAGTGGGCTAGATAATCTTAAACACGGGAAATAATAACCGGGAGCCATATTGACTGTAATATGGGTTAAGATGGATAGTGCAATATTAATTATGTAGTGGGATTAATTAATATTTATGGGCTTGAATAATATTGTGGCTCAATATTGATAATTCAAGATCCATTGGAAGGTCCAATCTTAATTCTCCTAAAGGCCCCCTAAGTAGCCCAACATAAAGTCCAATAACTGAAAAAGGTGTTTAAAATAAAATAAATATTGTTGCCTTATTTTTCCATTTTTTTCGAAATTTATGGATTTAAAGGGGAGAAAGATTTTCTTTGAATTTTGTTATGGAATGAAGATATGTATTCTTGGAATACAAGATTATCTCATTAAATTCAAGAAATCTCCCACTTAGTCATCCATATAAGTATATTTTGAATTTTTTGAGAAAAAAGGGGAAAGAAAGATTTTCTTGATTTTCTTGAAAAAATATTATGATAGATATGTATTTCTTGAAATACAAGAATATCTCATAAATTCAAGAAGATCCAAATCTTGAATTCTTGCCCCTATTTTTCGAAAATATTCCATAACAAAGAGTAGGTGGGATTTTGTGGAATATTATAATTATGGGAAAAAAGAATATAGGAGATATATTCAAGATTTCTTGGAGATCAAGAAAAGATTTTCCCACATTGTTTTTGCCCTAAAAATTCGACCACCTCTACTCTATAAATAGGGGATGATTCTTTCATTACCAAGTACAATTCCATGTGCTGGAAAAATTAGTAAATCCACAAAGGTGGTGCAAAAAAATTTATTTTCCTTTTGTTAATTGTTCGCAAGCATCCTACCACCAGATAGTCGAGCAATGATTAAGGGAATACTTGGGAAGTTCTTTTGGTGTGTCTAATCAACAAGACCATTGCCATTCCAAGAGGTATGTTCACGTAAACTCGTAGAATTTCCGCATGCGTAGGATTTACGTGAATTGATTATATGCATGATTTGTTGTTGGATTATTATTTGAATTAATATAGGATTAATTCACGTAAACTGGTATCAGAGCCTCGGTTTCGGGCTCTGAATTTTTTAAATTGTAATTTAATTCATTTTCGTTAAATTTGAAATTGGATAGTAGAATTGCTAGATCTTTTTTGCAGGTATCCAATTGTCATGGAATTTAATGTGTTTATTTATGCATGCATATAAATTGTGGTTATTTATGCATGCGCGCGTCGCCTGCCGAGCTACTACCGAGCCGCTGCCGAGGCTGACTTGGCCAAGTGGCCGGCCGGATGCGGGAATGCATCCCGACTGCGAACTACTTGGCGTGGCGTTTCGAGACGGAGTTTTTTCGAGACGATCGAGTGGGAGAAATTCAAGACGGCGTTTCTTCAAAATCAAGCCAAGAAAAATCAAACCATGACAATTGGATAATTTGTGCCCAATATGTTTATTTTTCCGCCTTGCTTGATTTATTATTGTGTTTTCTTGAGCTTTATTTAATTTGTTTGAATGTGTTTGCATGAGAATTGCCCAATGAAAAATCTCACCATAAAAAATTACTAAGTATGTTTAAATAATTAATTGACAATTTTATTCCGGATAATAAAATTGAATTAATTTTGACCTCCATGATTTATTTATTTGTGAATTCTTTTGGAGAAATTCCCCCCACGGGACGGTCAAAAGTTAGCTTTCACATGAATGAATTCCAAATGGATGATTGTGGATTATTACTAGTGGCGACGATGACCCTCCCCACGAGGCTCGTTCAAAGCGAAATAGTGATTCTGTATTTAATCATGGTTATTACTTAGGTATAAAATTGATATGCATATACTTCCCCGAAGTCCCTGTCAATTTTATATTGGTCAAGTGGGAGCCAACTATTAATCTGGATATTAAAGGTTTAATAACTGTTCTTATTTGTAACCTGCTTGAATGTGTTTAAATAATGACCCACCCCACGTGGCTTATTTAAACTGTTTTGAGATGTTGGCTGATGCATGTTCATATTTTTTGAGATTTTAAATATGATGCATGTGATCGAACCTTGTGATATATTTGTGCTTATGCATATTATTGTTTATTTCAGTTCATCATGTCGCAACCTTTTAATCCACTGTTATATACACTCAAAGAACACCAATTAATTGGTGACAACTATAATGTTTGGAAACGAAATATGAGTTTTGTCCTACCTGCACAAGAACATCATTGGGTTTTTGATGTACCTAAGCCACGTAAGCCTACTGATGGATCACCTAGTGCGGAAAGACACTTGTATAATATTTGGGAGCAGGCCAATGAACCCATGAAACGTTTAATCTTGACTTCACTGTCTGATGATTTGAGACACATTCATGAAGGTGTTGAGTCTGCTGCAAAAATTATGCAAAGTCTTGAAGAAATGTTTTTAACAAAAGACCGCATGATCAATCAGTTTAAAAATGACGAAGTGGCCAGGCTAAAGATGGCTGAGGGAACACCCGTGAGGGAACATGTTCTCAGAAGTAAACACCATTTTGAAAAACTGGTTTATCTCGGTACTAAGTATTGTGATGAGGCCCAAATCGAATTTCTTTTGCTAACTCTACCAAGATGCTTCGATGGGTTTTACTGTAGTTTTGTGATGAGTGATCACATGTTTACTATGGACATCCTACAAGAAGCCTTGGAGAAAATAGAGAAGCATTTAGGAAAGAAAGACGAAGTATTGGTAACCAAAAGTCTTTTCTCGAGATCTAGGCCAATGGAAGGAAAGTATCAAGAAAAGGAAAGTGGTCAGAACTAAAGCAATCTCATCACTAGGAAAAGTGAGAAAAAGATAGTTAGCTGTTTGGGTGTGAAGAAAGGAACAAAATGAAAATGTTTTAATTGCGGTGAGAAAGGACATTGGAAGTTAGCCTGTTCCAAACCCAAAAGGAATGGAAAGAAAGGTAATTCTCACACACTAGTTGTTGAAACTTGTTTAGCGGCGTATGCCTCCCATTTATGGGTAGTGGATACGGGATCCACTGATCATGTTTGTTTCACTTTACAGGGGTTCAAACGGACCCGACAACTTAGTGGGAGTGAGATCCTCATCACACTGGGCAATGCTACGAGAGTGGCAGCTGAAGCAGTGGGAGAAGTGCACCTGTCTTTTGAAGACATAGTTTTAATTTTAAGAGATGTTCTTTACGTTCCGAATTTTAGAAAGAATTTAATTTCAGTTTCTAAACTTTTTCTTGATGGATATTCGGTTACTTTTAATAAAGTTGTTACCATTTCTCTTTTTGATAAATTTATCTGTCATGGAACGTTGTCGAATAATCTCTATACAATTAACTGTGCACACCACTCACGAAATGCATCCTATAACACATCAACTATTTCCGAGAAAAGAAAACGTTCATCAGACGTGAATGAGACACTTCTATGGCATCTAAGATTGGGACATATAAATCCAAAGAGGATCCAAAGGTTGGAGAAAGACGGTTCACTGGAGTTTCTCCAAGTTGAACGAATTCCAACCTGCGAATCATGTTTGGAGGGTAAAATGACCAAGAGGGCATTTGGAGCCAAGGGGAATAGAGCCAAAGAAGTGTTAGAAATCGTTCACACAGATGTATGTGGTCCAATGTCAACCAAAGCAAGAGGAGGTTATGAGTATTTCGTCACTTTTATTGATGATTACTCAAGGTACGATTATATTTTCCTTATGAAGCATAAATCTGAGACCTTTGAGAAATTCAAAGAATTTAAGGCTCAAGCAGAGAATCATAGGGAAAAACGTATCAAGTCTCTACGATCCGATCTTGGAGGCGAATACCTCAGCGATGAGTTTTTGAACTACTTATGCGATGAAGGATTGCATCGACTAATCGCACCGGAACCCTTCAACAAAACGGGGTTGCAGAGCGAAGAAACAGAACTCTTTTGGAAATAGTTAGATCTATGATGAGTTATGCGGATCTTCCCAAGTCGTTCTGGGGTCATGCCTTGGAAACAACAGCCTACATTCTGAACTTGGTGCCATCCAAATTGGTTCCCAAAACTCCAAAAAGAATTTTGGACGGCGCCAAGCCGGTTTGAGACACATGAGGATTTGGGGATGTCAGGCCCACGTGTTGGACAAGGAAGCGATAAAATGGATCCTCGATCGTAATTAAGGTTGTTTGTGGGATACCCCGGGAACAAAAAGGGTGTATGTTCTATGGTCCGAAGATCAAAATGTGGTTATAAGCACCCACTTTAGATTTTCGGAAGAAGACTATATGAGCGAAAGAAGACCCAGTGAGATTACCTTAAATGAGCTAAGGGGCTAACCTCAATGCCAATTTGTACAAGATGACATACCAAAGCGACACACTTACACTGGCGAAACCTCGTCAGTAGTGGGAGGGTTGTGAAATACCCGAGAGAGATTCATGGGAATAGGAGAGTCCCCGGACTTGATTCGGACAAGACGAATCGAGACCCATGGACATATGACGAGGCAATCCAAGACAAGGATGATTCTTGGCAAACAACAATGAAAGCCGAAATGGGTTCTATGAATCATAACATAGTGTGGGAGCTAGTCGAACCACTTAATGGGGTCAAACCCATTGGTTACAAGTGGGTATATAAGAGAAAAAGAGGACCGGACGGGAAGGTGGAAACCTTCAAGGCAAGACTAAATGGCGAAAAGGTTATACTCGGAAAGAAGGGATCGATTATGAGGAAACTTTTTTCTCCCGTAGCCATGCTCAAGTCCATCCGAATTCTCTTATCGATTCTTTGCGCATCTCGACTTTGAAAATCGGCAAATGGATGTCAAGATGACGCCTTCCTTAACGGAAGTCTTGATGAAGAGATCTATATGCAACAACCCCAAGGCTTCATTGAAAAAGGCCAAGAACACCTAGTTTGTAAGCTCATGAAGTCCATTTACAGACTCAAATAGGCATCCAGAGCTTGGAACCAATGTTTTTTGATCATGTTATAAAGTCTTATGGGTTTGATCAAAACGAGTTCGAAAAGTTGTGTGCACAAAAGCGTGTTGGAGGCGCATTGGTATTCTTAGTACTATCGTGAGCGACATTTCGATCATCCGGGAATGATGTGAAGGTGTTATCGGGCGTAAGGGCATGGCTTTCAAAATAGTTTGATATGAAGGACTTAGGGAAGCCGCACACATCCTTGGAATCAAGATCACTTTCGAGATCGTAGAAAGAAAAGGATGATAGGCTTATCGCATAAGCTTCATACATAGACTTTGTCTTGAAACGATTGAAAGATGCAGATTCAAGAAAGAAAAGCCGTACCTTTCGGACATGGAATCCATCTATCCAAGAAAATGTGCCCTAAGGCAAAAAGGAGATAGATGACATGAGAGGGAATATGCTCCATATGCTTGGTATCCGTGAAGCCGGATATGTATGCAATTGGCATGGTGGCAAGATATCAAAAGTCTGGAAAAGGATATAAACCGGATATGCCGTTGGCATGGTGGCAAGATATCAAAGTAAACCGGGGAAAAAGAACATTGACGGCGATTAAAAACATTCTGAAGTATCTAAAAAGAACTTGGGATAGAATGTTAATTTATCAGTCAAATAGTCTAATCCCCATCGGCTACACGGACTCGGATTTCCAGTCAGACATAGATTCCAGAAAATCTACCTCCGATAGTGTGTTTTGCATGGGGGAGAGCCATGCCATGGAGAAGCGTCAGCGAAATCGTCAGATTCTACCATGGAAGCCGAATATGTAAGGCGCTTGTGAGGCAAATGAAAAAAAGCCAGTTTGGCTCAAGAATTTCCTAGTGAACTTGAATGTAGTTCCGAATTTGCCTAGCAGAATCACTGTTTATTGTGACAATGCCGGAGCAGTTGCAAATTCTAAGGAACCAAGAGCCCACAAGGCCAACAAACACATTGAAATGAAATACCATCTTATCGAGATATCATTAAGAGAGGAGATATAGAGGTGGCAAAGATAGCGTGCGAAGACAACCCCAGCAGATCCATTCACAAAAGTGCGCCTTCCGAATACATTCGAGAGACATGTGGAAGGAATGGGTGTCAAGATGCCGCTAACTGCTTTGAGTATAAGTGGGAGAAATTATTAGGTTCGTGTAGGTGACATTAGATGTCACGTATTATTAAGAACTACACGAGACATGTTGTAGTATACTTAAAAGCGGACTTTGAGTATAAGTGGGAGATTGTTGGGATTATCTTTGGAAAGTATGCTTTTTACTTTGTATATAACAAAACTGAATTTCGGACTTATTTTACGAAATAAATTGTTTATCGATGCTTTAAATATCATCGAATGTTACATATATTTACTGCATAACTGTTCAATAAATAGTACGTGTTACATTGTAGTTAATTTAGTGATACCAGATCACAGAAGATTAAATTAACAATCCCTTGTAACTAAAAGTACACCATTCACGACCTAGATGGAAATGAACAATCCATCGTGAAAGGTTGAAGTGTAAGGCTCAGATTGGCTTGTCTTGACCAAGCGATTACACTAGTGCATGGTGATCGATTTGAATAGGATTCTCTGAGGAGGACAAATTCTTCAGAACTGAATAAGGAAGAATTAGACCTCAGTGGTTCGTTATTTCTTAATCTTAGTCCCTTAAATAGGATCATGTGTGGTTGGTAACTATTGCTTTGACTTATCATGGGTAGAGAATCAACGAGATTCAATACTTTTTATCTTGGGCAATATTATTGGTCACATGTGATTGCTAAGTTTTAATACGGAGAATCGTGTGCAAGAACGCTTGTTCGATTTGCCCCATTGGGAGGTTCATAAGCTTTATCATACCAAATCTTGCAAGTGGAACTAGTTTCCGTTATGGATAATAATGTTGAACCGTTCATTAACCAAGGACAAAAGATATTAATTAATGGAAAGCTATTTCAGTGGCTTGAATTAATTAGTGGGCTAGATAATCTTAAACACGGAAAATAATAACCGGGAGCCATATTGACTGTAATATGGGTTAAGATGGATAGTGCAACATTAATTATGTAGTTGGATTAATTAATATTTATGGGCTTGAATAATATTGTGGCTCAATATTGATAATTCAAGATCAATTGGAAGATCCAATCTTAATTCTCCTAAAAGCCCCCTAAGTAGCCCAACATAAAGTCCAATAACTGAAAAAGGTGTTTAAAATAAAATAAATATTGTTGCCTTATTTTTCCATTTTTTTTCGAAATTTATGGATTAAAAGGGGAGAAAGATTTTCTTTGAATTTTGTTATGGAATGAAGATATGTATTCTTGGAATACAAGATTATCTCATTAAATTCAAGAAATCTCCCACTTAGTCATCCATATAAGTATATTTCTAATTTTTTGAGAAAAAAGAGGAAAGAAAGATTTTCTTGATTTTCTTGAAAAGATATTATGAAAGATATGTATTTCTTGAAATACAAGAATATCTCATAAATTCAAGAAGATTCAAATCTTGGATTCTTGCCCCTATTTTTCGAAAATATTCCATAACAAAGAGTAGGTGGGATTTTGTGGAATATTATAATTATGGGAAAAAGAATATAGGAGATATATTCAAGATTTCTTGGAGATCAAGAAAAGATTTTCCCACATTGTTTTTGCCCTAAAAATTCGACCACCTCTACTCTATAAATAGGGGATAATTCTTTCATTCTCAATTACAATTCCATGTGCTGGAAAAATTAGTAAATCCACAATGGTGGTGCAACAAAATTTATTTTCCTTTTGTTAATTGTTCGCAAGCATCCTACCACCGGATAGTCGAGCAAGAATTAAGGGAATACTTGGGAAGTTCTTTTGGTGTGTCTAATCAACAAGACCATTTCCGTTTCAAGAGGTATGTTCACGTAAACTCGTAGAATTTTCGCATGCGTAGGTTTACGTGAATTGATTATATGCATGATTTGTTGTTGGATTATTATTTGAATTAATATAGGATTAATTCATGCTAGTAATAATTATAAAAATTAAATTTGTATTTAAATATTTATCCCGAATAGATCCGTGCAACTTATTCCCCAACAACTGGTATCAGAGCCTCGGTTTCGGGCTCTGAAATTTTTAAATTGTAATTTAATTTGTTTTCATTAAATTTGAAATTGGATAGTAGAATTGCTAGATCTTTTTTGCAGGTATCCAATTGTCATGGAATTTAATGTGTTTATTTATGCATGCATATAAATTGTGGTTTTTAATTCGATTCGCTTTTTGCCTCGCGGAGAAAATCCACGAGTAGATTAGATTTGTTTGATTTGATCAATGTAATAGACTAGTTCAGATCTCAGTTTATTTATTTTTTGAAAATAAATTATAACCGGATCTAAAACTGAGGCGCAGAGACAAAGAATTAAAGATAGGATCCGAATCCGGGCGTGGCGGTGCCGCGCTTAAACGCAAGGGGAGGCACGCTGACGCGTAGCGCAGCACGCACGCACGCGCTGGGCGAGGCCGGGGTCGAGCTGGCCACAGGGCCGACGGACGGGCCAAGTTCAAGACGCATGGCGCCCGGCGCGGAAGCGGATCGGGCGACGAGAACGCGGTGAGCACGCTGGGACGCTGGGCGCCGCCAGGTCCGGTGGCTTAGGCGAGAGCTCGCGCTTTAGATGCGCCGCTGCCGCCGCCGAAGCTATCGCCGAGCCGAGAGGGCGTCGAGACTTTCGCCAAGTGGCGGCGGATCTTGGGCGTGCATCCCGGGCTGAGCTACTTGGCGTGGCGTTTCGAGATGGAGTTTTTTTCGAGACGATCGAGTGGGAGAAATTCAAGACGGCGTTTCTTCAAAATCAAGCCAAGAAAAATCAAACCATGACAATTGGATAATTTGTGCCCAATATGTTTATTTTTCCGCCTTGCTTTATTTATTATTGTGTTTTCTTGTGCTTTATTTAATTTGTTTAAATGTGTTTGCATGAGAATTGCCCAATGAAAAATCTCACCATAAAAAATTATTAAGTATGTTTAAATAATTAATTGACAATTTTATTCCGGATAATAAAATTGAATTAATTTTGACCTCCATGATTTATTTATTTGTGAATTCTTTTGGAGAAATTCCCCCCCCGGGACGGTCAAAAGTTAGCTTTCACATGAATGAATTCCAAATGGATGATTGTGGATTATTACTAGTGGCGACGATGACCCTCCCCACGAGGCTCGTTCAAAGCGAAATAGTGATTCTGTATTTAATCATGGTTATTACTTAGGTATAAAATTGATATGCATATACTTCCCTCAAGTCCCCTGTCAATTTTATATTAATTGTGTGAGCCAACTATTAATCACGGATATTAAAGGTTTAATAACTGTTCTTGTTTGTAACCTGCTTGAATGTGTTTAAATAATGACCCACCCTACGTGGCTTATTTAAACTGTTTTGAGATGTTGGCTGATGCATGTTCATATTTTTTGAGATTTTAAATATGATGCATGTGATCGAACCTTGTGATATATTTGTGCTTATGCATATTATTATTTATTTCAGTTCATCATGTCGCAACCTTTTAATCCACTGTTATATACACTCAAAGAACACCAATTAACTGGTGACAACTATAATGTTTGGAAACGAAATATGAGTTTTGTCCTACCTGCACAAGAACAACATTGGGTTCTTGATGTACCTAAGCCAAGTAAGCCTACTGATGGATCACCTAGTGTGGAAAGACACTTGTATAATATTTGGGAGCAGGCCAATGAACCCATGAAACGTGTAATCTTGACTTCACTGTCTGATGATTTGAGACACATTCATGAAGATGTTGAGTCTGCTGCAGAAATTATGCAAAGTCTTGAAGAAATGTTTTTAACAAAAGACCGCATGATCAATCAGTTTAAAAATGACGATGTGGCCAGGCTAAAGATGGCTGAGGGAACACCCGTGAGGGAACATGTTCTCAGAATTAAACACCATTTTGAAAAACTGGTTTATCTCGGTACTAAGTATTGTGATGAGGCCCAAATTGAATTTCTTTTGCTAACTCTACCAAGATGCTTCGATGGGTTTTACTGTAGTTTTGTGATGAGTGATCACATGTTTACTATTGACATCCTACAAGAAGCCTTGGATAAAATAGAGAAGCATTTAGGAAAGAAAGACTAAGCATTGGTAACCAAAAGTCTTTTCTCGAGATCTAGGCCAATGGAAGGCAAGTCTCAAGAAAAGGAAAGTGGTCAGAAACAAAGCAATCTCATCACTAAGAAAAGTGAGAAAAAGACAGTCAGCTGTTTGGGTGTCAAGAAAGGACCAAAAGGAAAATGTTTTAATTGCGGTGAGAAAGGACATTGGAAGTTAGCCTGTTCCAAACCCAAAAGGAATGGAAAGAAAGGTAATTCTCACGCACTAGTTGTTGAAACTTATTTAGCGGCGTATGCCTCCCATTTATGGGTAGTGGATACGGGATCAACTGATCATATTTGTTTCACTTACAGGGGTTCAAATGGACCCAGCAACTTAGTGGGAGTGAGATCCTCATCACACTGGGCAATGCTACGAGAGTGGCAATTTGAAGGAGAGGAGAAGTGTTTTTGTCTTTTGAATCTGAGTTTTAATTTTAAGAGATGTTCTTTACGTTCGAATTTTAGAAAGAATTTAATTTAGGTTTCTAAACTTTTTCTTGATGGATATTGATTTACTTTTAATAAAGTTGTTACTATTTCTCTTTTGATAAATTTTATCGTCATGGAACGTTGTCGAATAATCTCTATACAATTAACTGTGCACACCACTCACGAAATGCATCCTATAACACATCAACTATTTCCGAGAAAAGAAAACGTTCATCAAACGTGAACGAGACACTTCTATGGCATCTAAGATTGGGACATATAAATCCAAAGAGGATCCAAACGTTGAGAAAAAGGCGGTCACCGGAGTTTCTCCAAGTTGAACAATTCCAACCTGCGAATCATGTTTGGAGGGTAAAATGACCAAGAGGGCATTTGGAGCCAAGGGGAATAGAGCCAAAGAAGTGTTAGAAATCGTTCACACAGATGTATGTGGTCCAATGTCAACCAAAGCAAGAGGAGGTTATGAGTATTTCATCACTTTTATTGATGATTACTCAAGAATGCGGTTATATTTTCCTTATGAAGCATAAACCGAGACCTTTGAGAAATTCAAAGAATTTAAGGCTCAGCGAGAGAATCATAGGGAAAAACGTATCAAGTCTCTACGATCCGATCGTGGAGGCGAATACCTCGGCGATGAGTTTTGAACTACTTATGCGATGAAGGGATTGCATCAACTAATCGCACCGGAACCCCTCAACAAAAGCGGGGTTGCAGAGCGAAGAAACAGAACTCTTTTGGAAATAGTTAGATCTATGATGAGTTATGCGGATCTTCCCAAGTCGTTCGGGGTCATGCCTTGAAAAACTTGACCTACATTCGAACTTGGTGCCATCCAAATCGGTTCCCAAAACTCCCAAAGAATTGTGGACCCAAGAAGCCCGGTTTAGAGACACATGAGGATTTGGGGATGTCCGGCCTACGTGTTGGACAAGGAAGCCCGATAGAATTGGATCCTCGATCGTAATTAAGGTTGTTTGTGGGATACCCCGAGGAAAAAAAAGGGTGTATGTTCTATGGTCCGAAGATCAAAAGGTGGTTATAAGCACCCGGTTTAGATTTTTGGAAGAAACTATATGAACGAAAAAGAAGACCTAGAAGTGAGATTACCTTAAATGAGTTAAGGGGCTAACCTCAATGCCAATCGCATACACGATGACATACCAAACGACACACTTACACAATCGGAACCTCGTCATAGTGGGAGGGTTGTGAAACGACCCAGAGAGATTCATGGGAATAGGAGAGTCCTCGGACTTGATTCCGGACAAATTTAATCGAGACCCATGGACATATGACGAGGCAATCCAAGACAAGGATGCAGATTCTTGGCAAACAACAATGAAAGCCGAAATGGGTTCTATGAATCATAACAGAGTGTGGGAGCTAGTCGAACCACTTAATGGGGTCAAACCCATTGGTTGCAAGTGGGTATATAAGAGAAAAAGAGGACCGGACGGGAAGGTGGAAACCTTCAAGGCAAGACTCGTGGCGAAAGGTTATACTCGGAAAGAAAGGATCGATTAGGAAACTTTTTTTTTCGCTGTAGCCTTGATCAAGTCCATCCGATTCTCTTATCGATTGTTAAGCATCTCGACTTTGAAATCGGCAAATGGATGTCAAGACGACTTTTCCTTAACGAAAGTCTTGATGAAGAGATCTATATGCAACAACCCCAAGACTTCATTGAAAAAGGCCAAGAACACCTAGTTTGTAAGCTCATGAAGTCCATTTACGGACTCAAATAGGCATCCAGAGCTTGGAACCAATGTTTTGATCATGTTATAAAGTCTTATGGGTTTGATCAAAACGAGTTCGGAACTGCATTGGTATTCTTAGTACTATACGTAGACGACATTCTGATCATCGGGAATGATGTGAAGTTGTAATCAGACTTAAGGGCATGGCTTTCAAAAAAAGTTTGATATGAAGGACTTAGGGGAAGCCGCACACATCCTTGGGATCAAGATCACTCGAGATCGCAAGAAAAGGATGATAGGCTTGTCGTGAAGCTTCATCACACATAGACATCGTCTTGAAACGATTCAAAGATGTAGGATTCCAAGAAAGGCTTCGTACCTTTCAGACATGGAATCCATCTATCCAAGAAAATGTGCCCTAAGACACAAAAGGAGATAGATGACATGAGAGACATTCCATATGCTTCGGCTGTCGGAAGCCTCATGTATGAAATGCTGTGTACGAGACCGGATATCTGCTTTGCCGTTGGTATGGTGGCAAGATATCAAAGTAACCCGGGGAAAGAACATTGGATGACAGTTAAAAACATTCTGAAGTATCTGAAAAGAACTTGGGATATAATGTTAATTTATCAGTCAGATAGTCTAATCCCCATCGGCTACACGGACTCAGATTTCCAATCAGACATAGATTCCAGAAAATCTACCTCCGGTAGTGTGTTGCATGGGGGGAGGAGCCATGACATGGAGAAGCGTCAAGCGAAATCGTCGCAGATTCTACCATGAAAAGCGAATATGTATGCTGCTTGTGAGGCGTGAAAAAAGCGGATTTGGCTCAAGAACTTCCTAGTGGACTTGAATGTAGTTCGAATTTGCCTAGCAGAATCATCATTTTATTATGACAATGCCGAAAGCGATTTGCAAATTCTAAGGAACCAAGAGCCCACAAGGCCAACAAACACATTGAAAAAATACCATCTTATACGAGATATCGTTAAGACAGAGAGATATAAATTGGCAAAGATAGCGTCGAAGACAACCTAGCGATCCATTCACAAAGGTGCGCCTCTTAATACATTCGAGAGACATGTGGAAGGAATGGGTGTCAAGACCGTTGCTAACCGCTTGAGTATAAGTGGGAGAAATTATTAGGTTAGGTGTAGATGACATTAGATGTCACGATTAGGAACTACACGAGACATCTTTAGTATACTTAAAAGCAGACTTTGAGTATAAGTGGGAGATTGTTGGGATTATACTGGAAAGTATGCTTTTACTTTGTATAATCAAAACTGAATTTCGGACTTATTTGCTTTTACTTTGTATAATCAAAACTGAATTTCGGACTTATTTACTGAAATAAATTGTTTATCACTGATGCTTTAAATATCATCGAATGTTACATATATTTACTGCATAACTGTTCAATAAATAGTACGCGTTACATTGTAGTTAATTTAGTGATACCAGATCACAGAAGATTAAATTATCAATCCCTTGTAACTAAAAGTACACCATTCACGACCTAGATGGAAATGAACAATCCATCGTGAAAGGTTGAAGTGTAAAAGGCTCGGGATTGGCTTGTCTTGACCAAGAGATTACACTAGTGCATGGTGATGCCTTTGAATAGGACCTCTGAGGAGGACAAATTCTTCAGAACTGAATAAGGAAGAATTAGACCTCAGTGGTTCGTTATTTCTTAATCTTAGCCCCTTAAATAGGATCACGTGTGGTTGGTAACTATTGCTTTGACTTATCATGGGTAAAGAATCAACGAGAATCAATACTTTTTATCTTGGGCAATATTATTGGTCACATGTGATTGCTAAGATTTAATACGGAGAATCGTGTGCAAGTACGCTTGTTCGATTTGCCCCCTTGGGAGGTTCATAAGCTTTATCATACCAAATCTTGTAAGTGGAACTAGTTTTCGGTATGGATAATAATGTTGAACCGTTCCTTAACCAAGGACAAAAGATATTAATTAATGAAAAGCTATTTCAGTGGCTTGAATTAATTAGTGGGCTAGATAATCTTAAACACGGGAAATAATAACCGGGAGCCATATTGACTGTAATATGGGTTAAGATGGATAGTTCAATATTAATTATGTAGTGAGATTAATTAATATTTATGGGCTTGAATAATATTGTGGCTCAATATTGATAATTCAAGATCCATTGGAAGATCCAATTTTAATTCTCCTAAAGGCCCCCTAAGTAGCCCAACATAAAGTCCAATAACTGAGAAAGGTTTTTAAAATAAAATAAATATTGTTGCCTTATTTTTCCATTTTTTTCGAAATTTATGGATTAAAAGGGGAGAAAGATTTTCTTTGAATTTTGTTATGGAATGAAGATATGTATTATTGGAATACAAGATTATCTTATTAAATTCAAGAAATCTCCCACTTAGTCATCCATATAAGTATATTTCGAATTTTTTGAGAAAAAAAGGGAAAGAAAGATTTTCTTGATTTTCTTGAAAAGATATTATGAAAGATATGTATTTCTTGAAATACAAGAATATCTCATAAATTCAAGAAGATCCAAATCTTGGATTCTTGCCCTTATTTTTCGAAAATATTCCATAACAAAGAGTAGGTGGGATTTTGTGGAATATTATAATTATGGGAAAAAGAATATAGGAGATATATTCACGTTTTCTTGGAGATCAAGAAAAGATTTTCCCACATTGTTTTTGCCCTAAAAATTCGACCACCTCTACTCTATAAATAAGGGGATGATTCTTTCATTCCCAAGTACAATTCCATGTGCTGGAAAAATTAGTAAATCCACAAAGGTGGTGCAACAAAATTTATTTTCCTTTTGTAAATTGTTCGCAAGCATCCTACCACCGGATAATCGAGCAAGGATTAAGGGAATACTTGAGAAGTTCTTTTGGTGTGTCTAATCAACAAGACCATTACCGTTCCAAGAGGTATGTTCACGTAAACTCGTAGAATTTCCGCATGCGTATGATTTACGTGAATTGATTATATGCATGATTTGTTGTTGGATTATTATTTGAATTAATATAGGATTAATTCATGCTAGTAATAATTATAAGAATTAAATTTGTATTTAAATATTTATCCCGAATAGATCCGTGCAACTTATTCCCCAACACCTCGATCAATCAGTATAATGGGGACTCCGACCCGACCATCCATCTAGGAAAGTTCTCCGACCACATGGCTTCTATGGGGGCCACGAATGCGACATAATGTCGGCTTTTCCCTCTCACTCTGGGCGACCAGGCCTATAGGTGGTTCAAATCTCTAACTCCGAACTCCATCGAGTCCTTCCACCAGCTCGACGGTCTTCTCCTTAACCATTTCGTCACCTTGGCCCCAAGGCAACCAACGAAACAACTCTTCGCGACCATTTAGCAGGGTCCCACAGAGTCGGACCGAGACTACATCGAAAGAGTCGATAACTTTCTCCTAAGCGGCTAACCCATAGGAGATGAGGTCAAAGTAATGGGAGCTGTTCGAGGTTTACGATTCAACACTAAGTTGTGGAAACTCATGCATAAAGAATACCCAAGTTCATATGCGGAGTTCCGGTACAAGGCAGGAAATCACATTAGCCGGGCTGAGATGATGGCCCTGCGCTTGGGGGAGCAAGTCCAAAAGGGCGAGGTAAAGAAGCCTGTGACAGTAGAGCCGAGCTCACATAAGAAAAGTGGCGGCCATCGCAAAACCAACAACTTTAAGCCTTTTAACAGCGAAATCGAGGTCAAGCTGTTGGGGGTACTAAGCACCACTCCAAACGAAGTCTATGATCAAATCAAGGACAAGAAACTTTTGGATCAGCCCCGCAAAATCACAAAGGAGAATGGGAAGATGAATCCCAACAAATACTGCCACTACCATGAGAGCATCAGACACAACACCAGTGAATGTCGCGACCTTCTCCGACAATTGTGGAAGCTTTATGAGGACGGAAAGCTAGATGACTACGTGAAGAAATGTCTGAACAATCAGCCACAACCACAGCGGCCTTAGGCAAATCCAGGGCCCGCTGGCCAGCGACCCCTTCCCTTTTCCCGACAATGCCGCGGAAAGGGTCGTCCAGATGATCACTCCATTGGGAGGTAACATCGGCGGGATCCTCCCTTCGATGTTTATGTTGCGACGCAGGCGTAAAGCTGAAATACGAGCTCTAAACCATATACACCAGACTTTCTCCCAAGTCAACCACGTAGCCGAGAAAACCAGTTCGCTCGCTTTTTCGGACGAAGACAAGCAAGGGGTGTAATATCTGAATAATAACCCCATAGTGATCTCGACCAAGATCATGGGGGTAATGGTTCATCGTCTACTAATCGATAACGGCTCCTTCTGCAACATCTTATTCAAAAGTGCTCTCGACCAGATCGGGAACTTCTCCGAATATATCAAACCTTACGACCTCACTATCAAGGGGTTCGGGGACTCTTCCTTGAAGCCCTATGGGGCAATCCGGTTGGCAGTCGAATTGGTCTCGGATCGTGATCCGGAGGTAAGGGTGACGAGGCAGCTCGATTTTATCATTGTTGATCTTCCTTCGACATACAACGGTTTTCTGGGAAGACCTTTCGAACATGAGTTCGGGGCAGCAACCTCGGCCCACTATTATTGCATCAAATTCCCAACCCCAGGAGGGCCCGTAGGGACGATCAAGGGAAATCAGGCGATGTTTAGAGGATGTTTGTTACAGGTCGACGCCGAGCTAGGCGCGACCATGACGACCCTTGAGACGGGGGCAATCTTAGTAGTGATGAAAGACTATCCCGACGACCCGACCTCGCCACCAACAAACATACCCAACAAAAGAATGAAAGTCGCCAACACCGAGGAAGTGGCTGATCTCGAGCCCAGAATAGGTTACGAGCCTGTTGACGATCCGCGATGGGCGAAAGGGCGACGAGCCACACTGGTGGAAGAGCTCAAGAGAGTCCCAGTTAGCGAATCCTGTCCAGAGATGGAGGTGATCATTGGGACCACCCTAGGTCCCAAAATGCGAAGTCAGGTGATCGAGTTCCTGAAAGCCAACTTGGACATTTTTGCCTGGTCCCAAAGAGATATGGTCAGGATAGATCCCGAGGTCGCTTTCCATCAGCTCAACATTGATCCTTCAAAAAAAACCATGTTGTACGGGGAAATAACCCAACTTAAGGAAGGCTCGGGATTGGACGGTCTCACTTTGAGCTTGTTATCCGATTTTATCTAGCTGGAGCAGGACGAGAAGCTGCTTTGAGGCCTCAGAAGTCGCTAGCGACCTGATGTAGCAAAGAAGTCACGGAGCAACGTGAAAGAGTCGAAAGTCACGGTCAAGCAGGTTGCTACTTCGGTTAGGGATAAATATGGACAAGATTCGGGCAGTTATGGTGAGGCGGATTTCTCGGGATATAACCGGGAAATCATATCCGTGAGCGCGACTTGCGGAGCAAGGAAGGAAGCCCTGATCGGCCCACGAGAGAAAGCCCACGAAGACTGTAGCCCTAGATCCATGTCTATAAATATAACTTGTAATGCACATTGTAAAGGATCGTAATCTTAGTACTCTAGGCATATATTATTGTTGGTCCCGGTGTAAACGAGTCTTACATGTGTATGGGGGGGGAATACACGTGTTCAGTGTTTTTAAAACTTTTCTTTACTGAGGTCAGCTTGGGTCAGGTTGTCCTGATGATTTGGTCCTGAGAAGCACAAATCGCTCTGAGTCAAAGTCTACCTGAGACAGTGATCCTGAGCTGCTTTCAGATACCTCAGATAATCCCAACTGATCCTGAGTTTTCAGAGATCCTGAGCTGCTTGGATCAGATAACTAACTTACTGAACCCTCAGAAGAGTAAGTTCAGTTTGGTAACTATCTGTTCTAGCTACTCAGATGTGCAGAATGGTTGACCCTTAGTTTATACTCGTTTTAAGCTTTTGCTGAAAACCTTCCTTTTTAATGGAACAGTGATTAGGCTGTGATTCAGTTCAGATGCAACTTCAGTGGATTGATTCCAACTGAATATCAGTGAAAATATGCTTTCAGTTTAAAGATATGCAACAGTTAAGCAAAGCAAAACAGAAAGCAAAGAACACAGCAAGTTATAGTGGTTCAGAGACTCAAGCTCCTACGTCCACTCTCCCTGATCACTTCAAAGAAATTCACTAATCACTTCCTAAGGCTTTCTGACTACCTCTGTAGTTTACTAACCTTTCTATTTTGAGCTTTCTGACTACCTCTGTAGTTTACTAACTCAAAACACACACAAGCTTTCTGTATATCCAAGATAGATTACTCACTTCTCCTCTAGAGCTTTCTGACTACCTCCTTGTAGTTTACTAACTCTTTACAACTCCAATCTCACCAACAATCACACTCAAACTACCTTACAAAGGGTTTGGGGTTTCTTGGTTGGTTTCCAACTAGGATGAGATATCCTTTACAATTAAGAACAATGCAAAGGCTAGGATATCTCAACTAAGCTTTGGATATATCTTATCAAGCTAGGCTTAGTGGAATGAGCACTCTTCGAAATAAAGCACTTGGGAAATTCTTATTTTTTTCGAGTGCTTCAACTTGCAATAATAAGTTTGAGCTCTTGAGTTGCTTATAAATTTCCCGTGACCTTCAATGTAGAGGGTCACAAGTATTTATAGGCAAACACCAAGGTCACTCTTGAAAAACTATCCGTTGGAAGAGATAGCTCCATGAGTTTCCTCTTATGGTGTGTGATGAACGACTATATTTAGGGTTTGAGACTCCTAACACGTTTTTAGGTGGCTGCTTTTCATGTAGTGGTCATCACTTTTTGCGATCTGGAACTTAGTACTTCCGACATCTTTTTCGATGATCTGTCATTTGTCGATTGTCGATAATGTCTGATCTTTGTCTTCTTCTTTTTGACTTTTGTCTCCAGCTAAAGGTAGACAACCACAACGGTTCTTTTTGGTTACATCTCTGAGTGATATAACCTTAACAACACTTTGTCTTAGTTCCTTTTGTCTGCATGAGAATGTCTTGGGCAATATCTATTTTTCTAAGGAATCGCGTTTTTTCGATATTGAATCCTTGGATAGATATTTTTGATTGCCTCGGAACATTGAGGTTTATCTCGAGCATTGAAGACATTCTCGAAGTCTTGATAATTCGCGTGCCTTGATATTCTTCAATCTTGATCTTACATCTACGTGTCTTGATTCTTACGAGTCTTGAGGTCTTGAGTCTTGATTCTTACGAGTCTTGAGGTCTTCTGAGTCTTCACAGATATCTTGACCGATATCTCGAGTCTTAATCTTTGAGTCTCGATTTCATCGCGAGTCTTGATTTCTCGATTTCTAAGCGAGTCTTGATTTCTCGATTTCTCCTCGAGTCTTGATTTCTCAGTTTCTCACTGAAACTTCAGAAACTTCAGTTTCTTCAGAAACTTACTGAGTCTTCAGAACCTATCAGAATCTAACCTGATCTATATCTGCTGACTATACATTTTGCAGATATCATCCTGAATACTCTAAAACTGAATCCTGACTCAACTATCAAGATTATTCTGAACATGTCATACTCAGGGGTTTTGGGATCTAATCAAAATCAATCTTTATTAAATTCATCTCCCAACAATTTCCCCCTTTTTTATGATGCCAAAACCTATCTTGTTACAAAACACTTAATCTATACTCAGGTTTCAGTTTTCCTATTACAAGATTGGTTATAACTCCCAACAATTTTCATTCATAAAGAGTCTTCCAACAATTTCTTCAGTAATGAATCTCTCAAAGGATTCATCACTAAACAATTAATCTTAGAGACAACATACATGCATATCAAAAGTAAAAGACATATAAATAAGATAATGTGATATTATCTTTTGAGCATAAATGATAAGGTTTCATTGATGATTGGTAGACAGTTACAAGTTACAATGAATCTTATCTGAAAAATAAAATAAAATCAAAAAGACAAAAAAAAGGATTACATGAATCTTCTGAGTCTTCATCTTCAGTCTTATTTTGCTCTTCTGCTCCAAACTCTTGACTCGATCTTCCACCTCATCGTGCGAGTAACTTCGAGGTTGAACATTCCATAATATCTTCTTTTCAGCGCATCTCTTTCTTTAATGATATAAGGATTGTTCCCTGCCAGGCCCAACTGAATGGCGTACTGGGAAATTTCTTGAGCAATGACTTTCTCATTCACCTGACCATTCTCGACTGGGAGGAGGGTATGCAGTATGGACGAGGCGGTTATCTGCACCTTTCCTTCATCCTCAAGATTTATCCAAAGATTGAAGATATTTAGGATAGAAGGTCGAGGAGATAGTCAATGAAAGCCTCATTGGGATCGAGCTCTCCTCTCCATTCTCTCGAGCACATCATAATAGAACCAAAAAGTTCTCTTAATTTCTTCCCATGCATCATTGAAATTTGGGTGGCATCCATTTGTCAACATCGCGGCCATTTATGTGCTTTTTTGTGCTCCCTCTCCTCTTGCTTGCAAATCTTTTGAAACCACTCCTTCTTTTTTCGCTCTTCTTCCATCTTCTTTTCGATCACGCACACACGGAAATAAAGCGTTAGTTTTCTTTGCTTGTTCAATTTGGAGTGTTTTTGAGCACTTCTTGTATTGAAGACCTTCTTACGTGGCTCAACCTCGATTCTTCAATATCCTGAATCAGCTTTCTCGAACTGGCTTAGAAGCCTTTGCTCTTTTACCCTCAGGCTCTTCCATCGCCACAACTTTTCTCTTGATGGGCAAATCTGCACCAGCTTGGCTTGTACCAATTCTTCCTCTACCACTCAGTTTCTCTATAGCAACTTCTTGCATTGTTTCTTCGAAACACGAGTGTAGATAGCTTCTCCACCTTCTTAAAATTGGGTTTCTCGGTGGCCTCGATTTCCTTCATGGCTTCGCAACAATTTTCTTTTTCAAACTTCTTTGATCGTCTTGCGTTTTTTCGAGTTTGATCCAATAACTTCTCGAGACCAAAGACCGGTCTTTCCCCCTTCTTGGATCCATACTCTGGTAGAAGCCTGGAGAGTGCTGTGTCCATATGATATTGCTCTTTACTGACACTACGCACCTCCCCTGCCAACTGATCTTGCTCCTCCTCGAGCCTCCTAAGGTGGTTCTTTGCCACTGAGAATTCTTCAGATAAATGAGCAAATTGGCTAGAGAGAGCTTCCTTGAACATATCTGTCATCTTGGCCATGAGCATTGAGCTCATTTCCTCAACATCATTCTTTACCAGTATCTCATTCTTCTCTGCCAATTTAGCTTCTAGAATTTTAGTTTGCTCCTGATGCTTCTGCTTCAGCTCTTCTTTAAGCTCAGCCTTGACCCCCTCCATCTTCTCTTCTAATTTTCCTTCCATGGAGGTCAGCTTCTCTGTCATGGAGTTCTGAAGTTGCACCAGTTCTGAAGAAGAACTCAAGCTTTCAATCTTCTGAGTTTGGCTGGCCAATACCTCCTCCATCTGAGCAACTTTGTTCAGGATTGACTCAACCTTCTCTAACTTTTGCATCACCGGGGTGAGATAAATCTCGGCATATCTCGATTTCTTTGTGTCTCCCGATTTGGTTGTTCATCCCGAAGTCTCGGTCTCGAACTGAAGCTTCGATCTGGCGAGGTTTCACCCTGAGCTTGGGTGTTCACCTGAGCCTCAGTCTGCATATCAGACATTACAGATTTAAAGATAGGTACTTGATAATCTGGCATAATTGTTAATAGTGCAAAAAGTTACGAAGGCTAACTTGATCGAGGATGTTCGACAATGACTTTATAAGATCAATTGAGTCTTTCTCTTACGAGATTGACTCTCATCATCCCCTTGTTGGTCCCCATCCCGAGATTTGTCTTTGGAGCTCGGGGCACCAACTTCAAAGATTCCTCCTCTCAGCCCACTTTCCTCTTAACTAGCTCATCAAAGTCTGAGATTTTCATCCCGAGCTTAGTTTTTCTGAATCCTGAGAATTCAGTGAGAAAAGTTGTTTCCTCGTTCCACCAGTCTTCGCCTCTGAATGAAGCTATGTTGAGCATCTCGGGAAGAGTGCGGTTGAGGATGAAAGACCGTTGACCTCAATCTGAAGAAGATGTCTTGGAGGTGCAGGAATGAAGCTCGGCTTCGAAGGTAGCGATCAAGAATGAACCGTTTCCTTTACCCGCCATTCGGTCTCTTGACTTCACCTTTCTTGAGCATCGGGCTCTCAGGTTCAGTGGAAAGATCTGCTGAAGGATCAAGCAATAATTCACTCAGGAGCTCATCAAAATTCATCGGCTCCTGAGGCTCAGCAAATTCTGAGGTTTGGGCAGGCAGCTCCTCAGTCTGAATTTGACTTGGTTCTGAGGTCTGAGCTGGCGCCTCCTCAGTGGGATTTTCAGTTTGCTCTGAGAACTGAGTGGGCACTTCCTCAGCAGGAATCTGAGCATCTTCTGCGGTATGAGCCGTCACTTCCTCAGAGGGAATCTGAACATTCTCTGAGGTCTGAGGTCCTTGGAATATTTCTTGAGAAAACTTATCAGAACTAAGCGACGTCTCAAGAACCTCAGAGAAGACTTGCTCCTCAGTTTGATCCTGTGCCTTTGAGATAGCCTGAGCCAATACATGTAAGGGTGATTTCTGAGCAGTTTGGCTCTCAGGCTGAATCTCCTCAGTCTCACTCTCCTCCTCATCATCAGTGAGAACCACCATTCTCTTGCGCTTTGGAGCCAGGGCCTTTTTCTTCAATTTCTCACCCTGCTCCTTCTTGGCGTCCAACAAAACCTTCCCCCTGGTTTGTTGGGTTTCTTCAGCAGCAGCAGCAACTGGTGATTCCACTTTCTTCTCTTTCTTCCCTTTGATGGTCCTCTTTGCAGCAATGGGCTTGAACATTACTTTGGACTTAGGGAAAGGAGTAGAGTTGGCAAAGATGTCTTCCTCCTCTTGGCAAATGTCAACCATGGCAAGAGGAGGTTACGAATATTTCGTCACTTTTATTGATGACTACTCGAGGTACGGTTATATTTTCCTTATGAAGCATAAATCTGAGACCTTTGAGAAATTCAAAGAATTTAAGGCTCAAGCAGAGAATCATAGGGAAAAACGTATCAAGTCTCTACGATCCGATCGTGGAGGCGAGTACCTCAGCGATGAGTTTTTGAACTACTTGTCAGATGAAGGGATTGCATCCCAGCTGACTGCACCCGGAACCCCTCAACAAAACGGGGTTGCAGAGCAAAGAAACAGAACTCTTTTGGAAATGGTTAGATCAATGATGTGTTATGCGGATCTTGCCAAGTCGTTCTGAGGTCATGCCTTGAAAACAGTGGCTTACATTCTAAACTTGGTGCCATCCAAATCGGTTCCCAAAACTCCCAAAGAATTGTGGACCAGGCGCAAGCCTAGTTTGAGACACATGAGAATTTGGGGGTGTCCAGCCTACGTGTTGAACAAGGAAGCCGAGAAATTAGATCCTCGATCAGAATTAAGGTTGTTTATAGGATACCCCGAGGGAATAAAAGGGTGTATGTTCTATGGTCCCAAAGATCAAAAGGTGGTAATAAGCACCCACTTTAGATTTTTGGAGGAAGACTATATGAACGAAAGAAGACCCAGAAGTGAGACTACCTTAAGTGAGCTAAGGGGGCTAACCTCATTGCCAACTGTACAAGATGATATACCAAATGACACACTTTCACAACTGGAGCCTCGTCGTAGTGGGAGGGTTGTGAGATAGCCTGAGAGATTCATGGGGATAGGAGAGTCCTCAGACTTGATTCCCGGACAAGATGAATCAAACCCATGGACATACGATGAAGCAATCCAAGATAAGGATGCGGTTTCTTGGCAAAAGGCAATGAAAGCAGAAATGGGGTCTATGGATCATAAGAGAGTGTGGGAGCTAGTCGAACCACTTAATGGGGTCAAACCTATTGGTTGCAAGTGGGTATACAAGAGAAAGAGGGGACCGGACGGGAAGGTGGAAACCTTCAAGGCAAGACTTGTGGCGAAAGGTTATACTCAGAAAGAAGGGATCGACTATGAGGAAACCTTTTCACCTGTAGCAATGCTTAAGTCCATTCGGATTCTCTTGTCGATAGTTGTGCATCTCGATTTTGAAATCTGGCAAATGGATGTCAAGATAGCTTTCCTTAACGGAAGTCTTGATGAGGAAATCTATATGCAACAACCCCAGGGCTTCATTGAAAAGGGCCAAGTACACCTAGTTTGTAAGCTCATGAAGTCCATTTACGGACTCAAACAGGCATCCAGAGCTTGGAACCAATGTTTTGATCATGTTATAAAGTCTTATGGGTTTGATCAAAAACGAGTTCGAAAGTTGTGTGTATAAAAAGCGTGTCAGAACTGCATTGATATTCTTAGTACTATACGTAGACGACATTCTGCTCATCGGGAATGATGTAAAGGTGTTATCAGACGTAAGGTCATGGCTTTCAAAACAGTTTGATATGAAGGCTTAGGGGAAGCCGGGCACATCCTTGGGATCAAGATCACTCGAGATCGCAATAAAAGGATGATAGGTTTATCGCAAGCTTCATACATAGACACTGTCTTGAAACGATTCAGCATGCAGGATTCCAAGAAAGGCTTCGTATCTTTCAGGCATGGAATTCATCTATCCAAGGAAATGTGCCTTAAGACACAAAAGGAGATAGATGACATGAAATGCATTCCTTATGCTTAAAATGTCGGAAGCCTTATGTATGCAATGCTGTGTATGAGACCAGATATCTGCTTTGTCGTTGACATGGTGGCAAGATATCAAAGTAACCTGGGGAAGGAACATTAGACGGCAGTTAAAAATATTCTGAAGTATCTGAAAAGAACTCGAGATAGAATGTTGGTTTATCAGTCAGATAGTCTAATCCCCATCGGTTTACGGACTCGGATTTCAATCAGACTTAGATTCGGAAAATCTACCTCCGGTAGTGTGTTTTGTATGGGGAGGAGCCATGAGCGTGGGAAGCGTTAAGCGAAATGCATCGCAGATTCTACCATGGAAGCGAATATGTAGTCGCTGCATGAGGCAAAAAAAAAGCGGTTTAGCACAAGAACTTCCTAGTGGACTTGGATGTAGTTCGAATTTGCCCAAAGACAATCATCATTTATTGTGACAATGCCGAGCAATTGCAAATTCAAGGAACAAAAGAGCCCACAAGGCCAAACAAACACAATAAAAGGAAATATCATCTTATCGAGAAATCGTTAGAGAGGAGATATAGAGGTGTCAAAGATCGCGTCGGGAAGACAACCTAGGTGATCCATTCACAAAGCGGCGCCTCGAGAATACATTCGAGAGACATGTGAAAGGAATGGGTGTGAAGACCGATTTGCCAATCTGCTTTGAGTATAAGTGGGAGACATTATTAGGTTCGTGTAGGTGACATTTGATGTCACGATTAGGAACTACACGAGACATTGTGATGTATACTTAAAAGCCGACTTTGAGGTAAAAGGGGGGGATTGTTGGGATTATACTGGAAAGTATGCTTTTACTTTGTATATAATCGGTGATTGAATTCGGACTTATTCTTGAAATAAATTGTTTATCATCGATGCTTTAAATATCATCGAATGTTACATATATTTCTTTGCATAAACTGTTCAATAAATAGTACGTGTTACATTGTAGTTAATTTAGTGATACCAAGATCACAGAAGATTAAATTAACAGTTCCTTGTAACTAAAAGTACACCATTCACGACCTAGATGGAAATGAACAATCCATCGTGAAAGGTTGTAGTGTAAGGTTCAGATTGGTTTGTCTTTACCAAGAGATTACAATAGTGCATGACTGATGCATTGAAGAGGACCTACAGGAGGACAAATTCTTCTGAACTGAACTGGAAGAATTAGACCTCAGTAGTTAGTTATTTCTTAATCTTCGTCCCTTAAATAGGATTGTGTGTGGTTAGTAACTATTACTTTGACTTATTATGGGAAGAGAATCAATGAGATTCAATACCCTATATCTTGGGCAATATTATTGGTCACATGCGATTACTAAGATTTAATACGAAGAATCGTGTGCAAGTACGCTTGTTCGATTTGCACCCTTGGGAGGTTCATAAGTTTTATCATACCAAATCTTGCAAGTGGAACTAGTTTCCGGTATGGATAATAATGTTGAACCGATTTTTACTAAGGATAAAAGATATTAATTAATGGAAAGCTATTTTAGTGGCTTGAATTAATTAATGGGCTAGATAATCTTAAACACGGGAAATAATAACCGGGAGCCATATTAACTGTAATATGGGTTAAGACGGATAGTGCAATATTAATTATGTAGTGGGATTAATTAATATTTATGGGTTTGAATAATATTGTGGCTCAATATTAATAATTCAAGGTCCATTGGAAGGTCCAATCTTAATTCTCCTAAAGGCCCCCCAAGTAGCCCAAGATAAAGTCCAATAACTGAAAAAAGGTGTTTAAAAATAAAATAAATTTGTTGCTTATTTTTCCTTATTTTTTTCGAAAATTATGGATAAAATGGGAGAAAGATTTTCTTTGAATTTTGTTATGGAATGAAGATATGTATTCTTGGAATACAAGATTATCTCATTAAATTCAAGAAATCTCCCACTTGGTTATTCATATAGATAATTTCAAAAATTTTGATAATTAAGGGAAAGAAAGATTTTCTTGATTTTCTTGAAAAGATATTATGGAAGATATGTATTTCTTGAAATACAAGAATATCTCATAAATTCAAGAAGATCCAAATCTTGGAATCTTTTCTCTTAATTTTCGAAAATTTGCCATAACAAGATGAGGTGGGATTTTTGTGGAATATTTTAATTATGGAGAAAAGAATATAGGAGATATATTCAAGATTTCTTGGAGATCAAGAAAAGATTTTCCCACATTGGTTTTTCTTCAAAATTTCGACCACCAACCATCTATAAATAGGGGATGATTCTTTCATTCCCAAGTGCAATTCCATGTGCTGGAAAAATTAGTAAATCCACAAAAGTGGTGCAACAAAGTTTATTTTTCCTTTTGTTAATTGTTCGCGAGTATCCTTCCACCGGATTGTCGAGCAAGGACTAGGGAATACTTGGGAAGGTTTTTTTGGTGTGTTTTCATCGACGAGACCATTGCCATTCCAACAGGTACGTTCACGTAAACTCGTAGTAATTCCGCATGCGTAGGATTTACGTGAACTGTTTATATGCATGATTTGTTGTTGAATTATTATTTGTATTAATATAGGTTAATTCATGCTAGTAATAATTATCATAATTAAATTTGTATTTAAATATTCATCCCGAATAGATCCGGGCAATTAATTCCCCAACAGGGAGTCCGGGACGACGAGGAAAGGGTCTGTCCCCGCTTGCCCATTTCGACTATCCATGCGTTCCATCAGCTTCTTGACCGTGCGGGTCAGCGCTGCGACCTGAGCATCGTGGTGGTCAGTGGTCGCGTTTGCCGTCGGGGGGTCGCCGCAATGCACGGCCGACCCTCTCGGTAAGTAGTTATGGTGGAGGTTCAGTGCGAGGGCAAGATCACGCTCCACTTGCTCAGCATGACGAGGCTCAGATTGTGCCTCATCTTCCACGTTCCTCGGGGCTTGCCGACCCCTGAGATCGCCAAGTCGGTCAAACACATTGCTCTACCCTTCCGGCCTCCTGAGGAGCTGGGGATTGCGGACCGGGGCATGTCTGGCCGGATCGTAGGCCAGTTGGCCCGCCGAATGCCCCTTCCGGGCTTGAGCAGCCTGCTTTTTTGAGGGTCCGACCTCCTGCGTGGCCTTCTTAGGGGGAGGCTGCACATCTTCCTCGTCAAACGCGAGATGTTTCTTGTTGAGGATGGCCATCACGGCCTTTGCGTCTTCGGGCGTCTGCACTAGGTTCCACCAGTTAGGGGTCATCTACGATTCTTGCTGGCGAGCGTGATGGGAGCCGGAGCGTTGAGAGCTCATAGAGGCTTCGTTCCCATCGCGGGTGCCCAGATCTTGCCCATTCAGATTGGCTTGATTGCTCGCCATTGGTATTGATCAGAGATGAGATGGGTCTTCCTTCGAACAAAGTGATTTCACAGGAATTGTGATTCCCACAGACGGCACCAATTGTTGTACCCGGCTTTGTTACCGGCGAACAAGCAAACAATTTAGTAATGTTCCGATCAATACAACGGCGAAAGCAATAAATGACAAGTGATTTGATTACCCAGTTCGTCTTTGGAATAGACTACGTCTGGGGGCACCAAGCCAGGATTCGTACTGTATAATATATGCCTAGAGTACTAAAAGTTTGATCCTTTACAATGTACATTTCAAGTGATATTTATAGATATAAATCTAGGGATGCAGTCTTCGTGGGCTTTATCTCGGTAAATTTGATCGGGGTTTCCTTCCTTGCTCATAAAAGTCGGCCTTCACGGATATATCTTTCCCTGGTTACATCCCGAGAAATCTGCCTCACCATAACTGCCCGAATCTTGTCCATATATATCTCTAACCGAAGTTGTGACCGCTTTGACCGCGACTTCCGGCTCCTTAAAGTTGCTCCGCGACCTTCTTGCTACGTCAGGCCGTTGGCGACCTCCCAAATCTCCAAAGTTGCCTCCCGTCCTGCTCCAGCCGGATGGAGTCGGATGACAAGCTACATATGAGATCACCCTATCCCGAGCCTTCCTTAAGTCGGGTTATTTTCCCGTATAACATGACTTTCCCGACCAAGCAGGAGAACGTCGTGGGGCAACCCTGGGAGTTATATGTGGATGGCTCAAAGAAACCCGATCGAATTTGGGGCGGTAGTACTAATCGGCGGGAAGAAAGATCCTTCACAACCGCAATCCGTTTCAATTTCCAAGCAACGAACAATGAGGCCGAGTACGAAACTTTGATCAATGGCATAGAGATGGCCATGGCCATAGGGGTACAATGCATCAAGATTTTTTGCGATTCTCAGCTGGTAGCTTTCCAGATGACTGGTGAGTATGAGGCAAGAAACGAACGGATGATGGCTTACCACAAGATAGCCCGGAATCTGATCGAAAAGCTCGAACAGGTAGAGATATCCCAGATTCCTAGGAAGGAGAACACCCAAGCAGATGCTCTAGCTCGGTTGGCAATCTCTGAAGGAGCGGCCGACATGTCAGACATAATAATCATCAAGCTCGCTGCCCCATCGGGCAGTTCGACCCTTGTCGCGCCTGTGGCAACCGAGGAAGTTACCTGGATGAGTCCGATCATTAAGTACATTAAGGACGATGAGCTCCCCACTGACAAGGTCGAGGCCTGCCGACTTCAACTGAGGGCAGGCCGATATACGATCATCGACAATCAACTATACAAGTGGGGTTTCGCCCTCCCTTTGCTAAAATGTGTAACCCCTGAGGTCGGTAAAGAGATCATAAAGGAGATTCATGAAGGGGTATGTGGTAACCACGCCGGAGGGCACTCAATCGCCCACAAGGTCCTGCGACAGGGCTATTTCTGGTTAACACTGAAATAAAATGCCCTCGACTTTGCTAAAGCATGCAAAAGGTGTCAGATCTTTACGCCAAAAATCAGGGTGGCCCCAGAGGAGCTCGCATTGATATACAGCCCATGGCCCTTCGCCAAATGGGACATCGACCTGATCGGACCATTACCCACGACACCGGGAACAGTCAAGTTCACGGTGGTCGCGGTCGACTACTTCACTAAGTGGGCAGAAGCAGAAGCCCTCGGGAGCACGGATCAGGCATCGATCATTCGATTCATATGGAAGAACATCATATGTAGGTTCGGCCTACCTCAGGCGATTGTGTCGGATAACGGACCGCAGTTCGACGGATGGGAAATCAGGGCTTTCTTCGAGAAGTGGCGGATCACCAAGCTTTTCTCCACCTCCTATCACCCACAATCAAATGGCCAGGTTGAGGCGGTTAATAAGATCATCAAGCACACACTCAAGACAAGGATCGAAGGGGCAAAAGGGATTTGGGCAAGCAAGCTCCCCAAGATACTCTGGTCATATCGGACCACCTGCCGGAATTCAACAGGGGAAACACCTTTCTCCCTCGCCTTTGGTTCGGAGGCAGTCATCCCAGCAGAGGTTCATTTCCCGACATACCGAACATCACGAGCTATCGATGAAACCAACGACCGAGCTCAAGAGGCCAATCTCGATTTCCTCGAAGAAAAATGTATCAACTCGAACATCCGCAATGCGACCTACAAACAAAGGTCGGAAAGGTATTACAACTCGAAGGTGCGAGTTCGCCAATTCCGCAGAGGCGACCTCGTGTTTAAAAAGATACAAGGGACCAATCAAGGAGTTTTCGGCCTGACATGGGAGGGGCCTTTTAAGGTCACAAAGATACTACCTAACGGAGCATACGAGCTCGAAGATGTCAATGGCATTCCGGCTCAGTATCCATGGAACGCGACCTTTCTGAAGAAATACTATCAAGAGAAGGGGCATTAATCGAAGCTTACTAATATATAGTATAGGAACTTACCTCGGTAATGAATGTAGCGATTATTCCTGCATAAATACAAAGTTCCAATTTTCCCATTTTATTCTCTATTAAATCAAAAAATAGGGGGGCAGGACAGTCTGCGGACCTCTAACAAGATTATAAGTGAATCGAGGTCGCTAAGTCGCAATATCTTAAGACGACATATGCGAGCACAATAAATTAAAAAGTACAAGATTATAAGTGAATCGAGGTCGCTAAGTCGCAATATCTTAAGACGACATATGCGAGCACGATAAACTAAAAAGTATAAGATTATAAGTGAATCGAGGTCGCTAAGTCCCAATATCTTAAGATGACATATGTGAGCACGATAAACTAAAAAGTACAAGATTATAAGTGAATCGAGGTCACTAAGTCGCAATATCTTAAGACGACATATGTGAGCACGATAGACTAAAAAGTACAAGATTATAAGTGAATCGAGGTCACTAAGTCGCAATATCTTAAGACGACATATGCGAGCACGATAAACTAAAAAGTACAAGATTATAAGTTAATCGAGTTCGCTAAGTCGCAATTTCTTAAGACGACAAAGGCGGGCTCGATAACTCAAAAATATTCCAAATTATTTACCAAATCCTTTAAGTCGCAATCTTTTAAGGCGACGTAAGAAAAACGAGCGAGCTATAAGTTGTTTTTCGCTAAGTTGCAGTAAAGTAAGACAACAAAAGAAAAGCTGAACTAACAACGATCAAAAGCCCGTGGGGTGCTCCATTAAAATAAGCAGAAAAACTGTACAAGCATGGCCTTCGCGGGCGAAAACAAAAATAAAATAAAAGAAATAAAAAACAACATGACTGGGTTTGCTTAAAAAGTCCGGGCTCTCCCTGACGAGCTCAGGTTTGAGCCTCCGGAGCCGGATCCTCCCCTTCCGTCGGCATGAGCCGGAGGTCGGATACAGTCCCTCATTCCACGACCTTCTCCTAGCCAGTTGCCGAAGTGACCGAGGCCGAATCATAGAGATCCAAGTCCTCGACACCCTCGAATCAGGTCGAGTCCATCGGGTCCAAGGTCGGTGATCGGAAAGGAGTCAAAAGGCTTCGGCGGGTTACGATCAAAAAATACCGACAGCTCCGCCACCAAAGCCCCCTTTAGGGCCGACCCTTTCGGAAAGGCACAGACAATTCGGATGCACCTCGCCATGGCCTCCACCGAGGCAAAGTTACCCACTCCCTCGAGGACGGTGTTCTCTTCCTTGAGGGCAGCGAGCTCGGCATCTTTCTCTTTAAGCTCCTCCCGCAGAAGGCGGAGCGTCTCATCCTTCTCTTGAACGGTGTTCTCCCGGAGATCCAGGTCCGCCCGCACTATCCCGACCTCCACCCGACTGGCCTTTAGCTCCACGTCCAGGCCCGCCACCGAGGTCTCCAGCTCCACAACTTTCCGCTCGAGGTTCCCGACCTAAGTCTTCATCGTTTCCACCAAGCCGAGGGCCACGTTCTTCTGGTCCACGACCTCCCTCCTGGCCGCCTCCGCAACATTCTTCTCCCCGACGGCCATCTGGACTCGCTCGTCCGCCGAGGTGAAGTTCTCTGAGGCCTTGGACATGGTCTCCATCATCCGACCACCGTACACCATGGCCAGCTGGATGTTGCCCACCGGCCCAGTGTCCTCGACCTGTTGGTCCAAGCCAAGGGTCCACGACCTGGCAGGGAGCGAACAAGCCCGACGGAGGTAATCCGGGAGCTCGCGGAGAGAGTCGAGAGATCAGCTCCGGAGGAAATTGTACACTAGGATGGGATGAGAGGACCCCTCCCTGCGAAAGAAACATAATAAACAGGTTTAATACACGGCTAGATTGCGACCAAACATAACAAAAATAATAATAACTTACTCGATCGATCGACACCAACCCAAGTAGGACTTGTAGTCCTTCTCGCGCTCGACCTCCGGGATGTGGCCGCGGCGGGAGCTCTTGGGCTTGGATGGGTTATCGGCGGGGATGTCGTGTCGGCTCTTCTTGGAGCGGTCTTCGGAAGACTGGAGGTCGCGATCCCACCGCTTCTGCGAGCTCCCTCCTGCCCGGAGGTGGGTGCAACACCCCTCGGCCCGGTCTCTGTTGCAACCTCGAGCCCCCCAGCTGATGGGGTCGCCAACTCCTCAGTCGCGACCCCTTGAGCTTGCTCCCGGGCCTCCTTATCCCGGGATTTTTGTTTGGCACAGGCATCCACGAGGATTTTCATCCTCTCCTTCCTCAGAGCGGCGGGGTTGTTGGCATCCATCAATTCGATTTCTGCGGGGGTGGGGATGAAGGGAAGAGCGAAGCGAGGTGCAGCTGTCACAGGAGATTATTTAAAAAAACCAAGAAAAAAGCTTTTGATCAAGGAGATAAAAAATATATTTACCTCGTGGAAATTGAGATCGCAGGTGGTTAGGCCCGATCAGTATGCCCGAGTTTTTCTGAGCCTCTTTCGAGTTCAGCGTCTTCAGCGACCTATCGATGAGGTTTTTCCGGCAGACCACGACCGCTCTAGCCAAAAACTGTGAAAAAGGGGGCTCATCTTGATTCTTGGCTGCAAAAAGAAAATGGAGTCAAATCAGTAACTTGGGAAACTAAAACAATATGCGGACTTACTTTGGGTAATGTCGAACTCGGTCCGGATGTTGATCCGACCACCTCGGTCCAGCTCATCCACCGGGCTCCGCCAATCCCCGAAAATCCACCAAAACCTTGATTTCCATCCATCCACCTTGGAAGGGACATCCTCGATGATTTTATTACCAGGGTGAGCTCGCACATAGTACCAGCCGCTCTCCTCGGTGTGGGCCCCCACGAGGCGAGATGATCTCGTCGGCCGTTGGAAGATAATCGAAATTTGGATAGACCCAACACGATCAGCACCGTCGGCGTGCTCCACCCATTGGGTGTGTCTGGCCTGAGCGAGATCCCATTGATTTAAGATCTCGCTGATCCTCGGGTGGAGGGGAAATCGCAAGCCGGCCTCCATGGCGCCCTCATTAACAGCAACGCATCCCTCGAGAGGTTGGTCGACCCTTTCATCCAAGGTCGGGACCCAGAAGTGAACGTCATTTGGGACCTCGTACCATTCTCAAAAGAATCTGAGCTCGGTCTCCTGCACCGAGCTAGCAAGTGTGCCAACCATAAAGCGAGCATCTTCCTCCCTCACACCTTTCCTCTCGGCAGGTCGCCCCGAGGGGCGCTGGTAGGGAAAGTTGGCCTGATATTCCTGGAAAGTAAGCTCGAAAGGGAAGGCCCGGCCGGTGATGGGGATCACCGTCACGGAGGGAGTCTCCTCAACTCCCGATCTAGCGGATGGGCTGACCTTTGGGGGATGGACTCGACCCGAACCTGACCGGTTCCCTAATCGGACCGCATCCTCGGTGGAGAGAATTCAAAAGTTTGAACCGTACTCCCCCAGAATCAGCCACCTGGTCATCGTCATCACCATCCATGACATCGTATTCCGGAGGAAATTAGAAAAATGAGAGTCGGAATCCGAATCTCCGTCGCTCATCTCATCGCGGGTGGCGGAGCCCGAAGAGACTTCAAAAATCGGATGACCGCTGCTGGGCCCTGCAGCCGGCATTGAATGCCCAGATTTCGGTGGCGGGCGGAGGAGCCCTCTCTGGCAGGGAAGTTCGAAGTAGATTTGGTTGGGGAGATAGCCATCGAAAAAAAGAAAGGGTTGGGGAATACCTTACCTAAAATCTGCAAATTCCGACGATGGCAACGATCAGGCGCGATAGAGCTAAGGCTGAGAAAAAGCGGGAGAATTCAAAGTGGAGAAAGTGAGGAGGATCTCACTTATATAGAAAATTTTAGGGCGCGTGGAACTCGCGGACCGAGGCCACCAAGATCGCGACCCTTGAATCCGCAAGACGTGGCGAGCCGCAGCGCCATCACACCCGCAAAAAGTGGCCACAGACGTCACTGAAAAGCTGCCTCGGGACACGAAATGTCACACCAAATCCCGCAAAAGTGCCGAAATTTAAGCAGAAGTCAAGACGCGCGTCGCATACCAGATCCCCCGCGAGCTTGACAGCTCGGCGAACGACCTGGGGGGTAATTGTTGTGACCGAATAATTTATCTGAGCGGGAGGCCTTGTTGGGATTATACTAGAAAGTATGTTTTTTACTTTTGTATAATCGAAACTGAATTTCGAACTTATTTGCTGAAATAAATTGTTTATCACTGATGCTTTAAATATTATCGAATGTTACATATATTTCTTTGCATAAGCTGTTCAATAAGTAAACGTGTTACATTGTAGTTAATTTAGTGATACCGGATCACGAAGATTAAATTAACGATCCCTTGTAACTAAAAGTACGCCATTCACGACCTAGATGGAAATTAACAACCCATCGTGAAAGGTTGAGGTGTAAAGGCTGATTGGTTTGTCTTGACCAAGAGATTACACTAGTGCATGGTGATGTCTTGAATAGGACCCTGAGGAGGACAAATTCTTGAATCGAACAAGGAAGAATTAGACCTCGGTGGTTCGTTATTTCTTAATCTTAAATCCCTTAAATAGGATCACGTGGGATTGGTAACTATTGCTTTGACTTATCATGGGTAGAGAATCAACGAGATTCAATACTTTTTATCTTGGGCAATATTATTAGTCACGTGTGATTGCTAAGATTTATCTGAAGAAGAATCGTGTCTGAAGCACGCTTTGTTTGATTTGCCCCCTTGGGAGGTTCATAAGCTTTATCATACAAAATCTTGCAAGTGGAATTAGTTTCCGGTATGGATAATAATGTTGAATCGTTCCTTGACCAAGGATAAAAGATATTAATTAATGGAAAGTTATTTCAGTGGCTTGAATTAATTAATGGGCTAGATAATCTTAAACACGGGAAATAATAACCGGGAGCCATATTGACTGTAATATGGGTTAAGATGGATAGTGCAATATTAATTATGTGGTGGGATTAATTAATATTTATGGGCTTGAATAATATTGTGGCTCAATATTAGATATTCAAGGTCCATTAGAAGGTCAAATCTTAATTCTCCTAAAGGCCCCCTAAGTAGCCCAACATATAGTCCAATAACTGAAAAATGTGATTAAAATAAAATAAATATTGTTGCTTATTTTTCCAAGTAAATTTTCGAAAATTATGGATAAGTTGGGAGAAAGATTTTCTTTCAATTTTGTTATGGAATGAAGATATGTATTCTTGGAATACAAGATTATCTCATTAAATTCAAGAAATCTCCCACTTGGTTATTTCATAAGAGAATTTCGAAATATGGGAAATATAGTGGGCAAGAAAGATTTTCTTGATTTTCTTGAAATGATATTATGGAAGATATGTATTTCTTGAAATACAAGAATGTCTCATAAATTCAAGAAGATCCAAATCTTATATTCTTAACTCATCATATTTTCGAAAATATCCATAAAATAGAGTAGGTGGGATTTTTGTGGAATATTATAATTATGGGAAAAAGAATATAAGAGATATATTCAAGATTTCTTGGAGATCAAGAAAAGATTTTTCCACATTGTTTTATCACAAAATTTTCGTCCACCTTGTGCTCTATAAATAGGGGATGATTCTTTCATTCCCAAGTACAATTCCATGTGCTGGAAAAATTAATAAATCCACAAAGGTGGTGCAACATAATTTATTTTCCTTTTGTTAATTGTTCACAAGTGTCCTTCCACTGGATAGTCGAACAAGGGCTAAGGGAATACTTGGGAAGTTCTTTCGGTTAGTCTAATCAGCCACACCGTTGCCATCCCAAGAAGTACGTTCACGTAAACTCGTAGAATTCCGCATGCGTAGGTTTTACGTGAATTATTATATGCATGATATGTTGTTGGATTATTATTTGAATTAATATAGGATTAATTCATGCTAGTAATAATTATAAGAATTAAATTTGTATTTAAATATTCACCCCGAATAGATCTGTGCAATTTATTACCCAACAGGCCTAACATCTAGGGGTAAGTTACATAATACACCCGAGGAAGCCCTAGCTCTATCCGTCTGCGACCTAGACAGGTCGCTCATACAAAAGGGATCGGACTATATCTAGGTCGGGCAAGATCTAGCCTCACCCGAGCTGGATGACCGCGACCTGACAAGACCCCGGGTCGCGACCTGGGGGAGGCACATGTCCCCAATGGCGGCGCCTGCGACTCTGAGCCTCGGGAAGAAAGTCGGACCAGAGAAGACTTTCCCCAAACGGAAAACTGTTTTCTGGCTTTCAGAAAACAGTTAAACGGGTTACCTTAATAAGGGCGGATCAGATGAGCGACCTCAGATTTTGAGTTCACAACCTCGGGAACAGTACTAGCGACCTCCAGCGAGCAATCCCTAGGAAAGAGGTCGCCCCATTTTTTCGCCCGAGCACGCTACCCAGTAACCAGAGCCGGCGTCATTTAATGCACCCTGCAGACCATTAAATGTCTAGGTCCTAGGTCCCTAGAGGGGCTATACCCCAAGGGTTTGTAGTATAAATACATGTAATTAAAGCTCATTTAAGGGTTCCAACATTCACATTGAATACAAAGGCTTTATTAACCAAAAAAGAGGTCTTTGACCCAAACACTCTTGCAATTTATTGCTTTCCAACACTCCAAATATTAAGCATTAAAGCACATCATCACCACTTTAATGAAGAATATTCCCTTTGTTCTTCATCAATTCTCACCAACTCCAAATCATAAATAGTTTGATGTCAATCATAGCCACATTAATGCCTTAATCATCCTATCATATTTTTGGTATCAACATTTATATATACATACGTCTATACATGTATATAATTATATTAATATGTGTGTTTATTGTTATTGTTTAGGTTTATGTGTATATATATGCAACTATGTAAAATATGTAAGTTATTGGTTATATTTAAAAAAAAGGTTTAATTCTATATATACTTTTAGCACATCGTAACTAATTGAAATTTTTGTCTTAAGCTTGATCTTGTTCCGGATAAGTTCTGTGAAGCAATAATATTTCATCACACAAATGCAAACAAATTACACAATGAAACTATCGTACGCAATATTTTGTCAAATTCTATATCATGCACCTAGCCTGATTTCTTTAATTTTCAAATACTATATATACTTTTAAAATCAAAATTAATCCCGAAATCCGTAAAACAATGAAGCGCCAATTCTTGGCAACTGCCAAAAGTTTCACATTACTCTTGCTTGCCACAATTCTGCCATCAATCCTTAATCCTCCCCCAATTTTTTGCGTTCCAAACGAACCACACACAAATTGCAGAGCTCAATTCAACTGCGGGAGATTCGCCGGAATCTGGTTCCCGTTCTGGGGCGGCGACAGGGCGGAGGAATGCGGCCACCCCGGCCTCAGACTCGACTGCCAAAATGGCACCACATCGATAGAGATGAACAGTGTAGAATACCGCGTTTTGGAGTTAGATCTAAAAACGCAGCTTCTCAAAATCGCGAGAACCGACCTTTCTCAAACCCTCTGTCCCCAAAAATTGGTGAACACGACTCTCGATTCCGATCTCTTCGAGTACGATGACGCTTCTTCGCGCGTGAATCTGACGCTCCTTTACGGTTGCCCCGCCGTCCATTTCCCGTTGCCGTTCCGGTTCGATTGCGCGGTGGAGGGGGTACAGGAGGGAAATTGTTATGTGGAGTTTGGATCGGAGCTTAAGGGGATGTGCAATTCGAGCGTCGTTGTTCCGATTAGCGATTCGAATTTCTTCAATTTTAAGAGAATTGAAGAGATGATTGGGGAGGGATTCGTGGAGAGTGGTGGTTGCAGTGAGTGCGAGAGTTCGGGTGGGAGCTGTGGGTATGACGATGCAGGGAAGATGTTTGTTTGCTTTTGCTCCGATCAATCTTTGTCGGAGTCGACAACCTGCCGTGCCGGCACGGCGGCTGAAGCCGGAAATTACGGCCCTCGGGCATCTATGATGGCAGCGTCAGTAGCATCAGGTACGCATGAAGCTTTGTCTACTAGTTGTTTGAGCAAATTACTGTTTTGGTCACTCAATTAAATTATTAAAATAAAAATAAAAACTTGCATGATACGTTACAACCTATCATAATTATATTAGAATTGATATATAAACAATGAAATTGATTAAACTCCAGTATAGTATCAAATGTTTTGTGAACTTAGGAAAATATGGCTCAAGTACATGCAAAATAAAATAAAAAAATGGTGATGGAAATTTCAAGAGCATGAGGTTTTACAGATGTTGTATAAGTTTGTAACTAGCTGTATTGTTGAAACTCATTTGATATACTAGTATTTACTATTTACTTATGCTATAACATAAATGATAAACTCTACAGAGTATAAGTATTAATTATTTAATTGTGTGCATATACAATACGTGTGTGTTGACTAAAAATAGATAGAGTGTCACACATGACGAATGTACCGACTTCAGCATTGACTATGGAGTATAGAGGGCATGCAATATGTATTAATTCTAATTTGGCGTTTTTGCGTTAATAGTTGGTAGTTGTGAGATCCTTAGTTAGAAGAAATTTTGATATGCTTTCGGGTGTTTGTATCCTTCCCAATCCTAGTGAGACACGGAAAAAGTTTTATGCCCCATTGGTTGGGGTAATTTGAATGAGAATTGTTTTCATTAATACTGTTTGACAGTTTTGATACACCATTAATAAAAATAGAAGTAAGTAATTGATTACCTAATAAATGAAGTTGATTTTCACATCCACTCAACCCTCGTCAAATTAAGTTAATTTTCTAACTAAACAATAACAATGCAATCAATAATCTCGTACTGATTGATCATTTAATAATAACCATTATTATTATCAATTTTCAAGTTATAACTACCAGACCCTTTTTTTTAAACCACTAGAACTTGGGGACGTAGGTTACTTGTTATCTGAACGTGTTTATCTATGTAGTACTACATATTTACTCATTAAGTACTTCATAATTTATGATATTATAAATTTTATGTTTATTAATTAAATATTTCTTGTTACTTAATTGTTAATGAGGGTACATGTTTTCCTATGTATTAATATATATGTACATACTGTGTAATTTGTTTCTCTCTTAAATATCCTTTTGGATGTAATACTTGACCCATACTCTATTGATACGTAGAAAAGTTTTTCGATGTAATAAGGGAGTATATAAGTGCGATCGATTTTATAGAATATGTTTTTATATATTATTCTACTTGAGAAAAAAAAATCTTTAATTTCAATTATAAATCGATCTAATGATCTAACAAGTCCAACATGTTAGATTTGAGTTTCATCTGATATTCATATTATAGATTCCAACTCCTAATTAAATAAAGGTTGGTCTCTTGTCAGAGCCAAGGCCCTGGATCAATTCTCCATTCTTTTCTTCCTAATATTCCTAATTAAATAAGACAGGTGAGGTGATCAAATTTATTAGTTAAGTATTAATTCCTATAGTTTAGTATGATCAAATTAAATTATTCTTCGTGAGATTCTCCCATATAGATTTTTGTGATAAAACAAATCAAGAGATTAGTCTTCTCACACTCTTGACTCAATTCAATTCGAATCCTTGCCCAGACTTGTTTTTTAGATAAGAAGCAATTTTCTTCGATTAGGTAGAAAATTAACTCCAAAAAAAAAAATTAGGTAGAAACCGTTCAACTATCCATCTCTTTGATTAGGCTAGTGGGCCTCCTGTCATGTATTGCTAGCATTTTCAATGCCATAAGAATTCTCGTTAGCTAGAAATTTAACTTGGTTACCCGTTTTTCACTCCTTTCCAGCATCTTTGCATTATTATGGTTGGTTTCATAAAAATATGCATCTCTTATATAAAGCAAAATCAATTTTCTTAGTAAGATCTTCTCAATTCCCTCCAACCACCAGGACTAATTATCTTACTTATAATTTACTATTACATGCTTTATATCTCTGTACTCCTTCCAAGATTATCAGTCATGTTAATGAATTTCCAAAGCTTCACAAATCTTTCCTTGCTTCATCTCCTATTTGTTCTGCTTCAATCCTCTAATGGATTCAGCCACCCCGAAGAGTATTACCACACATGTGACAGCACCTTCAGCTGTGGCCCCACGATCACCGAAATTGGGTACCCTTTTCGGGCCTATGACAATCCTGTGTATTGCGGTCATCCAAGTTTGGTGCTCACTTGCGATGATCAAAACAATATAACCACCATTGATATCAAGAACACCACATATCGGGTTCTGGATATCCACCAAACCGAACAGACCATGAGAGTTGTTAGACAGGATATAATGGAGGGAGCTTGCCCCCGAGAAATGGTTAACACGACTCTGGACTACACGCTCTTCGACTACTCCGCTTCTTACACGAATTTCACCTTCTTGTATGGCTGTCCCGCGTCGAACCTTTCGGGTCTTAGCCCAATTTCTTGTGGATACGACGACGTTTATGTCTTGCCTGGGACCCAGGGCCCTGGAAACTGTAATACCAGTGTTATAGTTCCAGTGCTTTTAAATGGAAATAGAGATGGAGGGCTGATGAATAGTACGAAATTGAGTCAAGTTCTACAGCAGGGGTTTGAGATTAGTTGGAAGTTTGGTAACCAGAGTTGCATTGCTTGTATCGAGTCTAAGGGCCGGTGTGGTTTCAGTTTTGAAACGGGTCGAACAAATTGCTTTTGCCCTGATCCACCGTACATTTCTAATGCTACTTGTGTAATGGCTGATGGATCTTCACCTGCCAATACGCCTTCCCCTGGTATGTTTAGTATGATGCTTTCTAATTCTTTTAAATGGAGTGTTTGATTTAGTGATATAGAACTTGTATGATTCAGCCTGTAGTCTTCTAATTAGTCGTTTGTTGACTCTTAGAAATGTAGTTTTTGTTAAGTTAAAATGATAAGGAGCTTCTGTTGTAAACCAAAGTGGGTCGGGCTCAACCCGTATTATGAGACGAGAAGCAATATAGTAGAACTAGTCGTGTCCAACGGATTCTGCTGTTGTACGAATAGCAAGAATGTGTGTTTGGTTTGACAGTTTGAACTAGGCTAGAGATTAGGTTGTAGTCTGGGTGCGATAACTGTGACAAAACAATATATTATTCAGAAAATACATCATCCAATATGACTTTATTGAGGATAATATACACCTACAGATAGTCTTTTATCAAGACTTAAGCTGGGTTAATAACTTCTTTTAATAAGATGGCTGTTTTGACAAAGAAGGCTTTCATTTGTTCAATAACGAATGCGACCAAACAGAATGGCTCTTCCATTAAATCCAACAGAAGCTTCTATTCAATGGAAAAAAACTGCACAAAATGGCACGTTTAAGACAATATACACAAATCAAATCCATCGTCTTCAAAACGATATATAAGCTTCTCCAACATCCTTGAATCCCAATTCACGAAAGATGAATCCAAAACTCGATCAAAAACTTCTCTCCCTCTTTTTCACATCCCTCGTACTACTACGAATCCCGAGTTTCCTATGCCAAAACAATAATCAGTATCAACTCTGCAACCAGCCTTTCCAGTGTGGGAGATTAACTGAAATAGGCTACCCGTTCTACGGAGGAACCCGGCCCCTTTCCTGCGGTTATCCAGGCTTCGGGCTCGACTGCCAGAGCCCTGATTATCCCCTGATCAACATCTCATCCATAACCTACCGAGTCATCAGCATTGACAACTCGACCCAAACACTTAAAGTCTCAAGAAACGACCTGTGGAGCACCTTTTGTCCAGGATCATTTTCCAACACAACCTTAAACTTCACCCTTTTCGATTTCTATCAGCCTGCTAACGATCAGAACATCGCTCTATACTACGGCTGTCCCCTGCTATTAGTATCCGCCAATTATATGTTTAATTGCAGCACGTTGTTCAACACGAACATATTTAATTTCTTCGTGACGGTTGAACAGTCCCTGCAGCTAAATATCGGTAACGTGTGCAACAGCCTTATTTATGTCCCGGTGAATCAGGAGGCGTATCGGAATTTGGCTAACCCTATGTTTGCATCGTTAGTTCGATTAAGGAGTTCTCTTGAGAGTGGATTTTCAATCCAGTGGTCGGCGGATAATCGGAGGTGTGATGACTGTAAGCTGTCGGGTGGGGCGTGTGGGTATAATCAAACTACGGCGTCGTTTGCTTGTTACTGCGTGAATGGTACCGCGGAATCCACTTGCCATGACCTCGAAACTGGAAATGGAAACGGAAACGGAACGAGAAATGGAAACGGTATGTATGAATGAATGGCTAAGAGTTATTAAACTTTATCTGCTTTGTGAAGAATTTCAATACCTCAAATTTGGATCATTTTTTTGGAGTAGTCTTTCATGTTTTGATTGGTCGCTTGGTTTTGGTTCACGTTACATATTGGAGCACTACTGTTTCTTTTTCTGGTTTGTCAGTTGTATATATATTTCTTGTTGGCAGATTTTCTCTCCCATTGTTTTTCAGCTTCCCTTTAGCCTCCGAAAAAGAAAACATGTGCCAAAAAAATAAAGTACTATAAATTTGAAAATTAAAATATCACATGTTTTTTGTTTTTTTTCACTTCAAATAACCCCAATTTTTTATTCACTCTCCTCGTTTCGCAATGGAAACCCCAACTCTTTCTTTACCATTTTACATTTTATTTACTCAATCTTGATGCAACTAAACCCGCAAATATTCTTTTAACTTTATCTCTCCTAAGTTATGAAGTAATTTATTATTTAATCAATAATAATGCGTAGTACGCCTCAATTTCGTATATTTAGAGTGCGGAAAATTCTTTATAATTCCTTTTGGGAGTTACTCTCCTATGCACCAATTACACAAGATGCAATTGGTGCAATTAGATTCAATTTTAATTTGGATGAACTATGCACTCTAAACCCTAACCCCTAAACAATGAACCATAAATCATATATGAACCATTCGGGCCGGGTCGAGAAAAAAAAACCTAAAACTGAAATTAAAATTAAAAGAAAATTGAAATTGAAAAAAAAAATTAATTGAAAAAAAATAGAAAAAGAACTTCTAAAATTAAATTGATGCTTAAATTACATCAATTTAATTGGTGCATGGGGTGCACATGAGAATTTGTTTTCTTTTGGATTGTAATAATGAATTTTATGATATTATCAGGTATTTTTTAATATTAAGTTCACATTGTCAATATTTTTTTCTCTTTAGCCCCTCAAACCAAATCGATGCAACTCTGCCCCTGGTTATATGTCTAAGAATTACCTAACAATTATTGAGGACTAAGAATTAAGAATTTTGCACAAATGCCGAAAACTGTGGGAAAACTAAGGATCGTTGGGGTAATGAAAGTGAGTAATGAGAATCACTTCTATTAACGATATTTGATAGTTTTGATATACAAGTAATGAAAATAGAAATAAGCAATTGATTACTCCCTCCCACTCAACCCACCTCACATGATACTCATTTTTCATACTCTAACCATGTAATAATCAATGCAATCAATAACTCTTAATGATTTATCCTCAATAATACTCATTACTATTACTATTCTCTAGTCATACTAAGGGAACCCTAAGAATTGTTGAGAAAATATACGTGTTGAGACTGTGGGAAAACTGAGAATTATCGAGTAAATACATCTTCTGGTGTCAATTATTCTTGAAGATGACAAATAATTTTCTAGGGTTGATATTTTTTACAGCGCCTGAATAGGATGGTTATTTTGACTAACTCTATAAGTTAGGTGTAACAATCCTCCATTCAATTTATAATCTTTCATTGAAAAGACTTATTACATCTTCCCAACAAAGAAGGCAACCTCACATAATGTGTGTTCTCATTTAAATACGACCGCAACAACCCCGTTTTCACAGAAGCTTCTATTAACTTTGGAAAAAATTGCACATAGTGCCAACCTTAGTCAATCCAATCTAGGTCATCCATCCAAATATGTCACGTTCCACACAAGTTCATTAAATAAAGTTGAAATCAAACAAAGAAAAAGATCCTTGCCTTTCCAACATACTTATAGCCCTCCAAACCCCCCTGTACAACAAAACTGTAGGAAATTGTTATAATTAGGGAGTCTAACAACCAACCCTTCCTTCACAAACGATGAACCAAAAACTCGACCCGAGATTCCTCCCCCTGATCCTCGTACTAGTATTAGCAATCCCAAGCTGTTTGTCTCAAAGTAATGGTCTGTACCGAACCTGCAGCGAGCCGTTTCAGTGTGGCAGGTTCGACGATTTACGCTACCCATTCTACGGAGGAAACCGGCCCCTTTTGTGCGGCTATCCAGGCTTCGAGCTCGACTGTCAAGGGGGTAACAACGACCCCCTCATTACCACAGCATCAATGACCTACCGCGTCCTTGATGTTGAAAACTCGACGCGAACTCTCAAGGTCTCGAGAGACGACCTATGGAACACAATCTGTCCTCAGTCTCTCTCCAACACAACCTTAAATTTCAGCCTTTTCGATTTTTATTCACCTGCCAATGACCAGAACATCACCATATACTACGGCTGCCCTCCCGGTATAGCGTTCTCTGGTCAGTTCATTTGCAACCTGAGCGGGATAAGTGGCACCACGAGTTTCTTCATAACTCCTGCTACGCCCTTCCCACAACCTGTCACCATATGCAGCAGAAACATCAGTGTTCGAGTGAATCAAACCGCGGCTCAAGAGTTAGCAAATGTTAACACTGCATCCAGGAATCTACTAGAGGATGCACTTCGGACTGGCTTTTCGATCCGCTGGTCTGCGGATGATAACAGCTGCCGTAACTGTTTGGATTCGGGCGGGGCGTGTGGGTATAATCCGACTTCAGCCTCGTTTGCTTGTCACTGCGCTAATGCTACTTTTCAATCCACTTGCAATGAAAATACAGGAAATACAAACGGTACGTTAATGATTCCACCCCTGTTTCTTCACTTTCTTGAAACGTTAGATTATTTCAGAAATAATCAAACAACGCCTCTGAAAAACGCCTAAGTTTAAATGAATCCTTAACCGCATCTTTTTCATGGTGTTATGGAATTATTAATATACTTTGGCATAAATTAGTTCTGATTTTGCGTTGAAAAGCATATCCTGTGCACAGGCTATCGTGATTTTTGGTATTGATAGTTATATGTGATGTCTTGTACTAATGAAAATGGTCTTTTCTTTTCCTTTTCACTGACCAAGTAAATTTATTGGTATGCCACAATTTACAACCTAAACTAGTAAAATTGGAGATGAAGGACGAATGAATTATGGAATTAGTGCTTGGTTAGGAAACACTTTCTGAGATTTTGAGAGGTTCTCTGATAAATTGAGTTCTTTAATATTTTGTATAATAAAAGTTCTCGTAATATCATATGTATAATTCTTTTTCTTTTCTTTTTGATAAAAAAAAAAAAACATATCTATGTCAAAAAAAAAAAAAAATTTAAATTAGTTTTCGTCTTAAACATTTGTTTGATTAACACCAAAGAATATTAAAATAGTATATTTTCATAATTGGACTTTTAGTGGGTAGGGTTCGTAGCATTTGTGAACATAGAAAAATAACTCACCTTGTTTTCCAACCGGTTTTGTTGAATGGAGACTACTATTTTTTAAATTAAATTAATTAATGAGAAGGTGTTTAATCGTACAATTATTATTAAAAATGCACCAGTTTTTAAATGACAAAGTATTTAGGGGACAAATTGCAGATAATTCGTTAAATTAGATTATAGAATTAAAGGTTATGATTTATATTAAAAAATAATATTAATTGTAATAGTTAAAGAGTATGACTTATTACTAGGTCGATAGGTGAATTTCATAGTGGATTTTGTGTGAGATCGCTCATGAGTGAAAAATAACATAATTTGATAATAATATTTTAACATTTTAAAGTAAATAAATATTAATTTGTACTTAATTATTCTCCTGTAAGCCCAAATTCCAAGTTTTTGCCTATTGGAAAACATTAATGGAGTCAATTTGGTCAATCAAGTAATTATATCATACCTAGTGCAGTGTTGTGCATTGCCGATAGGGTAGCCAAGAAAAGTTCATAATACATAGTAACATGTCAAATAGAACACTTTAATGAAATATGATGAAGGAACATCCAAATTATGTTTATCCTCTTATTTTATGTAAGTGTGAGTAAAATATTATGGTAAATAAAAATAAGTGATATTTAAAAATAAAACGTATTATAGAGAAAGTAGATATCACACTACTATATTAGAATTATAGTGGCATTCCACAATTTTCCAAAAAAATAATAGAATGGGAATTTTAAAATCCAAAATCTATCCATTCTACCCATTTCCTTCATACAAGAAAACCTGCAATTTGTTAAACCATTTAAATCAACTTTGTTGTTGAATATGGTTCATAAGTATCCAAGTCTCTATTTGAATTCGTTCGCATTATAAAATTTATATTATTATACTTATAAATTAACATCATATCATTTATGATATCATTACGTTTATAAATTAATATGTATATATATATATATATAACATTAAATTTATGAGTATTTATTTATAAATATAAGTAATAAACTTCGTTTGATTTGCGGAATTGATCGGGATAGATCCGAATTATGATTTTAATCTCACCTAATTTATCGTTTGGTTTATGGAATGAGGGTCCAGGATATATTTTCAGCCCGAGTATAAAATGTATTTAATCCCTTGTGAAAGGTGAGATATAACATATCTCAAATGTAATATTACAAAATTATCCTTATATTGTTTGAATAGATTCACAAGTATGAATTGTGATTGTTTCAATTCAATTTACGGATATTTATGACATTTCAATAGGTATCTCATCTAATCTTTTAATTCAAACATAAATATTTATTTTTCAGTATAGGATTAGTAGATGCAATTCTACAATCCAAATTATATTGATTCAAACAATTCAGTCCAATCAATCCAATCTTACTCAATCTCTCTCAATCATATCATAACTAATCAATCTAGTCCCGTGAATTAAACGCCTCTTATAGTTTACAAATACATTAATATCAACTTCATATCACGAACAATATATATATATATATATATATATATATATATATATATATATATATATTATTTCTTTTTTTGGTTTAATAACCACTCATAATAAATCATAATCACTTACTAAATATCATTATCACAGCATTAAAGTATGCTTGCCTTCAAAATACAAAAACCAAACTAGTAGCTGTCAATTGCTATATATTAATTTTCCCGGTCAATTAAAGGCTGCTTCAAATAGAAAAACATTTCCTTCAAATTTCGTCAATCTTCCCACATTCAATCATCAAATTGAAAATGCCTTCTAACTGTTACTTCCTCACTCTCTCCAACCATGCCTACTCCTCTCTCTCTCCTCATCTCTCTCGCCGCCTTCTTAACGGCGGCGCACGCCCAACCTCCCACCGCCGCCTCCACATACCCCAATTGCAACCACACCTACTCATGCGGCCCCATCGTCAACATCACCTACCCCTTTTCCGGCGGCGACCGCCCCTCCCACTGCGGCCTCCCCGAGTTCCGACTCACTTGCCGAAACAAAACCACCACCGAGTTGACCTCCGATTCAACCAGCTACCGAGTCCTCCAACTCGACCAAACTCAGAGAACCCTCATTCTCTCCCGTACCGATCTGTACAACAACACCTGCCCTTCTCAATTTCACAATTCAACCCTCAATTCCACCCTGTTTTCCCCCGAAGGCCCCGAAAACGAAGAAATTACTCTTTTCTACAGCTGCACAAAACCCCCGGTGCCTATCTGGACCCATAACCGTTTCTCATGCGATTCGCATGGTTTGAATTATAGCGACGCTTATTATTTGATTGGTCCTCTGCCCAGTGACCCGGTTTTTAGAATTATATATTGTAGCTTAAATATTAGGGCCCGGATTTTGAAGAGCATGGGGGATCAGCTTTCGAATTCGCAGCTGAGTCTTGGGGAAGCATTGATGTATGGCTTTAGTGTGAATTATAGTTTTCCTTATCAGAGATCATGCTCTGAGTGCCTTAGATTGGGTGGGCAATGCGGGTTTGATTCGGTCTTGCATCAGCCCGTTTGTGTTTGTGGCAATAGGCCGTGCCCTTTCGCTTTGTCGCTTACCCCGGATGATACCGGGCCTCCTGAAGGTATTGGGGTTTAGTAATGCGTTGTTTCTTGGGAATGTTACTGTTTTCTGGTATTTGATATGGTAGTTGTTGATTTGTAAATCTTGTATACAACATTAGTTATAGATCCTTGGGGTGTGCTTTGAGAAGTTCTTACATAGATTTTTTTTTGAAACAATGACTATTTTTACTGTATAATGGCTATAATTTCTGAGCTTAGAGTTGAGATTATGTTGTTTATGAGTTTGCTTATTCTTGCCCAGGGTGTAGTTTGCATTCTGTGGTTAATTTCTAGTTTTTCACTGCATCATAAAATGCTTTGTTTTGTTTATGCAATGTTTTTATTAGCAGTTACCTATTTAGTGTTTGAATTTCTAACTTGAATGCTTAAACCCTTTCCATGTCTTTGTTCGTGTATTTGATAATTTTGGTCTCATTTCCCTCTAGGATTCCTCATTTTGCTCTTCTGTTGTAGGCTTGGTTGCTCTGTTGCCCTGTTATTATTTTTTCCTATTTCATGATTTCTTTAATGCATCAGCAGCATCTTTCTTCACCTTAGTTATATACGATGGATGGATTATATATCCATAGACTCCTATCTTGTTATGCAACTAACTTTTTGTGATGTCATGTCAACTGCAGGGAGTAATAACAGCTCTTTTTCGAAAATAGGTACGTTATATCTCTGGTGTGATAATTTTTATTCTAAAATTAGTTTTAAGTTTTGAAAGTCATTCTCTTTCTGTTTACATCCAGGCCTTCCCATAGTTGGTGCAGTTCTTGCTGGTGCTGGCTTCGTATGGTTGATTTTCTACTGCAGGAAAAGGAGGAAACAGCACGTTCAGCGCCTTGGCTCTGAGTCTACCCAAACCACGAGCAACAAAATCTCGACTCCTCCTTCAAGCAACAAAACTCTCTCCTCGTCTCCTTCAGCTAAATTCACTAGAAGCATCCCTTCATATCCAACTTCAAAGTCTGACCTTGGTAGGGGCAGCACATACTTTGGTGTTCAGGTGTTTGATTATGCTGAACTTGAAGAAGCTACCGATAATTTTAATCCTTCTAGAGAACTAGGTGATGGTGGATTTGGGAGAGTATATCATGGTAAGAAAGCTTATCCTAAACTTTTTTTTTTTTTTTGCATTGAATTTGATAGATATGGATCCTCTATAGTGCAAAAAACTCAAGGATAACTACTGTGGCGTTTTTTTGGATTTGGATCCCCTTGGGGATGTTTGTTTTGGGTTTTAAGTGGTTTTTAAAAAGAGGCACACTTGCATGAGACCGTCTCATGGTGAGATGGGGCATAAGTTGGGCATTGACGCTTTAATACTTTGGGAAGAGTGGGTGTGATTTGTGCTAGGTTGTACCCCGTCTCATGCATGCATGAGAACGTCTCATATGAGTTTTTGTCTTTTAAAAATGGATTTTTGAAATCCTGATAAATAGGAAGGTGTGTGTTTGTTTTGGATCCAAGCTTTTATTTTGACCAGTTTAATGATCAAGTCTGTACATTTTCCAAACAGGGGTGTTGTCCGATGGTCGTGAAGTTGCTGTCAAACTATTGTATGAGAACAATTTCAAGCGTGTGGAGCAATTCATGAATGAAGTCGAGATCCTAACTAAATTAAGACACGATAATCTCGTGACCCTCCATGGATGCACATCCAAACGAAGTCGACAACTATTGCTCGTTTATGAATACATACCAAATGGAACAGTAGCCGATCACCTCAATGGAAATCGGGCCAAATCCGGGCTGCTATCATGGCCTGTTCGTCTGAATATTGCCGTTGAAACTGCTGAAGCCTTGACTTATCTCCATAAATCAGACATCATACATCGAGATGTCAAAACCAATAACATCCTCTTAGACAATAATTTCCATGTAAAAGTTGCTGATTTCGGGCTATCAAGATTATTCCCTACTAATGTCACTCATGTCTCGACTGCTCCGCAAGGCACTCCTGGGTACGTTGATCCAGAGTACTACCAATGCTACCAGCTTACAGAAAAGAGCGATGTGTACAGCTTCGGAGTTGTCTTAGTCGAGCTTTTATCATCATTGCCGGCTGTGGATACCAATAGGCATAGACATGATATCAACTTGGCTAGTATGGCTATCAATAAGATACAAAATCATTCGTTGAATGAATTGGTCGACTCGTCTATTGGGTTTGAGACGAGTAGTACTGTAAGAAGGATGGCTACATTGGTTGCTGAACTAGCTTTTCGATGTTTGCAGCAGGAGAAAGATATGAGGCCCGCTATGGAGGAAGTTTTGGAGGCTTTGAAACGAATACAGAATGAAGATTTGAATGCTCATAGGGTAGAAATTGTTGATATATTGGTTGATAATGAGGATGAGACGGGGCCGTTGAAGGGTTCTCCGACTTCACTTGAGTCGGTTGGAACTGAGAAATCGGGGCGTGGCTCGACTCCGAACTCTAGTTCATCAGCTTGAGCTGTTCCTTTATCGGCATATGTTTTGTTTAATGCACAGATTAATATATGAAACTTGTTAGATATTTGACACAAAATTAGTTTAGTATATGTTCATATAGACTGTTATCTATGTACAATGGTTTTGACAGCAAGCTTCAGGGGAATGTATTCAGTGTATGAATGAATATGTGATTTCTGGCCCAAATCGTTTTCAATATTTATGCATGGTTGTACTTATTGTTACACCCATGTTAAGTGGATTTTGTAACAGGACGAAGCCAAAAAAAAACTGTTTTTCTTTTATAAATAAAAAGAGTAGTCTATTGTCTGTTATCGAATTTGATCATATGCCCGCAGGTGGACACAAACTTACACTATAAAAAATTCGCGTTTTACCAAGGGATTTTACTAACGGATTTTAATCCGTCGGTAATTACTAACAAAATACTAACAGAATCGAACGGATCACAATACTAACTATTTACCGACGGATTATCAACATAATTTTCCAACTAAAATTGTTCTGATAGTAAATGGTTGGTATATGACATCTCAATTTTAATTAATTATTTTAACAACAGATTAGCAACAAAATTGTGACAAATATTTTTAACAACAAAAAAATATGTTGGTAAATCATGTATTTTTACCAACAAACCCTTTCCGTCGGTAATAATTATATCAAAATTTTAAAAATAATACTCCCCCAAGCCCCTGCACTAAAAAATCAAAACGAGCCCTAACCCCGAAAATCTCACCGAGCTCCCAACCAAATATCGCCGTCGCCGCCAACTGAATATCGCCGTCGCCGCCTCTCCAGATACCCCCAGTCTCACTTCCTCATTTCACCCTCATTCCCCAATCGTCTACATCGCAGATAATTCATACACACATTGTAATACACGACGTGTAAGCTCTGATTTCTGGATCTCTTCCCTCTCCATTAATAATGCTAACTTATTTCATGATTCGTCGTTTGAGAAGGTGAACTTAAGTCTTAGAAATGCTTAATGTGGATAAATGGATCATAAATTGCTTATATTGCACTCATGAGAATTTGCGTCACGGGGAAATAGATTAATTGTTATATATGTTTGATTGATTGATTTTTTTTAATAAGTTGAATCTGATGTGTTGATAATTTTTTAGATGAACTGTATGTTGTTTTGCCTAATCTTGTTTTGCTATGGAATTTTTTGCCCTTAACACTTTGAAAAGACTTATGTGCTCTGGATTTGAAATAACTTTTCACCAGTAGCTCCAGGGTAACTTAACTGATATCCTTATTTTGTGCTTAATGTTGTGATCATATGTAGGAAGTCTTGCTATGAATTAAATCGGTGGTAGAAGAGTGTGGGGAATATTTAAGCAAAGAAGATTTGTATGATTACGTCTGGAAAGCATTGAACAGTGGCAAGGTAGTCATTTGGTGTTATTGAAATTTGCAAATCTTCTCCCAAGTCTCCTTGAATTCCTAAGGCAGTCAACTTAATTTATGGTGGTGGCGGTGGACTTGTAGAGTGCTTTTACTGATGTTCTTATACCAACCTTTTTTGTACAATGTTCCATTTTGCAGAGTGCTTTTACTGATGTGGTAAAGACGTGAAGTCAATGTATCAAGTTTCCCTCTATTTCAGGATTGTGACTTAATTGTGAGTAACAACCAAAGCAAGATGCAGGTTAATAACATTTCTTGATTTTAACTCTTGTTTCCTTGTCTCTATTTCGATGGCATTGCTGGATATAATTAATTTTTCTTTGATCTTACTGCAGTTTACTTGGGTAAGCCTTAAAACAATTAATTAATTATTTCCCGTTTATGATAATTTGGCTTCTAATACTGAAAAATTGGATAAATTTTGAGAGAAATATATATGTTGAATGAATAATGTAGGAGGTTATGACAAGGAAAACAAGCTGCTCAATCTTACTATTTAGCAGCCTTGAAATACTGGGGACCTACCACTACTACAAATTTTTCCGTGAGTAGATTTTTTCATACATACAATTCTTCCTACATTTTATAAAGTATTTACATATGACAAGATAATTAGTTAGACCTTTTCTTTATTAGAGGTTGAATATGACCTGTTAAAGTGATCTAAAAAGAGCTTGTTGTTTCTTATTTCCTGATGATTATGCTGTTTGAAACATTTTTCTTCCCATATACTTTGTTAACCATACAACTAACTCAAAGAATTTATAATCTGTTTGCTCGTTTAGTTACAAGCTGGAAAGAGCATTGAAGAAATTAAGAAAGATGATGCAATAGAACAAGAAAAGTTGCTCGCTCAAATGAAATTTCTGGACAAGGCAACTCTTTGAAAAGTGTTGTTTGGCTATGCAAATCACCATCTTTTGCAGTTAGGTGGTATTCTTCTCTCATCATCTCATGTTCGGTCTTTCTGCTTGTGAACATATTTTTTGTTTGTTGAACAATCTGTTTAAGTGTCAATGTCTTGCTTGAGACAGAATTTTCGATTGAAAGCCATGCTTTGACTGTTGTGCTATTATCCAAGTTGATCAGTAGCAATGTGATTCCACTCTGAGACATGGTAACACAAAAGTGAATGAGTAATGATACCAGAACTATACATTGTAATAGTAGAAGTTTTTTTGTTTTGTTTTTGGCTTACTGATTTCTCGAACAGTGAGCATAAGCATGTATCTTTTTTGTTCCAATGAAGCTTGTTGATAGAATGCTCTGTCCCATTAGACGGTGCCATAGAAGTGCACTGCGATTTCATGGATCTCTTATTGGTGTCATTGATCTTAAACTGATTTTCTTCATTACTGTGTGCAGGGCATAACTGCAGATCATACCTAGTACACCAATCCAAAGGCTGGTTATTCCAGTCTTCTTATTGGTATGAGTTTTTATTTGAGTTGTTTCTTCTTATGTTTGTTATTTGTTTATATCTTATTTCCCACTGAGATGCTGTTGTTATTGCCCTTATTTTAGCTAAAGAAATAGTAGCCACAAAATAAAAATATCTTACTGTTTTATGGCCGTAGTAAACATGGTAGTAGTGTGTTGTAGAATACCTAATAAGTAAAAAGGTTAACACTGCTGATCATCATCTCAACAATTGAAAAAACCATCTACCTCTTGTTTTTCTCTTATTAAGAATCCATGAACTGAAGTGCCAAGTATTTGCTCTTATTAGAGTGCAGACTGGTCTTTTGAACAAACCAGCCTTTCATAAGTTGTTACATAAAGATGCCACAAGATCACCAACTCAATGAATATGGCTTCACTGTAAAATTGATTCACAGTTTACGTGCTAACTGTGATCACCTAAAACCTTATGCATGTCTCCCACTAAATTAAATAATAATCTGGCACCAAAGCTTCACCAAGTGATTGCATAATCATACGGCTCCCTAGTTACTTCACTTAAATGGTGCTTTAACTTGTATACTGGACCAAAATCGCCTTTTGCAAACATATTTCTTTAGAAGATAACTATATATTACTGTTTCTTATTTAGTTTTGGTGTGGCAGTTTGGATCCAGGGAATACAGTGTCTAGGATAATCACAGGACTTTTCAAAGAAAAAATTGACCCTGAAGGTTACTGTTGGAAAATAGTGTCCGAGGACACAAAAACCCTCTATTGGAGAGAGTTTCAAGTAAGATGCAAGATGTTGATTATTGTAGTATTCACTATTAATTGCAATATGTAATTGACTAATTTTATTTTGCTATTTTCTTATGTGTAGAAACATGTAACCTATGATATCAATATTCAGAAGGTGATTAGAAAATGTTACAACACCCAAGCTGGTAGGTGTTATTCGCGTTTCACATGTGATTTGAGAACATTGGAGGATAAGCCACTGCTTATTTCTGAACTCATCTGGAAAAGATGGTGGATCGTGTGGGAAAGCGAAGAATTCAAGCGGAAACGTGAGCAAGCCTCCGCTAATCTAAGGTTTGAAGTTTGTGGACCCGGCACAGGTATATCCGTCCACACCGGGGGGGTCTTCATCTACACATGGGCATGCGAAGGAGATGGTAATATCTTTTTGTTAACATGTATTACTTCATCAATTGAACATTTATGATATTTATCACAAAACGAAAACATTTCCTCTCTCTAATAGGCCAAAAAATTGGGAAGAAAGCCAAGCAACTTCGAAGTTTTCAAAGGCACACATTGGAAGAAAAAAGCAAAGAAATGGGTGGATACATGTTCAACTAAGATTGCTGTAAGTAGAAATATTGTCGCTGTTTTTGCTTCTCTTTTAAGCATTACAATTACAGCTTCTATGGAAGGAAATGCGATTAGTGGAATTACATCTTTTAAATTATAGATTATTTTACAAATTACTTATACTCCAGTTTATTAGTGAACATTTTTTGACAAATTACAGCTTCTAATTTATGCTTATTTGTGATGTTCTTCAACTTCGGGTGTAGTGTTCTTGATCATGAGAGATCATTTAAAGGAATCTAGACCACATTTCCATGTAAAGAAATATGATTAGTGGAATTACAGCTTCTAAATTACAGATTTGACAAATTACTTATGCCTCAGTTGATTAGTGGGCATTTTTTGACAAATTACAGCCTCTAAATTATGCTTATTTGTTTTTTCTGATGTTTTTCAACTTCGGGTGTAGTGTTCTTGATCATGAGAGACCATTTAAAGGAATTGCAGCTTATTTGCATTGTATCTTTATCGCTTAGGAGTTTGTCTTTCAGCTAATTCTTATAATGCAGTTTGATCATGTGCTTGTATATACATGTACTCTAGTTGATGTGTCGAAATTATTTTTTGACAGGGTAAAATAGAGTCTATGATTGCTTTTGATCCTGTTCTGTCTAATCCCGAAGTAGATGTGTCAGTGCGTATTATAAAAGTCAACGATATATACATGGATGTTGTTGGAGGGGTTAAAAGGCAGCGTGTATATGGGTTCTTTGGGCGCGTCAGAAAATTCTTCAAAGATGACACACGTGGATGAAGAACGCATTCGGGCCGAGGGTCGAGCTGAGGTCCAAATGATATTGGATGATGTTGTGGCTAAACAAAGAGAATTGGAGGAGACGGTGCACATTCTTGCGGAGCGTGTCAATGCCTCCAACCCCAGCTGAAATTGATTGAGACGTGGACTTACACAAGGGAGGTTCGAAGGATTATCTATCTCATATCTAAAGCAGTAATTGGATTATGAACTCACTGAATTCACATATTTTATCCTTGCCTTTATATTTTGTGCTAAAAATTTGGGCTGTATTTGTTAGTGATACAGAACCCCTTCAAATTTTTATCATCTTGTGTTCTAATCATGGGAATGTTTCTTATGCTAAATTAGGAAACTGTGAATCATCATCTCCATTTTGTTGCTCTTTCAGACAACCTTTTAGTGTTGTCCTATCTGTGTGTGTGTTTTCATTATTGTTGGCAAAGTTATATGCAATTTCATTCTTGTTTCCTTTGTCTCAATGAACTTGTTGTCTAACCATAGCAAATGAATTAGGAAACTTATGACATCAGATGTGAATTTAATTCAACATATTATTTGGGCAGGCAAGGAAAAATAATAATAATAAAATATTTAAATTAATATTATCAACGGAATGCTAAGGGAATACTGATAGAAAAGTTATTGGGTAAACGAAAGAAATACCAACGGATTGCTGACTAATTTTACCAACGAATTACTTTAGTGACTGATTACCAAGAGATTACTAACATATATTATCAACGAATTACCAACGGAAATATTTACCAACAGATTACCGACAAAATTTATTGACGTTTTACCAATGGCCTACCGACGGATTAATTCACCAAGTTACCAACGGATTTGCTTTACTGACCGTTTTACCAACAGAATGCCAACAGATTAATCATATTAATTAATTTTTCATTATTCGTCGGTAATCCGTCGGTAAACCGTTGGTATTGGTTACCAACGAAATTTTATTCCGTCACTAAATTTACCGACGAGCAAAACACCGACGGAGAAAATTCGTCAGTAATCCGTTGGCAATCCGTTACTAAAGTTGTTACCGACGGAAAAAATCCGTTGGTAAAACGCGGATTTTTTGTAGTGTTATATGTCCATCGTTTATGTGGCGCGCCACATATGCAAAGTCTCCACCATCATTTAATTAGTTTTTTTAATTAATTCAATCTTCTCATTTATATCCCATACTTTACCCAATTTTATTAATTATATTAAAAAAAAATTACCCGACCTGGACTCAACCCTACCCGAACCCGGCCCGAGTGGTTCATGGTTTAGGGTTCATAGTTTAGAGTTTAGGTTTATATAATTATATTTTTTTACGCACCCCGGACCCAACTCGGCCCGAACCCGAACCCTGCCCGAGTGGTTCACGGTTCATCGTCCGAATGGTTCATGGTTTAGGGTTCATAATTTAGGGTTCAAGTTTATATAATTAATGAGAAGATTGAATTAATTAAATAAATTAATTATATGACGGTGAGATCTTGCATATATGTATATGCATACATCTTGATGACATATAAGTTTATGCCTTGTCTTGGGCATATGATCAAATCCGTGATAATGTATCTATATATATATATAAAAAAGAAACCACCCCAAATTTGGAAACCATTGGATTTTCCCGCAAAAAAATATTGCTAAATCGGGAGATATTAAATAATTATAAATAATTGATTGTGAAAAAATCTTTGTAATAGTTCCAAATATTGAATAGATAATCTTATGGGAAATATTTGTTTAAAAGTGCTAAACCGGAAGATATTAACAAATAATTATATAATAATTGATTGTGAATTTTTTTTTAATAATTCCAAATATTAAAATATTTGTGTAATTTTTCCTTTTTATAATCTTTGTGTAAAATTCCGATTATTACATTGTGTATACAAGATTAATTATCGGAAATATATACACAATATTAATTATACACAAGATATATGAATTATATATTACAAGATTAATTATACAAAAATATTATCGAAAATCTTTGTATCAGGAGACCTTACTTTTACACAAAGAATTTTATAATCAATTAATATATTGAAAAAAGTAGTAGATAATCTTATCGGAAATATTTGTGTAAAAAAAATTGAAATAAAATATTTTAGTACATATATATATATATATATATATATATTCTTTTTTTACAAGATTAATTATTAAGAGACAATATATTTGAGGGATGTGAATTTATCTGCAATATTTTTGAAAATGCTATGTCTCATATGCAACTGGTGCACGGATATAAGATCCGTGCACTCGCCTCCAACCCTACTCATTTACATAAATCCTGGTCATATATAAAACAATTGAAAGTGGAAATTAAGAGAGATGATATAGAGAATTGAGGATTTTCTCTTCTCCGCTATCAAAACTCGGTGCCACCAACAACTCCGCCGGATCCGGAGTCACCGGCGCCAACGTCCAAAAAATCCCCGGCCTCAACATGCTCGGCGTTTCGCTAGCCCGCATAGACTATGCCCCCTGCGAGCCTCAATGCACCGCACACACACCCATGCGCCACCGAGATAGTGTTCGTGCTCGACGTGGGATTCATCACCACCGCCAATGTCCTCATCTTAAAGTCCATCAAGAAAGGGGGGTTTTCGTGTTCCCTAAAGGGCTGATACACTTTCAGAAGAACAACGCGAAGTCTCCCACCACCAAACTGGCGTTCGAGCCGCCATCTCCCAACAACGGGTAGTTGCACATTTTTCTTATAGATAGTTGCATGCTTCTATTATAGATAGTTGCACGCTTCTATTAAAGGTAGTCGCACGCTTCCTATAACGCTTCTGTTATAGGTAGTCGCACGCTTCTGTTATAGGTAGTCACACTCTTCTGTTATAGGTAGTCGCACGCTTCTGTTATAGGTAGTCGCACTCTTCTGTTATAGGTAGTCGGCGTCGCACGCTTCTTCTTTGACATAATAACAATTTGATGGAGGAAGCGCGACCCACATTTTGAAATGGGTCAATTATATGTGAGTGCACGGTGTACCCTGTACGCAGGAGACCCACTCTTTTGAAAAAAACATTTTCCATGTATATCTTTCCTTCTTTACACGATTTAGTAGATATGATATATCCAGCAGAATACATATGTATATATTTTCATGTATATAATTCCTTATTTACAAGATTAATTACTAAGAGACGATATATTTGAGGGATATGAATTTATCTGCAAAATCTTTCTAGCAACGTATCTTTACATGATCTCAATTCCTTTCAACTTTTGGATTTCAACATCTATATAATAAACCGAAAGCCTTTTTTTTTAACAAATATCTCTCACCTTCTCTCTCTTTCACAGGTAATTTTTAGTTTCTTTGGGTTGAATTCTACTTTGGGTGTTTTAATTTCGTGGGGCGTTGTTTACTTGTGGTTTTATATGTTTTGAAGTTCGATTGTTTTCTGTTGGGATCTAATGGGATTTAATTCTGATAACAAGGTTTTCTTTTTTGATCTACTTTAATAATTGCTATTCAAGTATTAAATTCTGACTTGATGTAGATCTGCGTATGTAGAAGCTGAATGGTGCATAATTGGACTTATTGTTTCTCTAAAATGGGGTTTTCTTATAATATAATTATGGAATGTTGCCACTGATAATTCTGGAATGATTTGTAGCCTTGTAGGTTTGTTGTGTGTCCTTAATGTGTGATGTTTCTGGTATATCTTGCATTCTACTTGACACACTTGAAGTTTGGTTGGTCAATTGTGGAACGGTCTGATTTTGTCCTCCAATTATTTACTGGAAATTTTTAACTCTGAAAAGTCATGTATAAACAGCTTATTTTCGTATCAAATATAGTTATTGTGATTTCGCACATTAATTTTATGTTATATAGTTTACCCAAGGAAAGAAAATAGTGAGTGAAAGTTGAGATATACATCATGATTATCTTTTTTTATTTAAATACTATCCAGTTGCTAAGGAGACTTTAAATCGAATTTTGGTAGGTTATTAACAAACTCTTTGTTATTTGTAGAGTTGTTTCAAGTGAGTTATCAACAAACTTTTCTCTAATCAAAGAAATTGATTCCAAGAAAACGGGATGGTGTATAAAGTTGTGTTGTGTTCGAGCATATGAGCATGTGCCCATTATCATAATAACAAGACAATGAATCTCGAATGTGTTTTTCATGACAACGAGGTACATTAAAAGCACAACATTTCATATTTTATAATACTCATATATTTATTTTTCCTCTATTGTTAATGAAAATGCATGGACTAATATATCAGAGTCTATATTAACATATGATGAAGATGACTACGAGAGTGAAAATTTTAAAATAAAAACTATACTTGAATTAATAGAGACCCCAAAGGTAATTCAACCTTCATTAAATATTTTATTAATTAGTATTTTATAGAAAATTATTAATTATGTTATTATAATTTTAATTTATTTCATAATTTATGTATTATACATGAACATGTGGGTAATTTCTGGATATGTGGCAATTGATTTGAATAGTTATATTGACTGGCGCTATCCAGCATGCAAACGTTGCACAAAGATAGTGAACAAAAATGGTAATAGATTTGATTGTAAAAACTGCAATAAGAGTGACGTTTTGGCAAACTTGAGGTATAGTGTTAAAGTGCTTGTGATGGATGGTACGAGCAATATTTCTTTGACTTTATGGGATGCTGCATGTTTAGAACTCTTTGGTAAGAGTGCAAGTGATATGATGAACAACGCTTCAGAGGTAAGATATTTTTAATAAAATATATTATTCTTAATTGGTTTACATGTTATTTTTTAAATTAAAAAATATGATCTAAATAATTATATAGATTAAAGGGGGTGGTATAGCGAAGAACTGCAAGATATTATTGAAAAGGAGTTGATGTTCAAAATTGGCGTTAAAGATGAACATATAGATAATTCTAATAACACTTTCAATGTTATTAAAATTAATACGGATGAGAAAAACGTCTCTAAGTATTCTATAAATTTTCTTGGTACTCAAGTAAGTCTTTCTACTGTTAGAATATTTTCATTCTTAACTTATTATTATAAATAAGTAATTATAAAATGTTTCCGTGTAATATGATTCCATCGGCGAGATTGTCAACTCTTCAATTCAACAAAACAGTCTCATTCAATCAGAAGATCCAGATCTTGACCTCATTGATATAGCAGATGAACAAAATTCTAAAATACCACTATCTGGCAATGAGATGACAAGTTCAAATCCAAAAAAGAAAAGGATGACTAAAATCAAGATTGAGAAAGAATAGTTCAATATTAATTTATGTCTCTTATTTCCTTTTGTTATAAACCAATTTTTATTTTTATTTTTTGGAATTTTCCTACAATAATGTTACGAATATTTTATCAAATATTTTTTATCTTTCTTATGTTATCAAGTAATTTACAATTGCACCAAATATGTTGAGAGCCGAAATAAATTGAAAGTAGTATTCGTCCTATAAAGTTAAGAATTTTGTATGATAAATATTGTTCAAAATATTTAAAAAGCAGCCAAACAAACAAGGTTTTTCGGAATCTATAGTAATTTAAAACTTCAGTTATTTTAAAACTTCGTTTTTTTTCATAAACTCATAGTTGTTATCTCCTTTCACTTACATTTCGGCGTGTTTCGAGTTTTTCAGTACTTAACTAATGAATTTAATTTAAATTCACGTACTATTAAAACAATTGTTCAACTACAGTAGTGCATCGCAAGGGTTCGATTACTAGTTATTATATTATATGAATGTATTGCGAGAATAAAAAATAGATAATACAAGTATATTAAAAAAATAAATCTAGTAATAGGTGATAAAGTAGAATAAGATTAGTAGAATTTCAAAATTCTCTCTTTCAATTTTAAAAGTAATAGAAATTTAAAATTGTAAAGTCCAAAGTTTGGCAAAGATAGTCACAAAATATACCTACCCTAACTAGGGTTGGCATACTGTATTGTACCGTATCGTACATATTATATATCGTATCAAAATTTACGGCATTTAAAAATTCATGTCGTATCGTTCCAAAAATTTCGATGATATATATCGAATTATACCGAATTAACGGTATATGTTTCATAACGAAAATTCGACATACCATTGATACCTTGATTATATATTAATAAAATTTGTATTTTATGAATAATACTCCCTCCTTTTTTAATTAGTTGTCGTTATAGGGTTTTTAATAAATTTTTTTAATACTTGTCGTTTTAATGTTTTTTTTCCAATTATTTCATTTTTACCCTTTCATTGATTCAGTCCATATTCCTGATATTATGGAGATATTATCGACTTAGCGGTTTTATTTAACGGTAATTGATTTCTAGTAATTGGTATGAAGCACGCTGACTTTTAGATCAAATTAGAAAGAAAAAAAAAACTAGATTAGTATATTAAATTGATTAAGATAGAAATTAGAAATAATACCAATGTTGAAAAAAAAATCCCAAAATTCAAGCAAACTATTAAAAATATAACATCACGTACGTAGATAGTGTAGATCCCACATTTTTCTTGATAAAAAAAAAAAAAAAAAAAGATAGTGTATATCCCATTAATTATGAGATTAGTTAAGATTTGTTTAGACTTATTCCTATCTTGGTTGATTCTAAATTCTCTATATATTGTTGTAGTCTCTTTGCTATAAATCAATAAAATGCGATTACATCACTTCTATACACACAACAATAAGGTTAATCAAATTGAGAGTAACAACGGTTTTTTAAGCATACAAACATTACCTTGTTGGTCATTGTTATACCCCGATTATGATATTCCCCGAAAAAGAAGGCGTTACAAGAATTGAAATTTCTCATTCACTGTGTAATTCATGGTTGACGGGAGGTTGGTTTAAATCTATATCCATGTTCGAGATGTGAAGAATTAATTAATTTCATAGTCATATTTGTAGAAAAAAATTGGGCGCAAATTTTCCAAAATTTTGAAATTGAATTTTTTGTTTTCATTGTGTAATTCTTTGGCTCCATAACTAAAACTTTGGCTTCAATTACGTGAATATGGTCATATATTTTGGTTCTAACAAAAATAATGGAGAAGGTGGAGCTCTTTTTTTTCCTTTTATCTCGGTCATGCCTTTTTTTTTTTTTTGAACAATCTCAAAAATAAAGATAGTGTGTTATTTGACCGCTTATATTTTATGAAAGATATTTCCTAGCATATTGATTAAGTTAAAACCGATATTTCCCAGCATATTGATTAAGTCAAAGCCCACAACTAATTAAGGGTAATCTTGGTAAAATAAATTATTCTTAATTTAGGAGTTAAACCTTATAACGACAAGTAATTTAAAATGGAGGGAGTAATCTATTTTAACAACATATTTCTTAATAATCCAACTGTTCAACACAATAAATATTAAAAATAATACCATTCATATTGCAAGATACTATCTTAAAATGTACCAAGATAACGAATACTGAATATATTTCGATATATATCTATATATATATATAAAAATATTTTTTAGTATATGGATGTACCAAAACTTCCGATATTTTTATATTTAACAGAAAAGCAGATAAAAAGCGGGGCCAATAATAGCCCGCATTCCCAGACACGTGTAACAATTATGTGTGGAATTAGATTGAAGCCTCAAAAGAACCACCCCACCTCCACACAGTCAAAAAAAAAAAAAATGAATTATTCCATTTGCTTTTTCTCTCTCTACACTCTTTAATTTCACTCACTCCCACACTTGTTCTATCATCTATGCATCCCCTCACACATTCTCCACGTCCCTATAAACAAACAATAAACAATTTGTCTTCACACAATTCCCCCAAATCTCACTTTCCCCCTTATCTACATCCAAGTATTATTCCAAAACCCCTTCCCTAATTTTCCAATCCATCTATCCAATTAGATTCCGTAAATCAAACAGGAATTCCTCAATTGATATCAAATGGCAACTTTGCAGAAATTCAAGCTATTAGCGATGCAGTGCGCCGTCGCCGGAAGCCCTAGCAGAAGCCCGTCCGCCAGCCCCGTAATCCACCTCCGCCGCAGAAAAACTCTCCGGATGCTGCTCAGCCGCGCAACAGGAGGCGTCGGGAGGAGGCTGCCGCCGCGCTGCCACGACGATCGTAGGCCGAGCGTCGGCGACCGGATCTCGCCGGTGAAAGAAAAGGATATGCTAGTCTGCAGCAACAAATTGAAGGATTTGTTTGTGTCTTCGCCTCCGGCGTTGGCGGAGAGTGTTTCGGAGAATGTGAGGGAAATGTTGCTGCCTTCGAGCGGCGAATTGAGGAGATCGGGAGGCGGCGGCGAATTGAGGCGGCCGCTGTCGGCGACTTTCCGGCAGCGGTTATTGAGGAGAGCGTGGCGGCCCGTGCTCGTTGCTATACCTGAGTGACTCAGTGCAATTTGTAGAGAAGATAAGAGAGTCGATTTTTTGTTTTTTTTGTAACTTGGTATTTTTTGATTTTTTTTGCAATTTCATTTTCAGAAATTTAATTGACGCCTTTAAATCAGTGTTTTTAAAAACCTAGGTTGAGTATTGAAGCAAACCGTATCAGCATTCAATAAATTCTTTTTTAAAAGCATTTCTAGGGCATGGAAATCAGGGCATTTTTTTATTTATTCTCTATATAATGTTATTGTTTTTATCTCAATATCATTTTCAAATAAATTTTAAAATTAATTTGATTATTGTCATAAATGGTCTCCAAACTCTATTGTATTTATTTTAATATAAATTTATAAGTTATAAATTAGTATAATTTTAATATTTTATGAATAAATATTTATTTTTTAATTTCATTTTCATAAAAATTTAATTGACGGTTTTAAATAATGAGATAGATGACTAATTTTAAATAAGGATAGATGACTAATTTTGAAGGATAAGTAGCTATAAAATGTAGTAGGCCAAATGAGCGCTTAAATTTTCAGAAAATTAATTACAAATCAAGGGATTTGGGCTTTTTTATCTTTTACATATACTATTTCGAAGGATTGAACTTTTTGGCCCAGAAGCATTTTTTTTTTTTTTGAACCGGAGGAATTATTTATATAAAATCAAGAGCTTATATCAACAAGAGTTAATTTCTCAATTCAAAATAGAAAATCGGCCTCAACCCAAACAGAAGGTTGAGGAGCCGTAAAAGAAAAATGGGCTAGTTTATGAACTAGTGCATTTACTGACCTACGCATATGCACAACTGTAGGAAATGATCTATAGGCCAAAGCCTTAGTATGTTGTCGACGATTACCCCCATCGTATTCAGATGCTCTTGATTACCCATAACTGTTTGCACGGACAAAGGAGAATCTGATATGCCATGATCTCCTTGTATTCCCATCAACACAAAATTATTGACGAAATTTTGCAAATACAGTTGATAATGTGTAGACGCGAGTTCGCTTCCATGTAATAATATAAGAAATTACATGGAATTTGTAAATAACATCGGCCAGTCGTGTGTTGTTCATTGACTGAATAAGTATCTGCTTTGAAACTCTAGAAAACAATGTTTTCATAATCGAACCGGTGATCGAATTTTATGCGAACCGATCGTAGTTCATTTCCATTTGGATTCGGCTCAACCGATTTGCTCAACGCCAGTTTTTATGTTTAGTTAAAAAAACAAAATAAATATATACCTACAAAAATTTAAATATATATTTTATAACTTTTTATATCATATTTTATAAATTTTGTCCCACCTCATACATTTATCCCACATCGAAAGTGTTGGAGAAAAATGTGAGAGAAATATAAATTTAAAATTTTAAATATTTAATATAAATTAATAATTTAATTTAATAAAAGAAAGAAAAAAATCGATTTTTTTTTAGGTTGAACAGGGTTTTTGACGGTTCAACCTTGATTCAACTCGAAATCCGATTATATATGTGTTTTTTAACCGAGTTACCGGCCGATTCTCGGTTCAACCGGATTCAACCCGGTTTTGAAAACATTGCTAGAAAGTGTCTTAAAACACTTATTTTCAAAATTGTTAGATATTTTTTTTTTTTAAAAAAAGTGCTTTTAGGTTTTGAAATGTACTTAGTAAGATTTGAACTCATTTTCTTTAATCACCGTACTAATTTACTTCACCACAATTTATATAATTCAAGGTGAAAAAATGAGTTTTAAAAATAAAATTGTTTGTTGATTGAAAGTTTTGAATAAATTAAACGTCTATACACACAGGGACGGCCCCATTCATGGGCCAAGGGGACACTGGGCCCCCCTGAAATTTTAAAAATTATTATTGATTATAGTTATATCGTGTGTTCAAAATGCATTTTAAAATCATATAACTTGTTATATTGAAATATGTAACTTATTTACACTGAACTGTGTAATTATTATTTTCATATTAATAGTTGCACGGTTCAGTGTAAACAAATTACATATTTTAATATAATAAATTACATGATTTTAAAATATATTATAAATATAGAATGCACCTAAATACATACAAGATTTAACCTATTAGGCGGCCCCCTCAACAAAATTTATGCCCCCGTCCCTGTATACACATATCCTATATAATAGAGTGGTGGGTCAGGACAGTAGAAAGTGTCATGGATCATGACACAAAGCATTGTAGAAAGGAGTATGAACATATTAATCTGAATTAAAGTTCACCATTATTAATCTTGTTATATCTTTAACATATTTCTGCTTTTTTACATTTTGAGGGTAATTATTTTTGGCCGTGCCTCTTACTTTTGCACTCCCTTCAACAAATAAAACTTTTTAAATTGGATTCTGAATTCGGAGGGTTTGCTTTTAAAATTTGTAATGCATTTTCATTTAAGCTATATAAGATGCATACTCCAATTTGGATATGGAATTCATTTTAGATTGCTTATATATTAAGGCAATCTCAAAGGTAATTAATTTATTGCAAATAAATATATTTTTTGAAAGAAGATTATTTTGATGATTTATTATTTTGTGGTTCATTTGGATGGTGTGTCATTTTGAGGTTAATTTGGATTAATTATCACATTTATTGTATTGATGTGTCATTTTTCTATGGCTTGTAGTTAATATGTGGTATCCATGTGATATTTTAAGGTGTAGTTTGATTAAAAAAATGCAACAATTAAAGTTTGAGTCTTGCACCTCTTACATCATATTTATGTTTAATTACACTAAACTCACTAAACTATCACTAAAATTGTATCTAAACCACCTAACTATTTTTTGTTTCACTAAACTATATAAACTATTATTTTATTAAATTTAAACCATCGATTTAATTTTCCAAGCCAAATTTTCTCTCCATTTTATACATGTGCACTACACGTGATTTTTTTTTTTGAAGACACACGTGATTTTTAAAAAGACATTTCTTTAATTTTTATATATTAAGCACAATAATTTTCTCCTCACCCATTCAACAACCGATTTGCAAAAATAAAAAATAAAAATAAAATCTCAATTTTTGATTTTTTAGTTTGAAGAAAGATTTAAAAAAAAAATACTCAAATTTAAATTAAAGATTCATGAATCAATTGCAAAAATGGCAGAATTTGATACAATAATTTTATTTCAATAATTGTTTAAGTAAATATATTAATATACACCCTAAACAATTATTATGTCATATTTTGTGCATTTATACATATAATTATATTTTTATTATTAAATATATTATATATTATGAATATTGTATTTTTAATTAAAGAATCGCGTAATACGCGGGCACTAAACCAGTTTGTATTAAAATTGAGCTCTAAATGGAATCTAGTAATATATTTTGAATTGTATATCAGATCACTGTCTAAGTTTATCTTAGTTTTTATCTAGTAGCAATTTGTGTTTAAATGAACCGGATTTGAAAAGTTTGATTTATTCAAATAGAAATAGCTTATTTTTTTAATCCAGAGAAAATACAAGTGCATTTGAATACATCATTTGACAAATCTAATTCAAAAGAAATTTCAATCTTCAAATGTAAAATTAATTACGTACCCAATAATATAACTTCATGAAGTACTCAAACGTTAAGGCCCTGTTTGGTGGGCTAGATATCGGCCGAATCGTGGGTTAATCAGGTCAATTTTAGCTGTTTGGTAGCATTGTTATTATTTCACAGAGGCCCAAGATAACCCATGGGCCCGTTCCTAAATACTGTGCGCCTTCAGCCTATTTATCTCATGTGTTTTAGTATGTTAAATAAACGAGGCCCAACAGTAACACGGTCAATATTTATTTCTTCCAATAATACCCCTGTCTTACTTAAACTTAGTTTTACGTCTTTTCAAATCATTTTCCACCGGTTCTTCGTCTTCTGCGCTCTGGGGAATTGGCGATCAACATCCTTCCCCAAGTTTACTGTACATTGAACTAGGGTTTGCGCCGCGGCATTCTACTGCTCAAACACGCACTCTCTTGGTAATTTTCGAACACTATCTTTGCAAGGGTTAAGGTTCCATTCATTTTTTAGTCGGGTATTTGTTTGTTTGGGTATTTGTGGTGTGGGGGTGCCCGGTGTAGACTTGTTTTTCTGTTGTATGAGTATAGTTGTTTGTTAGGGTTTTTTAGGGATTTACTTTTGGGGTGAATATGTTACGAAAAAATGTCTATTATTTTGGTCGGTTTTTGTATGTCTCGAAAATTTACATTGAACAGCGTTGTGGTTTCTTGGTTATTTCATCGCAGACTTGACTGGTTGGTTTGTTGTTGTTTGATGCACGATTGGGTACCTTTGTTATCCACATTTTGATTTAAATTTGTACTGTGGGGTAGTCAAATAGGTATGCATGTGTTTGGTTCTCTGTTTTTCCTTCTTAGTATTTGGAGTGAATTATGTTGTGTTACCCGCACTCATGTTTGCATGTGTTGTTTGGGTTGATTTGTGGTTTTTGTAGGCACGATTTCGTATGGGTTATTCACGATTCTATTACAAATTGATTTGGGGGTGTATAAATATAAATCCTTGAGCGAGTCTCTGTTTTTCATTCAATTTTAATATACATTCTACACAAAATCTTGATAGAACTGTTGTTTATTAAACTTTGTGGGTAACCTTCTAGTTTGTATTTTATTTTACAGTTCACATGGAAGCCCAAATTCCCCGAGCGTATGAACTACCCGATGGAATAGTTGATGAGATGTCTCTAGGGTGGTCTGAAAGTGAGGAAAAACAACTTCTTGATGGGATCTTGGGTTTTGTGGACGACATGACAATCAAAAATGCTGTAAAGTTTCAACAGATGATTGTCGAAGTATCTAATTACCTAGGTTTGACTTTACGGAGGAAGGCTAAGGTTGACATTGTTAGATGGAAGCTTAGGCATATGTGCAATACTTATAGGCATTTCAAGAAGTTTCTGTTGGAAATGCCTGGTGTAGCCTTCAATCTCTAGACAAATACGGCGAAGATCGGGTCCCAAGTATTGGAGGTGCATTGGACAGGTACTAAGCTAACCGTAAGGCTGGTATAATCATTCATGGATTTATTTGTGGTATCTGTTTTATTTCATGTTGATACACGTTTCATTATGTAGGAATCCGAGCTTTATGCGTTCTTCCGCATATATGATTTTAGAAACTATGTCAATTGTTGGAAGGTATTTGACAAGAACGGTCTGGATCAATATGCAAGCTACATTGATGAGGATGTTCATCAGCAAATCCCAATTGGTCTGGATCTGACGTTCCTGAACGGGTTTTATCACTTCCGGGTAAATGAGTACTACTATATTCAATTTGTAAATTGTTGTTGATTTATAAATGTTCATTTACTATTGGTGGTTTTTCCCTATTTTTTTTCTTTGTTGTATAGAGTCGGGCTAGGTATCCATTCGTGAGCAAAATTAAGAAGGAAATGCGCTACAAAGATTGTAAATCAAATGATGCCGAACTGGACGAATACTTTTTTACAAATGGTTGGGAATTCACTGACGAAGGAGAATTCATGATTAAGGTGGAACTCGTTGTTAAGGACAGTACTATCAACACACCGGAGAAGTTTGACATCTTGATTGATGATTTGGTGCAGTTTTATTACGATCCTACAGATATACAGGTCACTGAGGCGGGCATTCGTGAGAAGTTCCGATCACTTGCATACGTTTACCAATTGTTCAAGCGGTTTCTCTTCCAAACCGTGGGCGTCGAATATAATTTCTTCGATTGGGGGGCTAGAGTTGGCGACGCATATTGGGAGTGCAAGGGACAGGTAAAATTGATTTGAAATCAATATATAATTGACCTGGTGTTTATGTTGTAACTAATAATTGTATTTCATTTTCAGGAACCACTTTACAAGGCATGGTTCAGGAACAACGGATTTGCCTTGTACCAAATCTTCTATAATGTGTTTGGGGTGAAAGGGTTGGAGCGATATGCGCAAGGAAGAAATCCAATTGATCCAGTAATTCCGGAAGGAGGCGATATGTCGGCTATGGCGGATGTGGATGTCTTCAAAAGCTACTACCGAACATGAAAATGTTTGGTGAATGGGTGGTCCTGTTTGGAATCATATTTTGTTGTTGATGTTGGTTTTTGTTAATCTAAACTTGGTGTTGTTGTTATGTACTTATGGTCTGTATGATTTAGAAGACTTTGGCTATTTTTGATTTTGTGGATAGTGCATTTTTAAGATGCAACTGACCTGTCTAAATATGTATAATTATGTCTATTTAGAAATGGTGTTGCATATGAAACACACCATGTGTTGATAATTTATTTTTCAGCTTATCAATAGATGTTTGATAATATATATGTTTGATAATATACTGTCTAATTATGAATAATTTGTGTACATGATGGTTGATTATGAAATGATTTGTGTACACCATGATTTGTTTATGAAATTATTTATCACACACTATAATGTTGTTGGATATATAAAAAAAAATCGATTTTACAACCATATGAGTAGTGCTCATTCTTGTTATGAAGCTATCAAATTTCATAAAATATAAGAATGATTTCACTCAAATTATCACAACTTTTCATCAAATTGCAACTCAACTCAATGAGACAGGTATAATTTAGTACAAATCACACTCATTCAAGTGTATATCATTATCAAATGATAAAAGACTTGTCCCAGGAGTATCACATCTACATTTGTATAATCAATTAATTAAACCATATATAAATAATAATTAAACCATATTATAATTCAATTGTTAAACTAATATATAATAATATACCGAACCGACTATTTTGAACACCAAATCCAATAACATATATACATGTGAACAAACGGGCGCCGAAATTGTTTAGTAAAATAATGGGCGCCGAAAATTGGCGCCCAAATGAAATTTCTAATGCGCCCAAATCTAATTTCTGTCTATTGCGCCCAAATTAGTATAGGTCGATTAAAACAAAACAACACCTACCCATCAATACCAGGTGGTCAAGAACGAAGCTGAATTTGTCGTCTACCATCACTGAGGTATGTGCGGGAATCTGGTTACCCTGTTCAGACGTAATTTTGTTTTATTCTAACATTTGGATGCATTATACGCAGTGTTGTCATTCTTGAAGCTCTTCGTATTTGGGTTTCTCATGTTCAGGTAATCTCTTCGACCTCATAAGCTTAGTATAATTGTAGAACCTATCGTTGTACTCAAACATGTTGATTTTTATCGAACAGTCTATTTGAGTCTTTTTTTAAAGTCAATTTTATTGGACCTATTTAACACCGTGTAAACGTATTTTAGTAATATGGATTCCGTCCGAAAGAACAACGAGATTGTCTACTTGCTCCTCGAGGAAATAATACATCACATGATTACTGTAATTTCAGTCATAATCGAGATTATGAAAATCAAGAAGCGTTGAACTAGGAAGTGTTGGGATTATACTGGAAAGTATGTTTTTACTTTGTATAATCAAAACTGAATTTTGGACTTATTTACTGAAATAAATTGTTTATCACTGATGCTTTAAATATCATTGAATGTTACATATATTTCTTTGCGATAATTGTTCAATAAATAAGTGCGTGTTACATTGTAGTTAATTTAGTGATACCCGGATCACGAAGATTAAATTAACATTCCTTGTAACTAAAAAAGTACACCATTCACGACCTAGATGGAAATGAACAATCCATCATGAAAGGTTGAAGGGTAAGGCTCAGATTGGCTTGTCTTGACCAAGAGATTACACTAGTGCATGACTGATGCACTGAATATGACCTACAGGGGGACAAATTCTTCAGAACTGAACAAGGAAGAATTAGACCTTAGTGGTTCGTTATTTCTTAATCTTCGTCCCTTAAATAGGATCACGTGTGGTTGGTAACTATTGCTTTGACTTATCATGGGTAGAGAATCAACGAGATTCAATACTTTTTATCTTGGACAATATTATTGGTCACATGTGATTGCTAAGATTTAATACGGAGAATCGTGTGCAATACGCTTTGTTCGATTTGCCCCCTTGGGAGGTTCATAAGATTTATCATACCAAATCTTGCAAGTGGAACTAGTTTCAGGTATGGATAATAATGTTGAACCGTTCCTTAACCAAGGGCAAAAATATTAATTAATAGAAAGTTATTTCAGTGGCTTAAATTAATTAATGGGCTAGATAATCTTAAACACGGGAAATAATAACCGGGAGCCATATTGGTTGTAATATGGGTTAAGATGGATAGTGCAATATTAATTATGTAGTGGGATTAATTAATATTTATGGGCTTGAATAATATTGTGGCTCAATATTGATAATTCAAGATCCATTGGAAGGTCCAATCTTAATTCTCCTAAAGGCCCCTAAGTAGCCCAACATAAAGTCCAATAACTGAAAAATGTGTTTAAAAATAAAATAAATTTGTTGCTTATTTTTTCCTCATAATTTCGAAAATCATAAATAAAAGAGGGGGAAAGATTTTCTTTGAATTTTGTTATGGAATGAAGATATGTATTCTTGGAATACAAGATTATCTCATTAAATTCAAGAAATCTCCCACTTGGTTATTTATGGGGATATTTTCAAAAAATTTGAATATAAAGGGCAAGAAAGATTTTCTTGATTTTCTTGAAAAGATATTATGAAAGATATGTATTTCTTGAAATACAAGAATATCTCATAAATTCAAGAAGATCCCAATCTTGGAATCTTGATCCATAATATTTCGAAATATTCCATAACAAATAAGAGAGTGGGATTTTGTGGAATATTTTAATTATGGAGAAAAGAATATATGAGATATATTCAAGATTTCTTGGAGATCAAGAAAAGATTTTTTCCTCCCTATTTCACATGAAATTTTCGACCACCACCCTCTATAAATAGGGGATGAATGTTTCATTCCCAAGTACAATTCCATGTGCTGGAAAAATTAGTAAATCCACAAAGGTGGTGCAACAAAGTTTATTTTCCTTTTGTTAATTGTTCGCGAGCATCCTACCACCGGATTGTCGAGCAAGGATTAAGGGAATACTTGGGAAGGTTTCTTTTGGTGTGTCTAATCAACGAGGCCATTGTCATTCCAAGAGGTACGTTCACGTTAACTCGTAGTATTTCCGCATGCGTAGGATTTACGTGAACTGTTTATATGCATGATTTGTTGTTAAATTATTATTTGAATTAATATAGGATTAATTCATGCTAGTAATAATTATCATAATTAAATTTATATTTAAATATTTATCCCGAATAGATCCGTGCAACTTATTCCCCAACAGGAAGAGACCAAGAAGTTACACTATGATAGACCGAATTCCAGATCAAATAAATGATTTAAAATGTCTAGTGGGAAGATACGACTCTGATTGCTTTGATAATCTTCTAATGGATCGTAATACTTTTGGGAGGTTATGTATAATACTTATGAATGTTGGTGGGTTGGTTGAGGGGAAATATGTTAGTATAGAAGAACAAGTTTCAATGTTTCTTAGTGTACTAGCACACCACAAGAAGAACAGGGTGGTGAGGTTCAACTACACAAGATCCGGTCAAACTGTATCGCATTACGTTCATGCAGTTTTGTGTGCAGTTCTACAACTACATTCTATACTTCTTGTGAAACCGGTTCCAGTCCCTGATGATAGCAATCATCCACGGTGGAAGTGGTTCAAGGTAAAAATGTATATAGTACATGAATCTTGTATCAATACTGCTGGCAAATGTTGTTGTTTTAACACATTGATGGAAACCTTAATTATTTATCAACAATATGTGCAGGGATGTTTGGGTGCGCTTGATGGTACCTACATGCATGTGCATGTTCCAGCAAGTGACAGGGGCAGATACATAACTCGTAGGGGTACGATTTCTACTAATGTGTTGGCTTGCTGTGATCACGATATGCAATTCTCATACGTGCTTCCGGGTTGGGAAGGATCTGCATTCGACGCTAGAGTGTTAAGGAATGCTGTTAACAGAATTAACGGGTTAAAAGTCCCCGTGGGTATGAATGCATGACACTTATATAATTTATAGTTCTTATTGTTATATATTAGATTTGCTAAAACATATAATGATTTATAGGTACATACTACCTGTGTGATAATGGCTACGCCAATAGTCCTGGATTTTTATCTCCATATCGAGGAGTTCGTTATCATTTGAAAGAGTGGGGGCCTATTCAATCAATGTCAGTGAACTATCAAGAACACTTTAACATGCGTCATACACATGCACATAATGTTATCGAACGTGCCTTTGGGGTAGTAAAAAAGCGTTGGGGCATATTTAGCAGTCCTACATTTTACCCAATTAAGACACAAGTTAGGTTGATTATGGCATGTTTCTTGTTGCATAATTACGTCCGGAAAGAGATGGTTGTAGACCCCATAGAGACCGAATTGGATGAGAAGGACGCAGAAAATGAGAACCACGAGGTAGACGAAGAATTCATACAAGGTGTTGAAGCCACTCAAGGATGTTCAACTTATAGGGATGCAATTGCACAAGAAATTTGGGCAGATTACAATGGGAATTAGGACTCATATGTTGTTTGACTTTGTATTTATGTTTGAGGAGCGTTTTTTTTTATTTGTATTGCGGATAATATATTATGACTTAATGTATGTTCAATTTTCTATTAATTAATCTATCAAGTTGTGCACCATATGTTGGTTGGGTTATTTGTTATTTATTGTTGCATTTTTAAGATTGTTAGGTTGTCTATTTGATGTTGCATAATTTCAAGATGGAAAAAGACAAAGTCGGTTCAAACCGTGGTAGGGGGGCATCAAAAAAGCAAACATCCACCCCTCGAAGGATATGGTCAAAGAAAGAAGAAGAAGTGTTAATGGTGGCACTCAAGGAGTTGGTGAGTAATGGGTGGAAGAGCGATAACGGTTTTCGAACCGGCTACTTGATCAAACTAGAGGAAGCAATACACAAGGTATACCCTCAGACTGACTTGAAGGCCGAACCTCACATAACATCAAAATTGACATCTTGGAAGAGGACATATGGTGCCATCATTTATGCACAATGAGACACTACCGGTGTTGGTTTCAACACTACTATGAACATGTTAGAGGTGACTGACGAACAGTGGGAATCCGTTGTCAAGGTATACTGCTACCAATTTATGTTAACAACTCTCTCAACCTATATTATGTATATGTGGTGTACTTGTTAAATTTGCTCATAACATATATCATTTTGATATATTGACTCGAATATGAGAGGAATGCGTTATAAAGAATGGTCATTTTTTCTGGATTGGATTGAAGTATTTGAAAAGGATCGTGCAACAGGCGAGGTGGCTGAAGATGTAACGGATGGGGCTAGCACTATGAAGAGTCAACGGGCTGCAAACAACAAATTTGATACTAAAATAGGTGATGATTTTGAGGATGACAACTACGTCAATCTCAGTGAACCTGACTTTGCTCGTCCTTCTAGCAACCGTATGAATGAGGACCAAAGTGAAAATACAACAGCCCCAAAAACCAAGGATCCAGAGCCGTCAATAAGAACAAGTCGGAAACGGAAAGCAAAACTGGATCAAGGTGACACTACTATGGTTACTCTACTTCAAGATTTGTGTCGTTCAACTGGAGACCGTCTTGAGATGATTGCTAAAAGGATTGGATATGATCATGATTTATGTGGAAAACGTGAGAAAGTGTTTGGATTGTTAGGTAATGTGTCGGGCCTAACAACGTTGCAAAAGATAGAAGTTTTGAAAATTATTGGGGCAAAGGTCGAGAAACTAGATATCTTCATGGGTTTGACGGAAGATGCTCGTGTGGTTTATGCCTTGCATCTGCTCACACAGAAGGAAGTTTAAAAACGTTGATTTGTTGGTTAGAAATTCTATGTTATGTATTTTGGGTGAATTGTTATTCGAGTTGTGACCATTTTGCGTATTATGACTCGTAAAATACACTATTTTTTGTAGTTCCATCATGTTTTGTACACATATTAAATGGGCTATTTTTGAAATGATGATATCATTCGAACAAGATATGCAGTGTATTTGCATTTCATCGCAGAACATGTGTGTTGACAACTATTAGATCAAACATTGTGTGGCTATACTTTGGGAACTTCATAAATGTTATAGTAGAAGACAAATAGGGAAAAGTTTATTACATTCATATATTGAAAAGATAGAGTTATTATCATATACCAAATAACTTTATACATGCATCATATATATATATATATATATATATATATATATATATATATATAAACATCACAAGTCCATTGCAAAGGACTTCTACATTAACATAGGAAAAAGAGGACATAAAACCGATATGCAAAATGAAAATTTGACGAGTACACACGACGTCGTCTTCAGACTATTTCTTACCAAGTGGAGAGTCCAACAACTTGAATGGACTAGATGATTCACATGAACTCGCTGCGGTTTTGGTAGGTGTTTTAGTTTCCATCTGCATGGATGATATCATGTTGGTTGGGGGTTTAGAAAGTGGCTTAAAACATTTGGGAATTTTTCCTGTACATGATTCAAGACTTACAAGAGCACGACATTCATTTTTGGCAGCAAGACCGAACAGTCTGGAACATGGTTTTTTCTCTCCGACAATGCCCGGTGACTCGACCTCCTGCTCGTTGTCCGAATCAGGGACGACTATAAGATAGTGAGCACTGTTTGGTTTAGCAAGCGATCCTCCATCTGAGCTTATGCAAATGACTTCTTGAGGCATAACCATCTCGGTTCCAAATAGTGCTTTCAAGTCGTCGTACATCAAATCTCCTTTATGGTAAAAAGCCTTTGCGAACTCATTCTCCTACGTGAACGGGTTTAGTTAGTCGTAATTATTTGTATACTGCATATATTACATGAAAAAAAATACATAAGAACAAGAATAAAAATATAGATACTATATCAATACCGCAAATATAGCTTCCCAAGCGAGGGACGTATGTGTGATTGTAGCGCTTGTTCCATTGAACCCCTTGAACATCTAGAATGGACTTGAGTACAGTGTAACATTTCTTGAGAATGGTAACAAGAGACAAAACCTCATCCCATGTAAACTCCTTATCCATCATGGTATTAACAAAGTCTTGTGCGCCTTGTAGAGACCACACATTATCGTCGTTGAAGTCCCAGTCACCGGTCTTCATATCCTCCATTAGTACTCGTATGAAGACGTTGACGGTATCCTCACTCTAGTTACCCTCATAGAAGTAATGATCATGTGGTTCAATGGAGAAAACACTCATTGCTAGTTGGATTTCGAATTCTATGTTTGTTTGTTGTTTCAATGCACAAAATTGTGTGTAGTATCTATATACATATATATACATAAGTAGAAGAAATGTTGTTGGTTGTAATCTCATTCAAGACATAAGTGGTTAGTAAGTTGGTTGTTCAATAATAAATACAAATAGTTAATGTTAATTAATAAACACATGATTGATAGATGTATAGTGCACAACCACCAAATCTCCAACATGTCAATTGCAAGATTGCTTCTAGTTCGAATCCATACAATTGGGGTTAACCCATACTTTTCTGACTTTCTAATTAATGAATCCTACAAAGGGAATATGAATGAGACATTGTTTGGTATATTGGGAAGGCAGATTTGTGAGGAATGTACATCACAACTTTTATTAAATGCACCAACAAAATATGACAAATATACATCAAAAACCATTTCATTAATTAACATCTATGTACATACCAAAGTTGGATCCAGTTTGCAAACAACAAAAGCCACATTATCTATATGTCTACAATTGAAATTACAAATGTTGCAAACAACACTTTAGCACTTATCAATAGTGCTTTCCCGCAACGAATCCAATCATAACAAGAGAAACGGCAGTGAAGATCAAAATCATGTTTAACACAACCCAAAAACAGAATGAATTTGTTAAAGGCTCTATTCTCAAGCCTTTTTCATTGATGTTTATGTGACGACCAAGTTATTCTGAATGCCTAGGCACTTCCGTACGAAGTTTTGAGCTCTCTCCGCTTGAATCTACAGTCGTCGAGTTACTGGTAGTTTTTGTGCTAAGTCGACTATCTTCATCACACCAAATGAAACTTTTTGAATGTTTTCCATCAACAGGACACTTATAAAAGAAATGTCCATGGTTTGTAGATCTTTCTCCAGCGCATAGCAAAAGCATAATACCTTTACCACAAGAACAAGGAGGGGGGGAAAATTGTCCATGTCCATGTCCAGACGTCCTGTATAATTCAAACATACGTATAATGAATATTAATTCACAAACATGAATATACATATTGCAACATAGGGGACATAATTGCATACAAATGATACTACACTGGTACAACGTTATAGATAACGTAATTCAATCCTAGTACAACATTCTATGTATTTTGGAATTAACAAGCAAAACAATTATCCCAACTTATGTAGTGAATACCAATATATTTCTGTTTGCATAATCTCAAACTCCAAGCCGAAATATTTCAACATAACTATGGTAAAAAAACTATTATACGCCCAACACATTATGTGATACACATAAATTCCAAAACGACGAAGATGTATATCTGCAAATTCGTATATGAATTATCAAACCCTGTTCTAATTTTTCAACATTCGTCTATGAATTATCAAACCTTAAACAACAAACTACACATATATTCAAATTTTGAAAATCTACAATGTGTTCATCTGTAGAAATACCACATAACGAACGCAAACCATATGTAAGCCTAATGACCACGATAGCCCTCAAAGATTTCGATTTTGAGTATATAAAATTAGTATTAGATCGGGATTTATTCAAATATGCATACCTGGACGGAGTGGGCTCTTCAAAAAAAGTCGCGATTGAGAAGGTGGGTCGGGGAGAATCGGGTCGCCGACGAATCCCTTTCAGACGCAGAAGAAAACGTGAGCACTGTAGAAAAACCCCTACCTTCGTCAAATACATAATACATGGATGTGAAGGTCTTTTTTCCAATAATGCAGGGGTATAATGGTCATTTCATATGTAGTGCAATGGTCCTAATCATGGACACTTATTTCCTACCAAAGGGCCGCACCCATATCGGACCTTAACTCAATCTGGGCCTTCATGACAATCGGCCCAATCATGGAGATAAAGGGGCAGGCCTACCAAACGACCCCTAATCATTAAGATAAAGTCTAGTATGAAAATTTTCATACATGAAAAAACTTTAATTTACAATCAAATTATCTGTAATTGGTGAAGGTAAAACAAAATTGAGTGGTTCATGGTTCACTCGGCCCAAGTGGTTCATGGTTCACCCGGCCCGAATAGGTCAAAATTTAGGGTTCATTATTTAATGTTTAGGGTGTAAATGGTTGATTTAGGACAATTTTATAGATTTTCATACATGAAAATTTTCACACTAGACCTACTCAATCATTAATGTTAATTATAGAATATGTACATAGCTTTAAACATTTTTCTTCCAGAAAGCGTCTTTTGACTAATTTAGTAGGTATTCAAATTTTAACAATAGTATTTTGAAACTAGTTAGGATAAATTTGCGAACTTTCTACATACTATTTGATTTCTGGGGTTAGGGGTGATTTATAGCACATTCCCCCAGAACTTTTATTTTTGCCTTAAAAGCGAGAAGATGATAAATGAGACATTTGGTTTGTTTTGAGCGGGAAGATGCAAAATTGAAGACATATCACAGTATCCTTTCTCACTGTTTTTTTTTTTAAATGTGAAAATCATTAATTAAGTATAAAGGTACTCAAGCCCAAAAATTTATAAGAACATAAAATGTACAACAACTAAAGGAAAGAATTAAATAAAGAAGGAATACAAGACATATAATTCGACTCTCAATCGATACGATAATAATGGAAAAGAATGAGAAAAATGAGTCTTAATTCATTTCCACGACTGAATTTGATTCCATCCAATATGTTCCCCGCAGAGCTCGTCTTCTCTTTGAAAATAGATTAGTTTTGTGATTTTTTGATTCTCCATAAACACATTGCCAGATTACAAGAAAAACTTTTTTAGAATTGATGTCTTTCCGAAATTGGAGAACTAGGCCTTGTTTGTTTATAATGTGGGATTTTGATCTTGTTTGTTTACCCGAATTTTGGTATAGCATTTTAAATACATGATCTTATTTATTTTATTTTTTTCAAACACAATTTTCAATACACTATCGATCATATATCACACACTTTTTAATTATTGATATATACACAACTCAACATTTTCTCTCCTCTTTTTCTTCTTTACATACTTTACACACAATTTTCAATGAATAACACTCCTATAAACCCTCAATCTTTACCATTTTAGAGGCTTCTATATTATTTTAGTGACAAACAAATCATGTCTTTTTATACATGAGAAATATTAGATAATCTGAAAAATTATACTACATATAAGATTTTTTAGATAAAATTTGAAAATATATTATAGTATATATACACTTATCCATGTACATTTATTAAAAATTAATATTAAAAGTTTCAAGAAATTGAGAAATTAAACCCATGATGAAATCAATGAGAGAACAACACATGTCAGAAAATCTAGTCATGACTAGCATGATGTTTAGGACAAATTTATGGGACCAATTGCAATTCAAACTCGTCCGACTCTAATCCGGAGGGGTACATGCATGTTGGAAGCTTGGAGATGAGGTAAACGTGCGAAATTGGGAACAACCTTGACGGTGTAATGATTCAAAGTTTTGGATCAATTCACCTCTATGGCCTGATCTTGACCAATCTTGGATACAGGCTGACCTTTTCATTCAAGGTACAAGAACCGGGGAAGTGGGAAGTGTCATTACTTGAAGAGTTATTTTTGTTGCATGATGTTCAACGAATTTAGTGTAGCATTATTCCCGTATAATGGCAGTGAAGTCCGCTTATAAACTTTTGGAAAATCTAGTTCACAATCAAAGCATGGAAGCCGAGGGTGATTGGAATCGGGTGTAGAAGCTCAAAGTTAGGGATGGCAACAGGGCAGGTTTGGACACAGATAAACGGGTCTGAGATGGGTCTGGTCTGGTGTATTTGGATCACTCCCTTTGGATGGGCACACCAAAGTCATAGGTTTATGCGTGGTGTTGGAAGTCTCAAGTACAGAATTTCGTTGCAATTGCTATTTTCTCATAAGCTATCTTGCAAGAATCTTCCTTTGTCATTGTCATCGACTTAAGAGAGAAATTCAACTGTAAGACTTTGATTAGTCTTATAGATTACTTTGTCATGAGTCCATCTCTGTTATTATTCTGTTAGGATCGAAAATGTAAACTCACTAATTAAAACGTACTACGTACAATTCTGAGCATAGGTAATTATTTTCCATGGTCATTTGGTATGAAATGATTTAGAGATCGTATTATGTGGGTGACTCGATCCCACTCTTATTCAGAATGCCTTATTTGGTACGCTGAATTACACAACTGAAATAGTTGGCAAAAATCAAAATTGAGATTTTAATGAAAATCCACTCACACCCACTAGGTCAAGTCAGTCTACCCCAAGTGATGGTAAGTCAATCGAATAGAAATAGTCTCTTAAGATTGAGATTTAACTATATGCATTGTTCTAGACTCTTTAACTTGGTTCAACCTATTCTAATTCAACATACACTGTATAGTTTGTTTATTCTGAAGATTTTATTTTTCCAAATATTGATTTGGTCAGAGTTGATATTTAAGGGCAGTACACACAGAGGCAAAGAAAGGTTTATCAATATTCATAGTCAAGTCCATCCTCTTCTCATTGGAAATTAATTTATCCTTACATCTTCAGATAATCTTGTCTTGTTCATTGAAAAATGAATCAAAAACTCGACTGGAGATTTCTCCCCCTAATCCTGGTGGTACTAGGAATCCGGAGCTGTTTGTCTCAAAAAATGGTCTGTACCGAACCTGCAGCGAGCCGTTTCAGTGTGGCAGGTTCGACGATTTAGGGTATCCATTCTACGGAGGAAACCGGCCCCTTTCGTGCGGCTATCCAGGCTTCGAGCTCGACTGTACGGGGGACGATGACCCCCTCATAACCACAGCATCAATGACCTACCGAGTCGTTGATGTTGAAAACTCGACGCGAACTCTCAAGGTCTCGAGAGACGACCTATGGAACACAATCTGTCCTCCGTCTCTCTCCAACACAACCTTAAATTTCAGCCTTTTCGATTTCTATTCACCTGCCAATGACCAGAACATCACCGTATACTACGGCTGCCCTCCTGGTATAGCGTTCCCTAGTCAGTTCATTTGCAACCTGAGCGGGATAAGCGGCAACAAGAGTTTCTTCGCAGTTGCTACTACGCCCTTTGGACAAACTGGCACCATATGCAGCAGACACATCAGTGTTCGAGTGAATCAAAGCGCGGCCGAAGAGTTAGGAAATGTTAACACTGCATCCAGGAATCTACTAGAGGATGCACTTCGAACTGGCTTTTCGATCCGCTGGTCTGCGGATGACAACAGCTGCCTTAACTGTGTGGGATCGGGTGGGTTGTGTGGGTATAGTCCGATATCCGCCTCGTTTGCTTGTCACTGCGCTAATGGTACTACTTCTGAATCCACTTGCAATGGAAATACAGGAAATACAAACGGTACGTTAATGATTCCACCCCTGTTTCTTCACTTTCTTGAAACGTTAGATTATTTCAGAAATAATCAAACAACGCCTCTGAAAAACGCCTAAGTTTAAATGAATCCTTAACCGCATCTTTTTCATGGTGTTATGGAATTATTAATATACTTTGGCATAAATTAGTTCTGATTTTGCGTTGAAAAGCATATCCCGTGCACAGGCTATCGTGATTTTTGGTATTGATAGTTATATGTGATGTCTTGTACTAATGAAAATGGTCTTTTCTTTTCCTTTTCACTGACCAAGTAAATTTATTGGTATGCCACAATTTACAACCTAAACTAGTAAAATTGGAGATGAAGGACGAATGAATAATGGAATTAGTGCTTGGTTAGGAAACACTTTCTGAGATTTTGAGAGGTTCTCTGATAAATTGCGTTCTTTAATATTTTGTATAATAAAAGTTCTCGTGTAATATCATATATATAATTCTTTTTCTTTTCTTTTTGATAAAAAAGAAAAAACATATCTATGTCAAAAAAAAAATTTAATTAGTTTTCGTCTTAAACATTTGTTTGATTAACACCAAAGAATATTAAAATAGTATATTTTCATAATTGGACTTTTAGTGGGTAGGGTTCGTAGCATTTGTGCTGCAAAGGAGAAAAGGAAAAGGAAGCTATCAATCATGTTCTAATGTTTAATATTTTTCTTTCAGGACATAAAATGCGTGTAATATTAGGTAAACCCTCTACTTTTACATGTATTATTTAGGGAGTGTTTTGAAACACTAAAAACATCTTTCAGAAGCACTTATTTTTAAAGCTCCCTTTCACAGCTTTTGAAAATAAATGCTTCTGGAAGTTGTTTTAAGTGTTTCAAAACACACTCTTAGTCTAATGTTCCTATGCTTCTACACAATTGTGGAATTGTCAATTTCCTAACCTATATCCTGCCTCTATAAAGGTATTCCACTAGGTATAACTGGTCTAATTATATTGTCCATCATCACCTACTACATTACAAAATGGTGCAGAGTGCACCATGAAAATAATCAAAATGTCAGCAAATTTAATGTCGACAAATTTCTACTCAACCATGGATCTCTGGCTCCAAAGAGATATAGCTACAACGAAATCAAAAAAATTACAAAATCCTTCACAGATAAGCTAGGCCAAGGAGGATATGGAATTGTGTACAAAGGAGAAATACCTGATGGTCAGATTGTTGCAGTGAAAGTCTTGACCCAGACTCATGATAAGGCGGAAGACTTCATAAACGAAGTTGCCAGCATCAGCAGAACCTCTCATGTCAACATTGTCAACCTCCTGGGATTTTGCTACGATGGAAAGAAAAGGGCTTTAGTCTATGAATTTATGCCCAACAAATCATTAGACAACTTCATTTCCAATATCGATCAAGAATGTTCCTTGGAGTGGGAAAAGCTATTCCAGATTGCAGTTGGCGTTGCTCGAGGTCTTGAGTATCTGCACAGAGGTTGCAACACGAGGATCGTTCACTTTGACATCAAGCCTCAGAACATTCTTTTGGATGAAGACTTCAGCCCGAAGATATCTGATTTTGGGCTTGCTCAATTGTTCAAGAAGAAGCAAAGCATAATATCTACAGTTGGAGCAAGAGGAACTGTAGGGTACATTGCTCCTGAAGTATTTTTCAGAAGTTTTGGAGTAGTTTCTCATAAATCAGATGTCTATAGCTATGGAATGATGCTTCTGGAGATGGCTGAAGCAAAACAAATCGTGGGACCTGGGGTAATTCAATCAAGTGAAAGTTATTTTCCTGACAGAATTTACGAGTATGTTTTGCTCAATAACAAAGAGTTAGGTGATGTCATAGCTGAAGAGAAGGAAGAGACCAAAAGAAGAATGTTATTGGTAGGACTTTGGTGCATTCAGACAGCTCCATCAGATAGGCCATCGATGACCAAGGTTGTGGAGATGTTAGAAGGAAATCTTCAGTCTATTCAAATTCCTCCAAAGCCACTCCTCTCTACTCCTAAGCAGTCTGTCCCACAATTTTCGTCTTCATTCTCTGTATTTATAGAGACGGAATATAACTCAGAAGGTTAGGTTCTGGATGACAATTTAATTAAGTGATAAATACTTAGATATCACTTCAATTGTAATTGAATCCTTTTGGAACAATCTTTTCGATGAATATATTTTGCGCAGAAATCCCTGCCCCAACCCCTCCACACACCACACAAAAAAAAAAAAAAAAAATCCTACTATGCCCTTTTCTTAATTTTTGTGATATGTTTCATTTATTGAGAAACAAGAATCTGTGTGAATCAACAAAGGGTATATTAGTCACATTCTATACAAATAAGTATAGGTATTAAATGACTTTCTTAATTTATGTGACACTCGAAAACGACATTAAATTGGAACACAGGAAGTATATGATATGTTGCCAATATATAACAAGTTCCAAGAACATACCCTTCTCAAGGCGTTGAATGTCTTTCTGATTTAGCACTATGCCACCTCACCACTATAGAAACTTCATATGATTCACAAGACGTTATATATGTGTTGAATAGGCTTATCAGCTTCTGTAACTAATTCTTCTCATCTGAAAGCCCGGCCTGTAAATTTGTGCATTAACTGATATATAAATGAACCGAAGCATAGAGATTCCTTATTCACATTTTAAAATATGGAAAAATGAAATCAGCTTGAGGCTTTCAGGTAAAAGAGATTCGTCAGAGAGAATTCAACATATCAATCTGCCATGAGTTAGTCATGCACAGAGTAAAAAAATGAAAGGAGAAAGCATAGGTTACCAGTTTCCTCTTCAGATCACAGATTGTCTGCTCTCTTTGCTTGGTGAAGAACTTCAATGACTATTGAACAGAAAAGGTAAATTCAGGTACTTAGCAAACAAAATCAGCTAAAACTGGGGAAAGAAAATAGAAAAAAGATGCTTTTATTGAGATGAACTCAAATACTTACTCCAAGTCTTTGGATTTCCAGTGATCGAGATAATGCCTCTCTCTTGTTAAGCAAATTAACTGCTGGTGACTTCGGGCGTTTATAGTTTTTCCCTCGATAAACTATAATTGCATGGCCTTCTTTAACTTTAACTACATCAATCAGAATCCCACCACTTTCTACCTCAACAAATCTAGCTGAATGCATGACCTGTGAAATTATTTTCTGCATTGTAATCACTTTAACTACTTCTCTGTGCTTCCAATGCTGATGCATTCCTTCTATGACACCATCATAAACCCCACGCCTTCCTGAAGCCATAACATGTTAAATTAAAGCATATATGAGCATAACAATTATATCAGAGTGTATATTATTATTAATTTATTTAACAATTATAGACAACAAAAGAAAAGGATTCAATTAAGATAAAATGCAAGCAATGAAAGCTTTCTTCTTACCAAGCACTAAGCTGCTATCAATCCTTAACCCCATCTCTCGCAAGCATACTCTTTCTTCTTCAGATATAATTTCCATATCTGGATCTTTCTCAGATAATGTTGATGCATTTTTCAGTTTTTCCAGTTCCTTCACCGATTTCTCAATCTTCCTCTTAAGCTGTAAAGTAAAAGCTAGGTATTACCATTTTTTACTAGCCAGATTCATGTAAACAAGTATAAAATCTTACGATGAGAAGACTTCGTTCTTGATCTTTGAGTTCGTTCTTGAGTCTTTCCTTTTCTGATTCCAGTTGAATGTCAACCTCAGTCTTCTCTTTTTTCAGAATCCCAATTTCTGAGTCAATGTTATGAAATTCTGATAAAGTTCCCATTGTGCCAGAGTAAAGTAAATGCTCATCAGTGATGGAAAAGCTTTCACTTGCTTTTATTCTTGCAGCTTCTTCTTGAAGCTGGCATCTTGTGAGCTCCATTTCTCGTTCAGAAACTACTTTTGCAACATCAGAAGGAAGGAAATCATTGCCTCTATATAGAATTATCAAGAACTTATTACGCAGCAAAAGTACTCCTCCAGTTAGACGCTACATCAGGAGCAATATGATTTTAGATGAACATAATTTTCATTCATTTGAAAAGACTAAGTTGAAATACGTACATTCTAGTTCTACATTGGTTTCATAACAGAAACAATTAGAGCAATATAATCTAAAACACAAACATATAAATTTATATCATATGTCAATCAGACTTGCCTTGAGTTCATTAGCCATTTGCTCATTATCTGTGTTTTGGACCCCCCACTTCAAAGCAATCTTTGCTATATGGCATTTTTCCCAAAATCTTAGGATAGCTGCAACCAATCCCTGAAGATTCCTGTTTCTTCCTTTATGAGGAACAAAAACAATTTTCTATCAGAACTATGAGCACAACCTACATTTACGAACTTAATATTTCAATAGAATACACATACTAATGCAAACAATCAAATTCGAAAACCAAAATATGTAAATCCATATCATAAAAACGCGTCAAGCTGCAAATCAACCCTAAATCTTAATAATAATGATAAGACTATACCAAGAACAAAATGAGTTGGCAGAGGGCGAGCAAGTTTCCTCAGATATGTAAGCTCAGCATCGGTCAGCTTTGATCTAGTAAAAGGCAGAGAAAGCCTAAAAGGCGTCTTGTATCCAGGAACAAGTTCTGGAAGCAAGTCTCCATCAACAGGCATAGGCTTATGCATCCACCATCAGCAAAGCGTGGGCCCAACCCATCGAGTAACCTATCACCTTCCCTCTCATAGAGTGACACCATATGCAGACTCCCCCCTTTATCGTCTTTCTCATGGATCACGTGACCTGGACCACTTCTATCAGAATTTGCTGGAGCAACGTATGTGGCATTTCGATAATTCATAATCGAGGAAGAATTTATTTGGTCACTAGCTTTGGAATCTGACAGATAATTGCACCCTCTATAAACAGCAAGAAAGCTTTTATTCCTCCAAACAACGAGCCCTCCAGTCTTCATCTGCTTAGAAATATAGTAATATATATGCAATCAACAGAACATTGTAAACATAGAACAAGCTGGAACAGAGGGAGAGCATATCTTCATCGGAGTAAATTCTTTCACATTTTATTAAGTCAAAAAAGTGACATGATATCCTGAATATGAGGGACTTTCAGAAAGGACTATGAAAAGATAAGACAATAGGCATGCCCGAATGCATCCAAGATAGAGGATTAAAAAAGTGCAGAAACTTGTCATGAATGAGAATTGAAACAATAAAGCCAGCATGAACATAAATCTTGCACAAAATATATACACTTCTCTAATGCATTGCCTACTTATCACTATTATCTTCCCTACTAACCTCAATAATTTCTTGAGCTCTGTCCATATTTCGGGACAAGGGAATTTCAAATTTAATCAACGCAAGCTCGTTATTTCTCCAAGTAAGATGAACTTGATCAACAACAGCTTGAGTCACCCCAGCTTTCATAACTTTAACCCATTTCTTTATAAGTGCAGCCTCATTTCTCAGTCTTTCGAGCAACACTCCATCAAGGCTCAATTCAGCAGCCGTTACCAACTTCTCCATTTTCACCCTCCTAATTATCATTTTCTCATCCCTCTCCCATGGAAACTTTTTTAAATTTCACTTTTCTCTCCACCTTCGACAACTGGATATCGAATTCATTACTTTTGAAATTCTCCTGCACCACCTCATGATCTTCTACTTCAACATTTCTTTCATAATCCCCATTTCCCCAGAGGACTCCTGGTGCGAATTTGAACTTTCTATTTTCTAGGGTTTTGCCAATTTCCTCTAAATTCTGCGTTTCTTGGAGATTCTCAGTGCCTTTCAAGACTTTCTTCATTGCTAACCTGCCTCTTCCACCGCCCACTTTGCCAGTTAAATCCACATCAGGACGTTTTTCATTTCTACCAGCACTGAAACCCTTTTTACTTCGCGGCTTCATAGATTCCATTTCATTGGGCTTAACAGGGAGAGGTTCATTCATCCACGGAGCAGTGGGAGCTTTAATTCGTGAACGAGAATGCGGTACTGATTCTGAAGATTTTACACATGAATCCATGCTTCCATTTTCGATGCTGCTTCCTTCATTTTTTGTGCTGTTTCTGCCATTAGAGGGAGAGCTACAAACGGCGATGATACTATATTTAGAAGAACTACAAGAGATAAAAGGAGTCGGAATTTTGGTAGGGTTGCAAGGGAAAGAGGTGACGGCGTTTGAGAAATGGGAGAGGAATACAGAAGCAGACATGGTAGGGTTATTGGTGAAGATACTGCAAAGAAAAATGAAATGTTCTACTTACGAATTGATTCAGTCGAACAATCAACTACAGATGGAATTTGATTTTTTCAGAATTTTTCCTCTGTCTTCGCCGGAAATTGGAGCGATAATGTGGTGGCGCCACCGCACTTACGGTGGAATGTAGATTGGAGCTTATCTGATTTCTAGTTCAATATACCCGGGAAAAGGAAACGTAAATCAGGAAGATATTTTCTTCTTCCACTTTTACTTATCAAATGATATTATTCCATTTAGATAAAAAAAAATAGATAAAAAAACAACAAAGCTCGTGTCTTGAAATGAGAAAATTTGTTCACAGTTAACAAACAATTATACTCCCTCCTTCTTTTTTTTTTTTTTTAATTTAGTATTCGATCCGAGTATCGATTAATCCGGATAATTCGTAATATAATCAAGCATACGAATGGATTATTGAATTTGACCCCTTTATAGTCCATTTTGTATTTTATTATAACAAAGTCTAGTATGAAAATTTTCATACATGAAAAAACTTTAATTTACAACCAAATTCTATAATTGGTGAAGGTAAGATAAAATTGAGTGGTTATGGTTCACTCGGCCCAAGTGGTTCATGGTCAATCTTAGTAGAATAGATCATAATTTAAGATTCATTATTTAGTTTTTAGAGTGTAGATAGTTGATTTATGGACAAATTTTTATAATTTTCATACATGAAAATTTTCACACTAGACCTAGTCTTTTATTATATATGTATTTAAATATTAATGAGAGCAAAGGGTAGTCTACAGTGATCTTAAATATGAGGGTCAGCATTCTCCACCGTAAATGGAGAGTCTAAATTGGACCCTTGAATACATAGATACACATGAATATGTATGTATATGTGTAGAGGCAATTGAACATTTATCGCAGGCAGTGGATCCAACTCTTAAAATGGAGCTTTTTTTGTTGGTTGATTGTCCTATTAGGCTGTGCACATCACCATGTACAACATTCTAATAATATGTATATGTTGGATGTTTTACATAGTGTACACAGCAGGGGCAGCATGTACAACACTCTTAAATATTTCCCAACACATTCACCAGTCAGTGAATACTGAATACTGTGTCTGTTTGAAGGTACAGACTCAAGTGCCTCAGTATGACATTTCAGAACAAACCATCATTCCATAATAAACCTTCGAGTCGTAACGCACCAAACTAAACCTCATTCATCTTTTTGAACCAACCACGCTCCCAACTCTTTTACACTAGCTATCAACCACTGTACCCCTTGAACCACAATTCTCCAAAGCAATCAAACAGCCATTAAAGATATATGGTTGTTTGTAAATAACTAACTACCCTTCCCTCGAATCCTCATATTTGAAAACAGCTACTCATCTGTGATCTCCCAAAAACTTGCAAGTCTTCAAATTTGAGAACAGAATCCTCATATTTGGAAACAACTACCCATCTGTGATCTCCCAAAAACTTGCAAGTCTTCAAATTCTACGTATCAGTAGCAAAAAAAGCTAGATGGCTTATTGGCCGTTTAGTGACAAATTTTCCCCCAGGCAGAAATCTGCTACCGGCATGACATCTTTTTCAATAACTACCGGCATAAACTCATCCTTAGTCAAGGATAACCGCCTACAGGCAACCTCTAACAATTTGTTGCTATTTCCAGAATTTATCGGAACGTTGAAAGAAACAGAAGGAAGGGAAACGCAATGAGAAAATAACACCAGGAAAGAGAAAAATTGAAACTAATCTAATGACTAGTAGCCAAATCAGGAAAAACCAAAAAAAGGAACATAATGTACCTCAAAATCAGAAGAAGGACACAAAGCAAATTTGAAAGATGGGAAGAAACCACATCTAGACAACTGAATATCAGAAATTGTTTAACCAATTAAGAGTCTGGATCCCATTTCACCATACTCCTTACAACAAGGCAATGTCCTTCCAACATGATTGATACAAAGGTATTGGATGGTTGAACCAAGCACGCTTTAACAAAAGGTCATATAGAACTCAACAATTAGTTGTTTCTGCCCCAACTTCTCTAGTACAATCATAGGATAGAAAAATCAACGAACGTTCAACAAAATGTACAGTTAATGCACACATGACTGGAAAACCCAATGCACCAGAAAACAACTGTAGGACTCTTTTACACAATGTACACTACATGTTCTTGGCCTCGTCTTCAGCTGGATCGCGAAGAGTTCCAAACATCCAGTCCATCCATATCGTGTAGTGGCCATAATTGTGGCGATACGTGGTGTGGTGAATGGTATGGTAGCCAGAACCCATAACGGGCCATAGTTTCGCGTGTATGCAGTCGTGAATGTTCGCAGTCCATATGCCCTCGATGAATAGAAGGGCTATGTGGGTTGTGAAGTGCACTGGCAACAGGAAGAGACATATGACGTGGGGAACAGCATGAAGTATACCGTCCAGAGGGTGGAAAGCAAGGCCTAGTTGGAAAGGAGACAATATAAATCATGCATAACAAAGTCATAAATTTCATTATAATGCCATAAGTTAGGTAGAAATTAAAGAATGTAAACTTAAAATAGGATAAGATTGCTTGTAGGATGTCAAAGTGCACAACTACATCTTTTATCTATAATACGTTCACATTACAAAGGTGGAATAGAGTCATGAAATTTCCCAGCCAGCACCGAAGTTCAGTAATCAGTGAAAAAAAAGTTTAAAGATCTTTTATTAATGAGGGAATGAGTAAGAAGTGAAAAGATATTGTAACGTATTTAAAAAGTGAGATACTTGCTTTATGACATGCTATAATTTCCATAGAAAAAAGTACGGGAACGTGAATTTAAATAAATGAAAGTTAAACACCTATAGGCATCATTATATTACTACTAACACTGAATTTGCTAGGTGGTATAAAAGAGCGAAAGCCTAAACTTGATGGATCCTGTATGTTTTGGAGACGTGTAGGCACCCTAACAAGTGATGAACTCGTTGTGCTAGAGGCAGAAAAGTAGAAGAACACTAGTCGCAAAAAGTAATTGAAACTGCAATGATATCAGTACTTCATTCGTAATATAGACCTTATATGAGGAAGTGAGACAAGTCCACAAAATCTCAGCTTCTTTCAAGTAAACTTAAGACAAAACAAGTTTTCATTTGATAAGGCATTAAGTACCAAGAGACTATCAATATAAGCATCACAACTCGTACTAAGTGATCTTCTTTGTAGCGGGGGTCATGTTGCCGAAACTAAACTAACATTTTGATAAACTCATCCAAGGTTAGTGCTTGATGCAACAGAAACTTCACTTTTTAGAGTGCTGTATAAGAAAAGAGTATTTCTATTTTATAACAAAATGCTCGAGAGAGAACAAGAAGTTACCAGCAAATGGGGAAAGCGTATTTTGCTTGTTATAAATATGATGTGTGGCGTGAAGATACTTGTACAAAGGTTTTATGTCATGTAACTCTCTATGCATCCAGTATATCCCAAACTCTACAATCACAAGATAGACCATCAGATAGAAAAGGTAGGCAGCCAACCCAACATCGCTTATCCTCGAAAAGCATTTAGTCCATCCATTTTCTATCATGTACTCTGAAACTGTTGGAAGAGCAGTGTACCATGGCATAGCTTTCATGGCCACTTTTATCTGCAAAAGCATGGCTTTTCTCGAAGGAATTGCATCTGTAATTAAACAGGTCATCAGTAAAACATATTCCATAAAGATTTACATTCTTCACTTGCAGAAAGTTAATTAACTAGTCAAATGGAACACCAGAACACAGAATTGGACGATCTAAAATTTGGTTGGTACCAGAATTTGAACACAGAAAAGGAATAAAAAAGAACAAGATTTAGATCTATAAACTAACGAGTTCCTTAAAAGCATAACCTTACTGCCAGTCAACTATGTGAAAAGGAGTTTTCATGGACGAACAGCATCAGATATGAATTTATTTTAACTTTTGCAATAAAACTTTAATCTCAGTGAAAAAGTTTTCAAGTAGGTCAAATGTACAACCAGATCACGAGATATATTTATATAACATTTAACCTAAATAATATACATACAAGTACAATAAGCACAGCCCTAACCCCTGCCCAAAAGAGTGAAAAAAAAAATCAACACCACATAAGGGGATTGAGAAGGGGAAATCATATGGATTCAAATTTGTGAAGTAAAGGAGGTCAAAGAACCGTGAAAATGTAGAAAAATACAACATCAAACATCAAAACATGCAACACCATAATCCACATTACCACGATTCATGGCCTTTTGTGGAAACGACACACATGAATAACTTACCTAAATCCCTTAATATTAGACCAATATTCAAACGAAAGTTTCAAACAGTGTAAGCAACATTAAAAGGGGAAATTTGCGTTAACTGAAATAATAACAATTCAATCAGATCGACAAATTGAAATTGATGTTAATTAGCGAACGAAAACAGAAATTGCGGGGAACAAACCTTTAGGAACGTAAACATTGTGCTTCAAATAGAAGATATAGAAACACCATAAGATTCCGGAAACCAGATAATGCAAGGTTCCACCAATGTAGTTGCGGAGCCACCCCTGGTAGAAGTGAGGGAGTTGCGCCAACCATTTCTCCGGCAATATTGGGCCCAAAACAATGTGGTTGTACCACGACGTTTCTTCGACGAAGAGCTTCAAGTGATCGTCCATTTCGACGGCGGCGGTGACGGCGACTGTGGCGGCTGGGCCGATCGATTACGTGAGAGTTTGTGGACTGTCGCCTCTATTTGTTTATTCAACTTTTTAGCTGTACTAGACTAGTAGTCCGTTTATACTCCAATTTAATATTTCGGTAAGAAAATATAACTTTTTTTTTCTTTTTTCATTTTGTTTTGTCAAAATATACTTCCACATAAATTTTACATTTTCTCATTTTGAATATTAATTTCAGTTTTATATTTTCTTTTTTAAGAAAATTATGGCTCCACTTTTTTAATAAATTATCTCTATTTTTACTTAAAATTATATTAATTGTCACTTAATTAATATTACAAATACACATATTTTATCTTTATTTCTCTATCTTTTATTTTTCTAAATGCAAAATTATATAGAGATACTATTAAAAAAGAATAGATTCTCTACACCAAGGGATATTATACAACTAAAGTGTTTTTTTTTTTTAGAAAACCCATATTTTTAGTCCATTCTCATTTAAAAAGTTCTTTTTTATCAATGTTATTTATTTCATTCTTTTTTAGTCAAGGGAATACCCTTAAAGAAGTTAACAAAAAATTAAAAAAAATAGTGGTACGGGATTAATATAGTGTAGTACGAAATTAATTAAATTGTTGTACAAATTTAAAAATAATGGTACAAGTTGAATTAAATTATAGTATGCAATTTGAAATGATGGCCAGACGTGTTGTTAAAATAAGGTGGTAGACGGGGTTGAAATAAGTGTGGTACGGTAGTGATAGTGGTACAGGTTGATAAAATGGTGGACGGACCGAAAACGATATTTACAGACTGAAGTGATATAGTGGTACGGGGTTAATTGAAGGGTGGTACGGGCTGAAATAATATTGGTACGGAATGTATATATGATAGTACGAACTAAAATAATGAAAGCATAAAAAATGGTAAAGTTGGAAAAAAATATATTATCTTGACTAAAAAATAATGATTATAAATTTTATGACAAAAAAGAACTTTTATTTTTATTTTAGGTTATTTATAAACTTATCCTTTTTTAAATGTATGATTATTTTTTCTTGCACTTTTCATTTAAAACAGTCGTATTTTAAAAAGTGCTCTTCAATTGCAAAATATATTGATTGCATACAAGATTTTATCATTAAAAAAGAGTATAACGCTATCCACGCTTTTATTTTATTGTTCGAGTAACATATGGATGTATGGTTACACTGTTAAATGAAAATAATTATTATTGTTTATTAAAAATAATTAATATTGATTAATTGATATTTCCTCCTTAAAAGTCACTTTATAATTTTAATCACTAATATAAAATTAGCTCGCAAAAACGCGTGTAAAAGTCAAACAGACATAAGATTGATAGACGGAGGTAGTATTTTTTAGTAAAAAAAATTAGTATTACTTAAAACTAAAAATATAGTACTCCCTCCGTCCTGATTTAGATTGTCCAAATATTATTTGGCTCGTGTTTTAGCGAGCGAGCTATCTATTACAGTATTATTTGAAATGATAAAGAGATTTTTAAGGTGGGATATGATAGTCCTACCCCCATCTATCCTATCATATGCCTCTTTAAAAGTTACTTTATCATTTCATATACTAATAAACAATCCGCTCGCTAAAACACGAGTAAAAAGTAAAATAACCAAACAAAATCAGGATGGAGGTAGTAGTATTTAAGTTACATTATGAATTGATACTTAGAAATATTTGTTTTACATTACCAAATGCATCGTGCTACTCAGGTAAGAATGGTCATTTGATTTCCAGGTACGATGGTGCCCAATTTGGTCGGTTTTTGCTTCAAAAGTTTTGGAGTTCAGGTTACACGAACCCAAAGTAGGATTTTGATTCGATTTCAGGCAATACAAAATGTTTAAAAAAATATTAAAGGTTTCTCGGGGTTTAGGTGTTTTAGACAAATTGAAGGGTGCAACTTAAAATTCTAAACCCCAAGAGAAACCCTTAAAACCCTAAAATTGAAGGGTACGACTTATATTACAAAAGGATATTAATCGTGACAATTGAAAGGTTAAATCTGTAAAAAAAAAAAATTAAGAAAAAGTTTCACATACCAACTCAAAACAAAAATCATATTTTCAATTTTTCTAAACCCTAAAATTTTAGAAAATCATAATAATTTCAGTTAACGGATAAACTAAACTTCAAGAAATTAAACTCGACTCTTTCATACTTCCTCCCTGAATCTCTAACTTCCTCCCTGAATCTCTATTCTTCCTTCTTCATTTGGTGAACGAAAAATTCATATAAATATTGTTAGGATTACACGTGTCAAGTCAAGCTTAGCCTACAAATCAAACAAATGGCTATGCTTGCTGGTTGGGGTTGGATTAATAATTTATACATATTTAATAACAAAATATTGAGCCAAAAGTTGGGCCAAAAAATTGTTATAATTTTGTAATAAAATTTTAAACATCTTAACAAATTTGATGTAGCTAAAATGGTATAACAAATACTCCGTATTTTTTATCTTCTTTGTATGCAAAAGTACAAGGTTCAATTCCTCATATCTACCATATATATTAATTATTTTTTAATATTCTATAAATTATTAATATTATTTTTGAATATTAACTAGATCTATTTATACATATATAATACCAAAATATTATACCAAAAAAGAAAAAAAATTCAACAAAAAAATTATTACAAAATTTTGAACTAAATCTATATATACATATATAATAACAAAATATTATACCAAAATAGAAAAAAAATTCAACAAAAAATTATTACAAATTCATCATAAAATTTTAAAATTGGCACATTAATGATTAATAATATAAAATGTTATATTTTGTAGTTGATATATATATATATATATATATATATATAATATATATTTTAAATCAGCTACTCCTTCCATTTTTTTTTTAGATTCCTCACTTGATTTTGACACGGGTTTTGATGAGGAAATTCTTTATTAATATTTGAAGGTATAAAATAGATTTTTGATAAGGGTATTTTGTCAATTTTAGTGAATAAGATAAAAAATAAGTTATTTTTGTATGTAATTATTAGTGACATGTGATGTAATTTAGTGATGTTTGTAAGGGGTAGAATGAATGTATAGTTATTTTATTGCTATTTTAAGTATGAGATAAAAGATGGACTTTTGAGATTTTGAGCAATCTGAAAAAGACAGAGAAGTATTTGTATATATGAAAATGTATAATTTATATACTTATTTGTATGATAATATTACATGATATTTGATTTAAATTAATTAGTCCAATTACCATAAATTAGTTGCATGAGCTATTGACATTAGACTTAAATTGTTAGTTGAATATTTTTTAATTAAATTATTAGTTGACGTTATTAGTTGAATTGTAAAATGATACTAGGTTGGTTGTGATATGGCTCGATTTGTTTACTTATTTGTATGATTCTTTTATAGGATATAATATTTAACAAGTAGATTTTTCTCTGAACCCGGGTTCACGTGAAATCTATTTTTTTTAGTGTCACGATTATGTATTTACAGTTATACACTATTACTATCTTACAAAAAATATTTGTTTTTTTAAATAATGAGGTGCATATACATAACAGATCTACAAATTTTTTTAGATGAAATATTTGCATGATTAACTAAGTATAACACTTTTAAAAACTCATTTAAGTCATTATATACATATAATATAAGTATTACTCCTAATAATTATAATATATATAACTTATACTTAAAAAAAATATGGGGCACATGATCCCGACATATGATATGTAGGTCCATCATTGAGTCCAATTACTATGAATTAGTTGCATGTACAATTGACATTAGACCTTGGATTGTAAAACGATACTGGGTTGGTTGTGATGAAGCTCGGTAACCATATTTTTAAAAGAAAATATTAATCGAGACTAACTTAGGACAAAGAGTGTTGATTTTGGGAATGACACTGTCATCATCAGATAGTAAACTCTCTTTAACATCTTAGAAAAATAATTTTGACTAATGATATCTTATGGTGTGATCATCAATAAGAATTATAGACAATTATTAAAAATCTTGGACTTTCTTAAGAAGGTTAATTTCAATCATGAGTAGTTATATGTTATCATGTTCAGAGTAACTGGAAGGGGACAATTTGAAAATTTTGACATGCAATGAGAATTGGGAAGATGATAATAGGTGACAATCAAAGTGATTTTGAAGGAAATAATTTAAAATTGTAAGAAAAAAAATACATTTAAAGTTGCATTATTTAACAATGTAAATTTTTTAAGCAGTTGGAGCATCGGCCATTTCCCATGTCTGATTACAAAAGCAAAATATGTTCATAAATCGTGCGTTGCATCTAAATTAAAAAAAAAAAATTAAATGAAAAAGGATTCTTATTATTATTATAAGTAAAATAATTTTTTATAATTTATTTAACACAAAAATAAATATATTTTATATTATGTTCTGATATACTAGTTATAATTAATAACCAATTGGTGGTTATTTGTTCAGGTTTTTGAGAAGAAGCAATTAGAAGTTTCTTCTGTTTTGCTGAGATTAGGAGCGATTCTATATATTTCTGTACTCAACGACAATTTCAATAGAGTGAAAATTATATTTTTTCTTAGTTTCAAACAAATGCATACAAATTTATTTATTTCTCTCTCACAAGCAGCTGCATAAATATATTTCCTCTTTTCGTTTTTATTTAATTTCTATAACAAAATTTGACAGGTCATTGTTTATTTTTCTGCCCACAAACAAATATAGTTTGAATAGGTAAAATTTGGGGCTATTCAATTTAGAGAAAGTCAAATAATTCATAAATATTTTGATTGAGTTATGTTATGATCTAAGTTATGATCGATATTTAGAGAAATTAAAATTTATTGTTTATGGGTCATATGACATACTAACAATATACATTCATAAACTACTTTGACCTAGATAAAGAAATGTAAAAACATATAAATGAGAGTCACATCACTTTTACCTGTTGGCATGGGCGGATCTCTATTGGGCTGCACAGGGCTGCAAGCCCCAATTAATTTGTCATATATTTATATATAATATATAAATAAAATTATATATATATATATATATATATATATATTTAAGCTAAATTCAATATTATTTCATATTTTATAATTAATTTGCAATTCTCATCTAAAAATAAAAATTCATCATCACCCTCACTATTCAGTTATTAAATTAAGAAACAATATATGGTTTGACTTTAATATAATTACGTTCCCCTGATTCTGTTGTGTCCCCCTTCTTTTTTTCTCTTATTTTTTTTTCTTTTTCTTATCAAAACTTAACTAAAGTATTGAAATTTAAGAATTTACAAAGATTTTGTTTTATTATAATTTTGGATGTACTTGCTTGAGGCAAACCTCCCACATAAACATTCAGAGTATAATCATTTGAATATATATGATTTTTTTTTTAGATTTACTATATTTATTTATTTAACTTGTTCAATGTTAAATATGTACATTATTCTCTCATCTTTTGTCATTTTCTTTTAAGGAATATGTATGAATACTTTATTTTTTATTTATTATATAACGTGATAATATTATGATGATAATTTGTTGGCTACTTTAATATTAAAAAAATAAGAAATAATGGAATAGTAAAATATTAACATGGATTAAATGGGACATTATTATTTTTAATTGATTAATATGTTTTGGAATAGTTAAATACAAATAATGAGCATAAGTTGTATATATTATTTATTAATAGAGAAGTAATGTATTTTACAAATGAACACCAAATATTGTGGAAGATATTTTGTTAGAAATGTTGGGGAATTAATTGACCGGATCTATTCGGGATGAATATTTAAATATAAATTTAATTCTTACAATTATTACTAGCATGAATTAATCCTATATTAATTCAAATAATAATTCAACAACAAATCATGCATACAAATTCGTCACATAAATCATACGCATGCGGAATTGCTAAGAGTTTACATGAACTAACCTCTCGGGGTGACAACCGTTGAGAAGATGGATATCCCGTTCGCACGAACAAACCCAAAAAGAGCCTTCTCAAGTATTCCCCCGTCCTTGTTCAACAATCCGGTGGAAGGATACTCGCGAACAATTAACAAAAGGAAAAATAAAATTATGTTGCACCACCTTTGTGAATTTATAATTTTTTCAACACATGGAATTGCATTGGGGATGAAACATTCATCCCCTATTTATAATACTAGGGGTGGCCGATATTTTTTTCATGGAATAGGATGGGAAAATATTTTTATTGATGTCCAAAAAATCTTGAATATATATCATATATTATTTTCTCCATAATTAAAATATTCCACAAAAATTCCACCTCATTTCTTTTATGGAATTTTGTAAAAATAAGGCCAAGATTTCCAAGATTGGGATCTTCTTGAATTTATGAGATATTCTTATATTCCAAGAATACATATCTTCCATAATATATTTCCAAGAAAATCAAGAAAATTTTTCCTTCCTTATTTTCTTCATTATTTTCAAAAATTACAAGATAAATAACCAAGTGGGAGATTTCTTGAATTTAATGAGATAAACGTGTATTCCAATAATATTTATCCTCATTCCATAACAAAAATTCAAAGAAAATCTTTCTCCCTCTTTTATTTATTTATTTTCGAAAAAATAGGAAAAATAGGCAACAGTATTTTATTTTATTTTAAACACCTCTTTCAGTTATTGGACTTTATCTTTGGGCTACTTGAGGGGCCTTTAGGAGAATTAAGATTGGACCTTCTAATGGACCTTGAATTTCCTATATTGAACCACAATATTATTCAAGCCCATAAATATTAATTAATTTCACTACATAATTAATATTGCACTATCTATCTTAATCCATATTACAGTTAATATGGCTCCCGGTTATTATTTCCTGTGTTTAAGATTATCCAGCCCGTTAATTAATTTAGGTCACTGAAATAGCTTCACTTTAATTAATATATTTTTTCTTGGTTCAGGAACGGCTCAACATTATTATCCCTACCGGAAACTAATTTCACTTGCAAGATTTAGTATGATAAAACTTCTGAGCCTTCCAAGGGGACAAATCAAGCAAGACGCACTTGCACACCGATTCTCTGTATTAAACCTTAGCAATCGTCGTGTCACTAATAATATTGTCCAAGATATAAGGTATTAAATCACATTGATTATCTGTCCACCATAAGTCAAAGCAATGGTTATTAATTCCACACGATCCTATTTAAGGGACGGGATTAAGAAATAACTAACCACTGAGGTCTAATTTTTCTATATTTAGTACTGAAGAATTTATCCTCCTGTAGGTCCTCTTCAGCGCATCCTAATGCACTAGTGTAATCTCTTGGTCAAGACAAACCAATCTAAGCTTACACTTCAACCTTTCACGATGGATTGTTAATTTCCATCTAGGTTGTGAATTATGTTCTTTTAGTTACAAGGGACTGTTAATTTAATCTTCTGTGATCTGGTATCACTAAATTAACTACAATGTAACACATACTATTTATTGAACGGTTATGCAGTAAATATATGTAACATTCAATGATATTTAAAGCAACAATGATAAATAATTTATTTCAGCAAATAAGACAGAAATTCAGTCTGGTTATACAAAGTAAAAACATACTTTCTAGTATAACCCCAACAAAAAATACAGAAAAATTTAGATTTAATTACTGATAAGTTTTATATTTTGAATCTCATATGACACTACCTAAATGAATATATTAAATAAAATGTTATATGTAAATATAAAATTTTAATGTAAAGAAATATTTATAATTTTCAGCCCACCTCCCTGTTAAATTTTGGATTCGTCCCTACCTGTTAGATTACATGTTATAGCAGATCACTTGACAAAAAAATTGAAAATGTGTAAGTTACAGAACATAAATCAAAATTTGAAAATCAATGGGACAAAATCAAAAAAATAAAATACTCTCTCCGTCTCAAGATGACTTGAACACTGGAAACGACACGCAAACCAAGTAAAGTGAATTTTAGTGGGTTTGAGTAGAATAAAATAAGGGTGTTGTGAGTGTATTAATATTATATTTATTTCTATTTTGAGAGTGTTCAAGTAATGTTGAAACGTTCAAATAAGATAACGGAGGGAATATTAAATAAAAACAGGAGGTGATATCAGTGTTTTCATAACCGAACCGGTGATCAAACCGGTCTAGGCATCGGTTGCTGGTCCAACCGGTTGGACCGGTTGAACCGACGGTTCAACCGTTAAATTGATTTATGCATATTTTTTTTATATTTTGTATGTTACATTAAAAAATAAATATTTATTCATAAAATATTAAAATTATACTAATTTATAACTTATAAATCTTATATTAAAGTAAATACAATAGAGTTTGGAGACCAGAGATGATGACGTTGTGGATTAATTCCACACAATATGTGACGACAATAAAGAGATTAAATGAAATTAATGACTTGTGAATGAATTTATTTGAGAGAAAATGATATTGAGATAAAAACAATAACATTATATAGAGAGGTTTAGAAAAAAAATCCCGAATTGGTTTTTAAGAAAGTAATTGACCGGCGACATAAGCGGTAGTTGGCGGTTCACATTTTTGAAAAACATGGGTGATATTATCTTTTTCACACATGTATCAGAATTTGATGAGTGGGCCTAGGGCGACAGAGAGCAGGAACTGGTATCTCTCAAATCTATGGACTATCATGTGAGATACGCTTGTGAGATCTCAAATCGCACCTATGATCTGGCCACCGGATTTTTTCCATTGTTCCAAAAAATTATTATAGTCAAACATAATTAAGAGTGATTATAAAATGAGGTTCTATAAATACGGTTTTGATCATACGTCCGCAGGTGGACACAAACTTATATAAACATAAACTCGTAGGTGGGTCGTGTAAATTTTTTTTAATTATATAAACATAAACCTTAAATCATGAACCATTCGGGCCGGGTGAACCATGAACCACTTGGGCCGGGTTCGAGTTCGGGTCGGGTTGAGTCCAGGTCGGGTAATTTTTTTTTAATATAATTAATAAAATTTGGTAAAGTATGGAATATATATAAATGAAAAGATTGAATTAATTAAAAAAACTAATTAAATGATGGTGGAGACCTTGCATATGTGGCGCGCCACAAAAACGGTGAACATATAAGTTTATGTCCACCTTCGGACATATGATCAAATTCATCTATAAATATGCATATTCCATTTTAATTTTTCTTTTAGAAAGCTATTCCCGTTTTTAATTATATATATTTTGAAGAAGAATCACTTAATTAATTAATGATTCTCACTACTCACACCCAAAAAATTTCTAAACACACCCCCCATAATATTTAAGATAAAAAATAGACATGCATATCATTATTATACTACACTTTATATATTGTAATGAGAGCATTCTTTTATTTTGAAAAGTTTCGCACACAGAAAAGGAATAAGGGTCTGGTGTCTGCCATGTACAATAAATTAGTATTTTCTACAGTGAGATGCACGGCTATAAAATTATATATGTTAATGTATATTTAATTTATATATATCCACACATTATCTTGTATTTGTAGTGTAAGATTTTATTTTAAATAATAAAATTACATTTAATTTTATTTTAATTTTATTTTAATGTGAACTTAAAACAGTTAAGGAAAATGCACCTTGATCATAAATTGATTTTTCTAATACATAAGAAAAAAACGTTAATGGATTCCAATTCCACACGAGAAGTGCTTAAATTAATATTAATTATAATAACACAAATAAATAAGTTGACATTAGATAATATCATAATTCAAGATCTCGACTGCTTCAATGTTGCACTCTTAGCAAAGCAAGGCTGGCGTTTGCTCACTTCCCCTTCATCTTTGTTAGCCAGGGTCCTCAAGGCACGATACCATCCTCATTGCTCCTTTTTTTGCAATCTGGTCTGGGCTCCAACCCCGAGGGGTATTATTGAAGGTTCTTGCCGGTTGCAGACGGCTTATCCAGTCGGGGTCGAACACTCGAATTTTCAAGGATAATTGGATTCCGAACGTCCCCCATGCTTCTCTTGATATTCCAGTTGGCGTTATCTCGGAAGATGCCACAGTCTCCGCTCTTATTGATCACGACAGCAGGACGTGGAAGCAAGATTTGGTCACAGCTTGTTTTCAACCGGTGGTCGCCCAGCTTATCTTCGCCATGCCAATTCGGAATACGCACGCGCCGGACAAATGGGTTTGGAGCCATCACCCATCTGGCTCTGTCCTCCTCAGTTTTGGATGCACAACTCCGATTCAGAGGCCTAATTATGAGTCGTGACTTTGATATGGAGCTTTATGGTATGATCTCTTATTTCCTTTGGTTCCATAGAAAAAAAGCTTTGTTCGAGGGTGTAACCACTGATACTTTCTCCATCATCTCCTTAGCCACTCATTCCTTGAAGGATTTTAAAAATGCAAACAAATGGCCGGAGAGAAGTAATCCGACTCTCCTTTCCCGCTCTTGGATCCGACCACCTGATCAGTGCTACAAGGCCTACTTCGATGGCTCAATTTCGGCTTGTAATGCATGCTCAGGGAGCGGGGTGTACATTGAAGATTGTGGTGGAAAGTTTGTGCTTGGAGGGAGCCGGAGCTTTCCGGGTATTCGTGATCCCCACGTCTCGGAATTCTTGGCCTTGAGGGAATACCTCATGCATATACTCACGTTGGGTCAAGAGGTCATTCTGGAAGCTTTGGGGGAAAATCCTTGTCCAGCAAACTGCATTCCAATCTGCGAAGAGATCCAAGACCTGATCAGAACCATTCCATGCTTGGGCGTCTTCTGGGTGCGGCGTGCTTTCAATCTTGTTGCCCATGAGTTTGCTCACCATGCTAAGAATAATCCTGCTAGTAACACATCCTGGTTGTCCCCTCCGGACTTCCTAGTTTCTGTCAGTGCTGGCTGATTCTAGCGTTTCATTATGTTTGTTTCGTTTCGAAAATAAATGAAAATAGCACAATATGAAACCATGTCATGGAGACATATGAATCGAGGACTCAGGCCCAAATGATGAATGTTGTTACATGCCAATATTAGCCCATGAAAAATAGTCTAAGGAATAACAAATTGTATAATTTGAAACTCAATGAGTTGCACACGCGTCAAAACACATAACACGCACAATTTCCACGCGACAAAATATATTGTGAAACGGCCTCCTAACTTTCTTCCTTTGTTCTTCAAACATGTAATTCAAATGCTAGCCTGCAAAACACAAATGCATAAATTATCATATTGTTTCTTTCTTTTTAAATATTTTGTTTTGAAAATTCAGTTCTGTTTATCCGTGTTTCCTCTCAAAGAGTTCGGTCAAGAATGGAAAATTGATATTACATGCCTAATCTATGCGTTCCGGAAGTTTACAAATAAAGTATTTATTGCCGGAAGTTTTTTTTTTTTTTTTTTGGCTTCATGACTAATATGGTAGATTATAGGTTTGCTTTTATTTTATTTTTTTTCCCTATTGTATCTTATACTGAATATAAAATATTGCTAATTTATCCACAACCTTCATCCTGTCTTGTTCAAAGAAAATACAATTATCTAGTTATTCGGTAGGAAATAGTTGATTCAACAATATTTGGATTGTTTTCAAAAAAACAAAAAACACAATATTTGGACTGATAGCATACTGATTATGCTATCTTACACCTTTATTAAGCTTAAGAAGCCCCTGTTTTTATAAAAAGTTGTAATATGCCTTTTATCATACCTCTATATTGATAATGATTTCAGCAAATCTTATTGTTTTTGAAAGCAGGTTCTTCATATACTATTGTAGCATCATCTTCAAGGCCATTATGTTTGTGAGGAGCCCGTTGTCCGAGCACAGGAAGAATCTAATAATTCCTGCAATTTTGGTAAGAGGAATTAGTAAATTAACAAATTATATGTAATTTAAAATTTTAAATAAATAACAAATGAGATCTAAATCAATACAAAGTAGCCGGAATTAGAAATCCAAAAGCACATTGTGATGGGGAACAAATATTGAATTTCCTGAAATAAGCACCACTATTTATAGATTCAAAGGAAGCCGAACAGTCCTTATTTTTTGTTTATATCAGTTAGATTTAAAATTTAAATCGTGAACAGTGGCGGGAATTAGGGTTTATTGACAATTCTGACTGAATTTGTTACAGCCATTATTGCACTGACCAAGACTTTTTTCAAATAAAGAAAATAAATACTTATTAAATAGCAAGTCTTAAGAGTCATCATTGCGCTGATCTTGGAAAAAGTAAATAAATTATTAAAAATAAATCACCTAAAAGCGTGTGAATAGAAACATTATTGTACACAGTGCAGGCCACGGATTCATCAGGAAGCGTGTACAGTGCACGTTGGACTCTGGAAATTGCTGAAATTTTACGGCTACTGCTATTGTTATATAGTTATAGATTACAAAGGAAAAGGATTAAGGTCTTATACGAAATTAATAATTACAATTTATCCAATCAAAGTTTGAAAATGGTTATGTTGTGCCCAATTCGATTTATCAAAGCGCGCGAATTAATACATTTTAAACCTCTTCAATCATACAGAACCAGAAAAGAAATAAGGTTTTGTTGCCTTATACAACAATAAACATTGTTCAACGGGACTTTTTTCAACATTTTGCAACAGATTCTAAAGTTCCAAACTCAAATTTTGTTGAGTTTTTCATTGATTGCCGGAATTGTATTTTTTTTGAGCGAGAATAGGGAATAGTGTTTGGAATCGTTTGGGCATTTTATGAATCGTTGGCATCTTAAACCTCTTCTATATTATGAGTCGTTGTCATGTAGAATTCCCGATCATAGTTGGGCATTTTCTCAATTCTGAATTCATAGTAGGTTGTTACGTAATTTCTCTCATCAAAATTAACAATTCAATTCAAAATTAACAATTCAAATTAACTCTTTTTTATCATATCTTGATAAATTTTTTTTTGGTTTGCAAGGTCATATATTCACCGGGGTTTACTGTGCAATTCAAATTGCATTTCTAAAATATGCAACTCTTTAATGTTGAAACGTTTAACTTATTTTCACTAATACAAAACAATCAATAAAATAAAGTCAATTACCAAAAAAAAAATCAAGGATCAAATCCCAAAAGAGAGGGAGCAACCTTGAACAAGGGGCCCAGCGTATTGGGCAAAAACTTCCTACCAAAAAGATGGCACACATTCGTACTATTCCCATTGTACTCACACTCGTACCCGAAGCGTATATGTTCCAACAACTCAACCTTAACATCCACCCACCCAAACTTCCTCGGGTGGGGCCCGCCCCGCGACCAATCCACCCACGTAACCGTCCTATTCGAATTCATACCCGATATTCACCAACGTCGGCAGATAATGCTCGTCGTTGTAGCAAGGCGGGCTACAAAACTGGCGGAATACGCCGTAATACTTGGTGTCGGAGACGAGGGCGAGGGCGAGGGCGAGGGCGAGGGCGCGGTGGAGCTCGAACCACTGGGAGCCCTTGCGCCACTGCTGGATGGTTACATGCGGGGGTTGTGCGTGGGTCGTCGAAGGAGCTCAGGAAGCTGTGGTTGAGGTGGGCGTAGGCGGTGGTGAAGTTGACGACGGGGATGCATGAGTCGGAGAGGAGCACGAAGCGTTGGTTTGATGGGTCGAGGACGGCGTTTGCGAGGAGGCGTCTTTCGGCGTCGATCATCGACATTCTGCCCCAATAAACTGCCTGTATTTATTTTTTAACAAAATGTCACTATGTCAGCATGATTTTAATATCCTTAATTAGATTTGTAATTTCTTTGTTACATTATGATATATATAGGTACGTAAAATGACAATTACTATATATGAGTTCAAAAGGTTTTGGTTCCATAATTTGTCTAGAGTAAGTCTCCCATGAACTTGGATTACTTGATCCATTAAACTCATTTTCAACACATTTTTCTAAACCACTAAACTTGACCCGTATTATACCTTGGGTAGGGTCAAATGCCATGAATTAAAAACCAAGTTCATAGCATGAACAAGGTTCATACAATTTTTTGTCATTTGTCTATATATTCCCCAAAATTTTGAATTTTTCTATTTATTTTCAATATTAAAGATATTTGTCCAATTTTGGGGTCTAAAATAGTCAGAAATTTGAAAAAGGAGTTGTTTTATGTCACGGAATGTCCAATTTTTACCTTACACTGTGTTTTGTCCAATTTTAATTTCAAATTAAATTTTCAAATGATGTATAGAAAACGGTACCAGTTTAAGTTTTTTGGCAATTTTAAGGATATAATTGGGTAAGTTTTAAATATTGAGACTAACTTGAAAAATTCAACTTTTTTGGATCGAAATTTGGTACGTAGTTGACAAGTCACGAGAGGAAAAATCTTTTTAACCTCATAATTTATAACACAAAATCTCCTGCGAAACTTGTTCATAGTATGAAACTAATATCATTACACTTATAAATTAATATTATTATTCTTATAAACTAATAATATTTAATACTATTATTTTAGTTTATAAATCTAATAATATCAATTGATAAATGTAGTGGTATTAATTTCATATTATGAAAAAGTTTCACCAAGACTTAATTAATAATGATCATTCTTCAATATCTTTGTTTCTTTATGTATCATTTCATTTAAGAAGTTATAGGAAAAACTTTATCTTCTTAATTATAAATCAAAATAGTTTCATAATTTTTCATCTTTTCAAAAATAATTCCAAAAAAATTTGATGTACAAAATTCATCTCAATTTTACGTGAATTGTACCATTTCTGTCCCAAATTCGTCGAAAATTGACGAAACGACGTCGTTTTTTTTATCACGTGTCTTACATGTGAGCATTCAATTTGGAGATTACGGCTGAAATGCATGACCAAAAACGACGTCGTAATATCAATTCCGACGAATTTGGGACGAAAATGTACACTTGGCGAAAAATTAAGACCAATTTCATACGCTAAACTTTTGTGGGACTATTTTGAAAAATGTAAAAAATTATGGGATAATTTTGAATTCTATCATAACATCAATATGTAATATATATACAAAGTAACCTGGCTGGGAATATTTGTGGCATAGAAAGCAGAATCCTGAGGCGTTGTATCATTGTACTCAGGATGAGGATGAACATAAATAGAGTACAACCCTTGGTGCCCTTTAAAAAACCTGTCCCAAAGCGGCGCAAGAGGCAACGCTCCCGGCGTCAAAAACATAAACGCGACTTTATAAGTCGCGTTCTTTCCCTCCACCGAAACAGTACTTGCTGCTCTCAACAGCAACTCATCATCACTCATATTGTGCATCAATACTCCCAACCTCTCATCAGTCTTCAAAGAAACATCCAAAGACGACGTCGTTTCATTCAAATCTATGTTCTGCAGCACTGGCGGCGGTGGTTGTGATATTGAAGGGGCTTGGATTAAAAGTGGGAGGGATGAGAAGGTGAAATAGAAGCTTTGGTAACATAAAGTGGAAACAACGCCGATTGAAATTCCTAACATCAAAAGAAACAGGGGTTGGACTTGGAACAAACGGGCCGCCATGATTGGATGAGAATTAGTGCCAAGGCAATTTATTTTGTATTATTATAGATATGAAGAGCAGAAAATAGGCTTGAGTTGTACGTTTTGGATTTTGGGAGGTTGCATGCATGTGTTGAATATTCGCGTCAATTCCGGTCTGTACCTTTGCTTAACAAGGATTGTTTTAATTAGTTAGAGTTAATTAAGAGTCAAAGAGGCCAAGATTAGTGAAAGGCGGCCTAATTAATTTACACAGATCATGAAAACGACAAAGACGAGAATTGTAGGGTTAGAATCATAGAATGTGCCAACTAGTTGGATTTATATATATATATGGTGCAATTGGTTATAATTTTACTTTAACTATATTCTATATTTTAACCAAATTTCACAAATAAAAAAAATTAGTAGATATATTGACGATGAGAGAGAAAGAGAATGGGACGGCCGGACCGGACATTGTATATAGAACTGATGAGCCTTAATAATTGGACTTTTACGAAACTCGTTCAATTTTAGCTTGTTAGTTGCTATTCAGGTCTTATTAAATATATATATATATATACTTTTGAAACATCAATTAAGAAGTTGTTTGGTTCTATGATCAATTTATTAGTCAAGCATATCTAGAATCCTCTAGATAACTTCACCCACAATTAGAGGAGTTAGTTGCAGCATAGTTATCGCAACAAACTTTCAAATGTTTGTATTTTAAAATTTGAATGTATTATGTATGTGTATATATCACCGTGTAATCTCACATTTGTAATCAAGGAATTACAGTTTATCTTTTCTATATGATGTTGGGATAACATATGTAGGATCTATCGGATAACCTTATAAACATAAATTTAAATTAACAATTATTACTAGCATGAATTTACCTAAGTGAATTCAAATAATAATCAATCCAACAACAACATGCAAATAATATTTCACGTAAAAGATCCTAGCATGCGGAATTCTAGGAGTTTACGTAAATGTACCCGTTGGAGAGACGATCTGAGACAAACAAGATCAAGTATCTGGATACTCACCAAAAGTCCTTCTCAAGTATTCTCAAGTCCTTCTCCGATGAACGATTTATAAAACAAGAAAAATAAAAATATTATTGTACCACCTTTGTGGATTTCTAATATTTCAAACGCATGGAACACTAGGGGATGAAAAAATTCATCCCCTTATTTATATATAGAGGGGGGACGAAATTTTGGTCTCAAAATAGGGTTAGGAAATATCTTTTCTTGATCTCCAAGAAATCTTGAATATATCACATATATTCTTATTTCCATGTGTATTTTTCCACAAAAATCTCACACCCTTATTTAGCCAAATTTTCGAAAATAATAGGAGATCCTCAAGATTGGATATTTCTTGAATTTATGAGATATTCTTGTATTCCAAGAATACATATCTTATAAAATATTTCCAAGAAAATCAAGAAAATCTTTCTTCCTATTATTACTCTATAATTTTCGAAAATTTCTATTAAAGAGGCCAAGTGGGAGATTTCTTGAATTTATGGGATAATCTTGTATTCCAAGAATACTTATCTTCTTTCCATAAAATCTTTTCAAGAAAATTATTCTCCCTCTTTTCTTTAATATTTTCGAAAAAATAAGGAAAATATAATGCAACAATTATTTATTTTATTTTAAGCACCTTTTATTTATTGGACTTTAATTGGGCTACTTGAGGGGTCTTTAGGAGAATTAAGATAGACCTTCCAATGGGCTTCTGAATTCCAATATTGAGCCACAATATAATTCAGCCCATTAATATTAATTAATATCACTATATAATTAATATTGCACTATCCAACTTAACCCATATTACGGTAATATGCATGACTCCCAGTTATTATTTCCCGTGTTTAATATTATTTAGTCCATTAATTAATTAAGCTACTGAAAAGCTTTATATTAATTAATATCTTTATCATTGGAGTAAGGACAGCCCAAATTATTATCCATACCGGAAAATTAATTTCACTTGCAAGATTTGGTATGATAAAGGTTCCGGGCCCACCAAGGGGACCAATCAAGCAAGACATTGCAAGCACACGATTCTCTGTATTAATTTAGCAACTGTCGTGCAATTAATATTATTGCCCAAGATATAGGGTATCGAAGTCGCAATGATTCTCTTCTCATTTATAAGTCAAAGCAATAACTACTAATCACACACAGTCCATATTAAGTGACAGAGATTAAGAAATCAACAACCACTGAGGTCTAACTCTTCATCCCTTAAGTCAGTGCGAATGAGTTTATCCTCTCTGCAGGTCCGCTTCAGCGCATCGAATGCACTAGTGTAATCTCTTGGTCAAGACAAACCAATTTGAGTGTTACACATCAACTTCTACCAATAGATTGTTCGGATCTATCTAAGTTGTGAAACACACACTCATTTATAAGGCACTGTTAACGTGATCTTCTGTGATCTGGTATCACCACGTTAACTACAATGTAACGCGTGCTATGAATGGTTTGTAATAAATATATATAACATTCAATCATATTTAAAGCAACAGTGATAAATAATTTATTTCAGTAAATAAATGTTTAATACATAGGTTATACAAAGTAAAAGCATACTTTCACGTATAACCCCAACATATGGTATCAAGAAGGTTACGATCATAAACCAATCCCTATTCTTGCTTCCAAATTATTTCGTCCATTATCATGTCCGACTCAGTTGAAACGACCCAAACATCCTCGTCGGCATCCCCACCGACGATCGTTCCTATCTCTGCCCGCCATGACTTACCCATCAAGCTTTCCAACAAAAATTACCCTTCATGGCGTGCTCATCTCATCGCCCTCCTCCGAGGGCACAATCTCCTGGGCTTTATCGATGGCACCCGTTCATGCCCACTCTGTCATGCCGATGGTTCCAATTCATCGGACATCACCAACCCGGATCTGGCCAGGACCGATTGCTTTTCGCCGCCGTTTTTCGCTCTCCGCGCACCGAAGTGCCCCTCGTCTCCTCCGCCTCCACATCCGCAGAGGCTTGGGCAATCTTGTCGCGCCTCTTTGCCAGCAGGTCGCGATCCCGTGTCAATCAACTAAAGAACGAGCTTTATTGCATCACCATTGGCGATCGCTCCGTCTCTGAGTTTCTCCATTACGTCAAATCCAAGGCCGATGAGCTTGCCTTGATTGACCAACCTGTAAGTTCCGACGATCTCACTCTCTTCGTCATCAATGGGCTTGGTCCGGAGTATGCCAACATCGTTGGTCCCATCCGAACTCGTGAAACCTACCTCCGCTTTGAGGAACTTCATGACCTCCTATACGAACATGAGTTGACTTTAAAATCACAGGAGGTTGTCACTCTCTCCCTTGTCGCTACTGCTAATGTTGCTTCTCGTCCGTCACACAAGACCAAATCGAAAGGGAACTCTTCCTTCTCAACCAATCTGGGCAATGCCAACTCTTCTCACCCCATGCTGGCTTCGGGACAGAATTGGGGCTCGAACTACCGTGGTCAACCTCGCTCGGGAGGCAATCAGCCTGGCCCTCGAGACCACCCTCCTCTCATTTGCCAGATTTGTGGATTCAAGGGTCACGGTGCCCTGACCTGCCGCCATCTACCGTCACCCATGGCAAACTTTGCTCAATCTCCCAATGGTAACAATTTTAATTCTAATTGGATGGTAGATTCTGTTGGGATTATACTGGAAAGTATGCTTTTACTTTGTATAATCGAAACTGAATTTTCAGACTTATTTACTGAAATAAATTTTTTATCACTGATGCTTTAAATATTATTAAATGTTACATATATTTACTGCATAACTGTTCAATAAGTCGTACGTGTTACATTGTAGTTAATTTAGTGATACCAGATCACAGAAGATTAAATTAACAAATTCAGACTTGTAACTAAAAAGTACGCTATTCATGACCTAGATGGAAATGAACAACCCATCGTGAAAGGTTGAAGTGTAAGGCTCAGATTGGCTTGTCTTGACCAAGAGATTACACTAGTGCATGACTGATGCACTGAATAGGACCTACAGGAGTATAAATTCTTCAGAACTGAACAAGGAAGAATTAGACCTCAGTGGTTCGTTATTTCTTAATCTTCATCCCTTAAATAGGATCATGTGGGATTGGTAACTATTGCTTTGACTTATCATGGGTAAATAATCGTAGAGAGATTCAATACTTTTTATCTTGGGCAATATTATTAGTCACATGTGATTGCTAAGATTTAATCTGAAGAATCGTGTGTAAAAGCACGCTTTGTTCGATTTGCCCCTTGGGAGGTTCATAAGCTTTATCATACCAAATCTTGCAAGTGAAATTAGTTTCCGGTATGGATAATAATGTTGAATCGTTCCTTGACCAAGGATAAAAGATATTAATTAATGGAAAGTTATTTCAGTGGCTTGAATTAATTAATGGGCTAGATAATCTTAAATACGGGAAATAATGACCGGGAGCCATATTGAGTGTAATATGGGTTAAGATGGATAGTGCAATATTAATTATGTAGTGGGATTAATTAATATTTATGGGCTTGAATTATATTGTGGCTCAATATTAGATATTCAAGGTCCATTAGAAGGTCCAATCTTAATTCTCCTAAAGGCCCCCTAAGTAGCCCAACATATAGTCCATTAACTGAAAAAAGTGATTAAAATAAAATAAATAATGTTGCTTATTTTTCCAAGAATATTTCGAAAATTATGGATAAAGTTGGGAGAAAGATTTTCTTTGAATTTTGTTATGGAATGAAGATATGTATTCTTGGAATACAAGATTATCTCATTAAATTCAAGAAATCTCCCACTTGGTTATTCATGATGATATTTTCGAAAATTTTGAAATATAGTGGGCAAGAAAGATTTTCTTGATTCTCTTGAAAATATATTATGGAAGATATGTATTTCTTGAAATACAAGAATATCTCATAAATTCAAGAAGATCCAAATCTTGGAATCTTGCACATAAATTTCGAAAATTTCATAATGATAGAGAAGGTGGGATTTTTGTGGAATATTATAATTATGGGAAAAAGAATATATGAGATATATTCAAGATTTCTTGGAGATCAAGAAAAGGTTTTCCCACATTGATTTATCACTAAAATTTCGTCCACCTTAGTATCTATAAATAGGGGATGATTATTTCATTCCCAAGTACAATTTCATGTGCTGGAAAAATTAGTAAATCCACAAAGGTGGTGCAACATATTTATTTTCTTTTTGTTAAATCGTTCACAAGAATCCTTCCACCGGATAGTCGAACGAGGGCTAAGGGAATACTTGGGAAGTCCTTATGGTTAGTCTATTCAGCCACACCGTTGCCATCCCAAGAGGTACGTTCACGTGAACTCGTAGAATTCCGCATGCGTAGGTTTAACGTGAATTATTATATGCATGATGTGTTCTTGGATTATTATTTGAATTAATATAGGATTAATTCATGCAAGTAATAATTAAAGAATTAAATTTGTATTTAAATATTCACCCCGAATAGATCTGTGCAACTTATTCCCCAACAACTGGTATCAGATCCACGGTTTCGGGCTCTGAATTTTAAATTGTAATTTAATTCGTTGGCATTAAATTTGAAATTGGATAGTAGAATTGCTAGATCTTTTTTGCAGGTATCCAATTGTCATGGAATTTAATGTGTTTATGCATGCATATAAACTGTGTTTTTTAATTCAATTCGTTCGGATTCGTTTTTCCTCGGGAGAAAATCCACGAAAGTAGATTAGAATTTGTTTGATTTGGATCAATGTAATAGATTAGTCTAGATTAGGTTTATTTATTTTTATAAATAAATTGTAACCGGATCGAAAAACGCAGGACTAAGACGAAGAATTAAAGGACAAAATCCGTAACTGTGCGACGAAACGGGCGCAGGGAGGTTTATGCTGCTATGCAGGAGGAATGTGTCAAGGCACAGACGGGCGGGCGCAAGGCGACGACGCGACATCAGGCGGATCGGGCCGAGCGGACGCGGGTCGCAAAATGGGCACGCAGCGGGGACGGGCGCTGTAGGGCGAGGTCAGAATGGGCGAACATACAAGGAATGCGCCGGATAACGCCGCCGAGGCGACAAGGCGAGCCGCCGCCGAGAAGTGCCGAGGCACTGGCGGGATTCCGCAAGGCGGTGCTAACGGCTGCCGAGGTCCGTCGTTGACGCTGGGCTCGTGCATCATTTGTGAGTTTTGGCGCGGCGTTCGAGACGAAGTATTTTTCGAGACGATCGAAGTGGGAGAAATTCGAGGCGGGGTTACTTCAAGATCAAGCCAAGAAAATCAAACCATGACAATTGGATAATTTGTGCCCAATATGTTTTTTTTTTGCTTTTTGCTTGATTTATTTGTGCTTTCTTATGCTTTATTTAATTTGTTTAAATGTGTTTGCATGAGAATTGCCCAAATGAAAAATCTCACCTTCAAAATTACTAAGTATGTTTAAATAATTAATTGACAATTTTATTAGGATAATAAAATTGAATTAATTTTGACCTCCATGATTTATTTATTTGTGAATTCTTTTGGAGAAATTCCTCCATTTTGGGACGGTCAAAAGATAGTTTTCACATGAATGAATTCCAAGTGGATGATTGTGGGTTATTACTAGTGGCGGCGATGACCCTCCCCACGAGGCTCGATCAAAGTTTAAAATAATAACTCAGATTTAATCATGGTTATTACTTAGGTATAAAATTGATATGCATATACTTCCCCAAAGTCCTGTCTAATTTTATATTGGTCAAGTTGGGAGCCAACTATTAATCTGGATATTAAAGGTTTTGTAAATCGTTCTTGTTTGTAACATCTTGAATGTGTTTAAATAATGACCCACCCCACGTGGCTTATTTAAACTGTTTTGAGATGTTGGCTGATGCATGTTCATATTTTTTTTGAGATTTTAATTTGAAGCATGTGATCGAACCTTGTGATATTTTTGTGCTTATGCATGTTATTATTTATTCCAGTTCATCATGTCGCAACCTTTTAATCCACTATTCAATATACTAAAAGACAATTTGCTCACTGGAGAAAATTTTGTTGATTGGAATCGAAAACTCACTATTGTCCTCACTGCACAAAGCCATAACTGGGTTCTGACCACACCTAAACCAGATAAACCATCAGATGAGTCCACTAAAACGGTTAAGAAAGAGTATGCTGACTGGGAGCGGTCTAACGAAATGGCAAAGTGTACCATCTTGGCTTCTATGTCGATGTGTTGCAACACCAACACCGTAACGTTGAGACCGCAAGGAAATCATGACTAGTCTTAAAGCGATGTTTCAACATCGTAATCATGGCTCGTTAGATCACCACGAGGACTTGCTCTCTATGAAAATGGTGGAGGAACGCCCGTAGAAGGGAGCACGCGTTCTCCGGATGATGGCTCACCTTAATAAGCTTGAGGTACTTAATTTGAATACGATATCGAGACCCAAATCGATTTCGTGCTCCACTCTCTCTTAAAAAGTTTTGAACAACAAAGTTGAACTACCGGATGAATAATCGAAGTTCTCGATGCCCGATCCAAGGCAAGCTTTAGTCTCTACAGAGGCGATATTGGGGCGTAAGAGTCAAGCCTTGGTGGCAAACGGACCTTCTTTTATCTTCTAGACCAAGGGGTGGTAAGAACAAGAAAAGGAACAAAGGCTACAAGCAAGTGAACTCAAGTGTTGCCAATGACAAAGATAATGTGAAGAAGGATGGTGGAGTGAACAAGCCGACTAAGGGAAGTGTTTCAACTGTGGTGAGAAAAGGACATTGGAGGTCGAGATTGGGATTATCTTTGAAAAGTATGCTTTTTACTTTGTATAATCGAACCGAATTTTCGGACTTATTTTGAAATAAATTGTTTATCATCGATGCTTTAAATATGATTGAATGTTACATATATTTATCGCATAAATGTTCAATAATTAAAGACGTGTTACATTGTAGTTAATTTAGTGATACGGATCACGAGAAGATTAAATTAACGATCCTTGTTTGTAACTAAAAAGTACGTCATTCACGACCTAGATGGAAATGAACAACCCATCGTGAAAGGTTGAGGTGTAAGGCTCGGGATTGGTTTGTCTTGACCAAGAGATTACACTAGTGCATGATCGATCTTGTTGAATAGGACCTCTGAGGAGGATACATTCTTGAACCGAAACAAGGAAGAATTAGACCTCGGTGGTTCGTTGTTTCTTAACCTTCGTCCCTTAAATAGGATCGTGGGATTGGTAACTATTGCTTTGACTTATCATGGGTAGCGAATCAAAGAGAGATTCAATACTTTTTTTATCTTGGGCAATATTATTGGTCACATGTGATTGCTAAGATTTAATCTGAAGAATCGTGTGTAAAACGCTTTTGTTTGATTTGCCCCCTTGGGAGGTTCATAAGCTTTATCATACCAAATCTTGCAAGTGGAATTAGTTTCGGTATGGATAATAATGTTGAACCGATTTCCTCAACCAAGGACAAAAAGATGTTAATTAATGGAAAGCTATTTCAAAGTGGCTTGAATTAATTAATGGGCTAGATAATCTTAAACACGGAAATAATGACGGGAGCCATATTGACTGTAATATGGGTTAAGATGGATAGTGCAATATTAATTATGTAGTGGGATTAATTAATATTTATGGGCTTGAATTATATTGTGGCTCAATATTAGATATTCAAGGTCCATTAGAAGGTCCAATCTTAATTCTCCTAAAGGCCCCCTGAGTAGCCCAACAAATAGTCCAATAACTGAAAAAGGTGATTAAAATAAAATAAATAATGTTGCTTATTTTTCCAAGAATATTTCGAAAATTATGGATAAAGTTGGGAGAAAAATTTTCTTTGAATTTTGTTATAGAATGAAGATATGTATTCTTGGAATACAAGATTATCTCATTAAATTCAAGAAATCTCCCACTTGGTTATCTATATAGAAAATTTCGAAATTTTGGAAATATAGTGGGCAAGAAAGATTTTCTTGATTTTCTTGAAAAGATATTATGGAAGATATGTATTTCTTGAAATACAAGAATATCTCATAAATTCAAGAAGATCCAAATCTTGGATTCTTGCTTAAATATTTTCGAAATTTGTCCATAATTGAGGAGGTGGGATTTTTGTGGAATATTTTAATTATGGGAAAAAGAATATAGAAGATATATTCAAGATTTCTTGGTGACCAAGAAAAGTCTTTTCCCACATTGTTTTTCTACAAGAATTTCGACCCCCTCCTCTCCTATAAATAGGGGATGATTAGTTCATTCCCAAGTACAATTCCATGTGCTGGAAATATTAGCAAATCCACAAAGGTGGTGCAACAAAGTTTATTTTTTCCTTTTGTTAATTGTTCGACAAGTGTCCTTCCACCGGATAGTTGAGCAAGGGCTAAGGGAATACTTGGGAAGTCCTTTTGGTTAGTCCGTCCGACCGAAGTCACTGCCATCCCGAGAGGTACATTCACGTAAACCCGTAGAATTCCGCATGCGTAGGTTTTACGTGAATTATTATATGCATGATGTGTTGTTGGATTATTATTTGAATTAATATAGGATTAATTCATGCTAGTAATAATTAAAGAATTAAATTTGTATTTAAATATTCACCTCGAATAGATCTGTGCAACTTATTCCCCAATAGATTCTGGTGCTTCTCATAATATGACTGCGAATTTAAATAACCTGTCTATTCACTCCGAATATGACGGGACGGATGAAGTACAGATTGTTGATGGAACTGGTCTCCCAATCACTCATACTGGTACTTCCTCATTAAATTATCCATCTCGCAAATTTATTCTTTTCGATATATTATGTGTTCCGGGTGCTCGGAAAAATAATCAGTCTGTCTGCAAGTTTACTCGTGATAATAATGTCAGTATGGAATTTTTTCCCACTCATTTTCTTGTTAAGGATCGGAGCACGGGGGCATTTCTGGGGCTCGTGTCGTGATGGAGTTTATCATTTGCCACCAAGTGCTGCTGGTGGTCCTTTTTCTGCTACTTTTGGTCTTCGTACTTCTATTTTTAGTTGGCATGCTCGACTTGGTCATCCGTCTGTGGATACCAGTCATTTTATTATTAATCGTTTTGAATTACCTACTTCGAACAAGTCCAAGGTTTTGGGCGATGGATGTGTTTCTTGTCGTTTGAGTAAATCTAGCAAACTACCGTTTTCCTTGAGTTCATTTACTGCTTTGCATCTGCTTCATTATTTATATGCTGATGTATGGGGACCTACGTCCGAAATTTCACTTGATGGATCGAAATATTTCTTATTACTTGTTGATCTATATTCTCGATATTGCTGGTTATTTCCGATGAATGCAAAGTCACAAGTGTTATCCTTATTTTACAATTTCCGATCCCTTGTTGAAAATCAGTTTGGGCACACGATCAAAAAATTTTACACGGACAATGGTGGCAAATTTCAAGCACTTCGCCCATCCCTTACACAATTGGGTATTAGCTGGCTCACTACAACCCCTCACACCCCTTAACAAAATGGCATCTCGGAACGACGAAACAGACACATTCTTGAAATTGATCGGGCATTACTTCATCATGCGAATTTACCACCGAAATTTTGGGTTTTCGTGCTCCAAACGACAGTCTATCTCATCAATCGAATGCCCACACCTGTTCTTGATCGCAAATGTCCGTTCACTATTCTATTTCATCGGTCTCCCAATTATAACAAGTTGCGTGTCTTCGGCTGTCTCTGTTTCCCGTGGCTTCGTCCTTACATTCCCGGAAGATTATCGCCTCCATCAAAACCGTGCATATTCATTGGGTACTCAACCTCTCAAAGTGCATATTAGTGTTATGATGTAGCCTCTGGCATGATCTACATCTCCAGGCATGTTCAGTTTATGGAAACTTCATTCCCCGGGTTACCTTCGCCTCCATCCAACTCTGGATCGGCCTCGCCATGCACCATAACCTTGCCATTTTGTTCGCCTGTGTTAGTGTTAGTGTCCTAGAGACAATCCATTGTAAGGACATAATGCTTAGATAATATTCAGTATTGATTTAATATTAAATATATGGAGTTCCACTTATTAGAATATTATGTTTGATTGTTTGCATTTATTCTTATCTGTGTTCCCTTGAGTCACTGCTGTCACTGAGTGTGTGAAAACTCAGATGACCTAAACATGATTCTCAAATGGCCCCAATCGAGGATCATCAAGAATGGTATATTGATGATACAATGGAGATTGGTGTGCGATCTGCATCATACTATTTTAGAGTGTAGTAAGATCTCACTTACTATGAGATACTAGGTATCTCATGATGGATGCACAAATATCTTAGAGGGTATTGGTATACTCATCCGAGAGACCGTTTGATTTAGTTCCACTATATGTGTCTATGGGCGTCTCGGTTAGTGGGAGCAATGCGATACTCCTTTGACTTAAGGTCAATACGCACGACATGTGTGGAGTGATGAACTTTGACCATGACCGATGCTTGCACCCTTCCATGGGTAGATATGGCTTGGATTGGGTTCATCACGAAGTGCATGTGCGTGGTAGTTGAGCCAAGAAAATGATTCATTCCTCAAGGTGGATTTAGAGAGAATACTCATCTTCTCATCATAATTGGATCAAAGTCATTGGCCAATGCACGTCAACTTGGACTTTGTGGCCAAGTGTGACATAAGTGATCAATTAGTGATTAGAGATAAATTGATAAAGTTATTTGAATAGACACTTCATCATGTTCAAGACTTAATCGAGTATTCGCGAATGAAAGGAGGAAATCGTAATAGTGTTGGGGAATGATTCGCACAGATCTATTCGGGGTGAATATTTAAATACAAATTTAATTCATTAATTATTACTAGCATGAATTAATCCTATATTAATTCAAATAATAATTGCAACAACATATCATGCATATAAAAAGCCACGTAAAACCTACGACGCGGAATCTACGGGTTTACGTGAACGTACCTCTCGGGATGGCAGTGGCTTTGGTCGGACGGACTAACCAAAAGGACTTCCCAAGTATTCCCTTAGCCCTTGCTCGACAATCCGGTGGAAGGATACTCGCGAATAATTAACAAAAGGAAAAAAATAAACTTTGTTGCACCACTTATGTGGATTTGCTAATATTTCCAGCACATGGAATTGTACTTGGGAATGAACTAATCATCCCCTATTTATAGGAGGGAGGGTGAACGAAATTTGTGTGATTTTTCAATGTGGGAAAAGACTTTTCTTGGTCACCAAGAAATCTTGAATATATCTCCTATATTCTTTTTCCCATAATTAAAATATTCCACAAAAATCCCACCTCCTCAAGATATGGTATTTTCGAAAAATATAGTGTGCAAGAATCCAAGATTTGGATCTTCTTGAATTTATGAGATATTTTTGTATTTCAAGAAATACATATCTTCCATAATATATTTTCAAGAAAATCAAGAAAATCTTTCTTGCCCTCTATTTTCCAAAATTTCGAAATATCACTATGAATAACCAAGTGAGAGATTTCTTGAATTTAATGAGATAATCTTGTATTCCAAGAATACATATCTTCATTCCATAACAAAATTCAAAGAAAATCTTTCTCCCTCTTTTATCCATAATTTTCGAAAATTTGAGAGGAAATATAAGCAACAATATTTATTTTATTTTAATCACCTTTTCAGTTATTGGACTATATGTTGGGCTACTCAGGGGGCCTTTAGGAGAATTAAGATTGGACCTTCCAATGGATCTTGAATTATCAATATTGAGCCACAATATTATTCAAGCCCATAAATATTAATTAATCCCACTACATAATTAATATTGCACTATCCATCTTAACCCATATTACAGTCAATATGGCTCCCGGTTATTATTTCCCGTGTTTAAGATTATCTAGCCCATTAATTAATTCAAGCCACTGAAATAGCTTTCCGTTAATTAATATCTTTTGTCCTTGGTCAAGGAACGGTTCAACATTATTATCCATACCGGAAACTAATTCCACTTGCAAGATTTGGTATGATAAATCTTATGAACCTCTCAAGGGGGCAAATCGAACAAGCGTAATTGCACACGATTCTCCGTATTAAATCTTAGCAATCACATGTGACCAATAATATTGCCCAAGATAAAAAGTATTGAATCTCGTTGATTCTCTACCCATGATAAGTCAAAGCAATAATTACCAACCACACGTGATCCTATTTAAGGAACGAAGATTAAGAAATAACGAACCACTGAGGTCTAATTCTTCCTTGTTCAGTTTTGAAGAATTTGTCCTCATGTAGGTCCTATTCAGTGCATCAGTCATGCACTAGTGTAATCTCTTGGTCAAGACAAACCAATCTGAGCCTTACACCTCAACCTTTCGCGATGGTTGTTCATTTCCATCTAGGTCGTGAATGACGTACTTTTAGTTACAAGGGACTGTTAATTTAATCTTCTGTGATCTAGTATCACTAAATTAACTACAGTGTAACACGTACGAATTATTGAACAGTTATGCAGTAAATATATATAACATTCAATCATATTTAAAGCATCAGTGATTTACAGGTAGTTGCACATTTCCTCGCAACGTACCTCATATATTTAGAATGTCTGATTTATTGTCTAGGGTTCAATTAAGATCGTTAGTTTGACTAATCGCTCGATATATGAGGGTCTATGGGTCACACAACAAGTAATGGTTGTTTACTAATTATAGTTGGTTGATTAAATGTTAAATTAGATTTAATATTTAATTTATGGAGAAGTAATTAATAATAGATTAATTTGGAATTAATTATTATTAATGTTTAATTAAATTGGATTTAATTAAATAAGAATTCCCAATAATAATATTTGGAATATTATTATTGGATTTAATATATATGGAAATAAATCGTAGAGATTTGTCATATATGGAATTTAAATCCGTAGAGATTTATATGTGGGAAATAAATCTAAGAGATTTATTTTATTAGGGATTTTTCCTAATAAAGGTTAGCTTAATATTTAAGTTGGGCCTCTCCTATATATATGAGCTCTTGGGAATTCATAATACGTGAGTTCATATTTTCTCCATAAAATCTCTAAGTTAGAATTTTCCTAGCAAATTCATCTCGGGGATTCAACGCTGGCAGATCTGTGCAAATTAGTAAACGACTGTTACGTGGATACCATAGTTGAGGAATCCGTGTACGAATTGTTGTAAGAATTCTATTTACATTTACTCGTATTTAAATATGCAATTAACTGTTTGTTGTTGGTGAACTTTAATTTCCGTTGCGCATGTATTACGTGTTTACGTGCCTCTAAATTCCAACAGTCTGTGCCGCCAACTCCTGGCTTGCTGCCTCTGCCTCATAATGGCCTTGTACATACAATTGCATCCACTCCGATGCAACCTGATAACATGAATTCCGCTGCCCAACCATCACACTCGGCCGAACAGCCTGCCTCGGCTCCTTTGCAGCCACCATCTATCGAACCTACGCAATTGCCCGATCCTAACCAGCCACAATGCACCCACCACATGCGTACTCGCAGCATCAACAATATACATAAGCCTAAATCTCTTCATGCAGCACTAAACACCCTCTTCCAGCAGATATCGAGCCATCTACCGTAAAACAAACTCTTGTTGACCTGAAATGACGCGATGCCATGTCGGATGAATATACCACTTTGATCAGACATGGTACATGGGATCTTGTCTCTCCACCACCGAATGGCAACGTCATTGGCTGTAAATGGGTTTTCAGGATCAAGAGTAAGCCGGATGGGTCTGTCGATAAATACAAAGCTTGCCTCGTCGCCAAGGGTTTTCATCAACGCCCTGTTATCGACTTCAATGAGACGTTCAGCCCGGTCATTAAACTTGCAACCATCCTAACTGTTCTCACGTTGGCCGTCTCCCGGAGTTGGTCACTTCTTCAATTGGATGTTAGTAACGCCTTCTTGCATGACAATCTCGATGTCCCAGTTTATATGAAATAACCACCGGGGTTCTCTGATGTTGGGATTATACTGGAAAGTATGCTTTTTACTTTGTATAATCAAAACTGAATTTTGGACTTATTTACTGAAATAAATTGTTTATCACTGATGCTTTAAATATCATTGAATGTTACATATATTTACTGCATAATTGTTCATTAAATAGTACGTGTTACATTGTAGTTAATTTAGTGATACCAGTTCACAGAAGATTAAATTAACAGTCCCTTGTAACTAAACGTACACCATTCACGACCTAGATGGAAATGAACAATCCATCGTGAAAGGTTGAAGTGTAATGCTCAGATTGGTTTGTCTTGACCAAGAGATTACACTAGTGCATGACTGATGCACTGAATAGGACCTACATGAGGACAAATTCTTCAAAACTGAACAAGGAAGAATTAGACCTCAGTGGTTCGTTATTTCTTAATCTTCGTTCCTTAAATAGGATCACGTGTGGTTGGTAATTATTGCTTTGACTTATCATGGGTAGAGAATCAACGAGATTCAATACTTTTTATCTTGGGCAATATTATTGGTCACATGTGATTGCTAAGATTTAATACGAAGAATCGTGTGCAAGTACACTTGCTTGATTTGCCCCCTTGGGAGGTTCATAAGTTTTATCATACCAAATCTTGCAAGTGGAATTAGTTTCCGGTATGGATAATAATGTTGAACCGTTCCTCGACCAAGGACAAAAGATATTAATTAACGGAAAGCTATTTCAGTGGCTTGAATTAATTAATGGGCTAGATAATCTTAAACACGGGAAATAATAACCGGGAGCCATATTGATTGTAATATGGGTTAAGATGGATAGTGCAATATTAATTATGTAGTGGGATTAATTAATATTTATGGGCTTGAATAATATTGTGGCTCAATATTGATAATTCAAGATCCATTGGAAGGTCCAATCTTAATTCTCCTAAAGGCCCCCTGAGTAGCCCAACATATAGTCCAATAACTGAAAAAAGGTGTTTAAAATAAAATAAATATTGTTGCTTATTTTTTCTCAATATTTTCGAAATTTATGGATAAAAGGGGAGAAGGATTTTCTTTGAATTTTGTTATGGAATGAAGATATGTATTCTTGGAATACAAGATTATCTCATTAAATTCAAGAAATCTCCCACTTGGTTATTCATGAAGATAATTTCGAAATTTTTGAAATATAAAGGGCAAGAAAGATTTTCTTGATTTTCTTGAAAAAATATTATGGAAGATATGTATTTCTTGAAATACAAGAATATTTCATAAATTCAAGAAGATCCAAATCTTGGAATCTTGCCTATTATTTTCGAAAATATCCCATAACAAAGAGTAGGTGGGATTTTGTGGAATATTATAATTATGGGAAAAAGAATATAGGAGAAATATTCAAGATTTCTTGGAGATCAAGAAAAGATTTTCCCACATTATTTTCTACCTAAAATTTCGACCACCTATGCTCTATAAATAGGGGATGACTCTTTCATTCCCAAGTACAATTCCATGTGCTGGAAAAATTAGTAAATCCACAAAGGTGGTGCAACATAATTTATTTTCCTTTTGTTAATTGTTCACAAGTGTCCTACCACCGGATAGTCGAACAAGGATTAAGGGAATACTTGGGAAGTTCTTTTGTTTAGTCTAATCAGCCAGACCATTGCCGTCCCAAGAGGTACGTTCACGTAAACTCGTAGAATTCCGCATGCGTAGGATTTACGTGAATTAATTATATGCATGATTTGTTGTTGGATTATTATTTGAATTAATATAGAATTAATTCATGCTAGTAATAATTATAAGAATTAACTTTGTATTTAAATATTCACCCCGAATAGATCTGTGCAACTTATTCCCCAACAAGTATCGTATCGAGCCACGGTTTGAGACTCAATTTTTTAAATTGTAATTTAATTCGTTGTCATTAAATTTGAAATTGGATAGTAGAATTGCTAGATCTTTTTTGCAGGTATCCAATTGTCATGGAATTTAATGTGTTTATTTATGCATGCATATAAATTGTGGTTTTTAATTCGATTCGTTCGGATTCATTTTGCCTCGTGAGAAAATCCACGAGTAGATTAGGATTTGTTTGATTTGATCAATGTAATAGACTAGTCTAGATCTAGGTTTATTTATTTTTTGTAAATAAATTGTAACTGGATCGAAAACGGAGGCGGAGATGAAGAATTAAAGGATAAAATCCATAACCGGGCGAGGGCGTGGCGGCGTCTGTCGCGCGAAATGTGCCAAGGAGGCAACGACGTGGATGGATAAAGGGCACGCACGGCGCAGGCAGGCAGGCCGAGGGCCGAAAGCGAGATCAAAGCCGATACAAGACGGGCGGGGCAGGGGCAGCGGCGCGCGGCGATGAGCGGATCGGGCGACGGAGGCAAGCACATGCAAGGGCAAGGGGGCAAGGCCGCCGCCAAGTTCGCGGGCGGGCGAGGCGTAGGCCGGGAAAGCTGTACATATCGAAGGTTGTAATGCCGCCGCCGCTTGAAGCCTCGCCGAGGCTAACCTTGGCGATGCTCGCTAAGGTCATGCGGCGGTCTTTGGGTGATCTTGTATAAGGTGCAAGGGCGCGGTCGATGGCCGGCGGGATCACGGATCACGAGCTACTTGGCGTGGCGTTCGAGACGGAGTTTTTTTTTTTCGAGACGATCAAGTGGGAGAAATTCAAAGGCGTTTCTTCAAAATCAAGTCAAGAAAAAATCAAACCATGACAATTGGATAATTTGTGCCCAATATGTTTATTTTTTCCGCTTTGCTTGATTTATTATTGTGTTATCTTATGCTTTATTTAATTTGTTTAAATGTGTTTTGCATGAGAGTTGCCCAATGAAAAATCTCACCGTAAAAAAAAATACTAAGTATGTTTAAATAATTAATTGACAATTTTATTAGGATAATAAAATTGAATTAATTTTGACCTCCATGATTTATTTATTTGTGAATTCTTTTGGAGAAATTCCCCATGGAATCCAAAAGTTAGCTTTCACATGAATAAATTCCAAATAAATGATTGTGGATTATTACTAGTGGCGACGATGACCCTCCCCACGAGGCTCGTTCAAAGCGAAATAATAATCCTGTATTTAATCATGGTTATTACTTAGGTATAAAATTGATATGCATATACTTCCCCGAAGTCCCTGCCAATTTTATATTGGTCAAGTGAGAGCCAACTATTAATCTGGATATTAAAGGTTTGTAACTGTTCTTGTTTGTAGCCTGCTTGAATGTGTTTAAATAATGACCCACCCCACGTGGCTTATTTAAACTGTTTTGAGATGTTGGCTGATGCATGTTCATATTTTTTTGAGATTTTAATATGATGCATGTGATCGAACCTTGTGATATATTTGTGCTTATGCATGTTATTGTTTATTTCAGTTTATCATGTCGCAACCTTTTAATCCACTGTTATATACACTCAAAGAACACCAATTAACTGGCGAAAACTATAATGTTTGGAAACGAAATATGAGTTTTGTCCTACCTGCACAAGAACATCATTGGGTTCTTGATGTACCCAAGCCACGTAAGCCTACTGATGCATCACCTAATGTGGAAAGACACTTGTATAATATTTGGGAGGAGGCCAATGAACCCATGAAACGTGTAATCTTGACTTTACTGTCTGATGATTTGAGACACATTCATGAAGGTGTTGAGTCTGCTGCAGAAATTATGCAAAGTCTTGAAGAAATGTTTTTAACAAAAGACCGCATGATCAATCAGTTTAAAAATGACGACGTGGCCAGGCTAAAGATGGCTGAGGGAACACCCGTGAGGGAGTATGTTCTCAGAATTAAACACCATTTTGAAAAACTGGCTTATCTCGGAACTAAGTATTGTGATGAGGCCCAAATCGAATTTCTTTTGCTAACTCTTCCAAAATGCTTCGATGGATTTTACTATAGTTTTGTGATGAGTGATCACATGTTTACTATGGACATCCTACAAGAAGCCTTGGAGAAGATAGAGAAGCATCTAGGAAAGAAAGACGAAGCATTGGTGACCAAAAGTCTTTTCTCGAGATCTAGGCCAGTGGAAGGCAAGTCTCAAGAAAAGGAAAGTGGTCAGAACCAAAGCAAACTCATCACTAAGAAAAGTGAGAAAAAGACGGTTAGTTGTTTGGGTGTCAAGAAAGGACCAAAAGGAAAATGTTTTAATTGCGGTGAGAAAGGACATTGGAGGTTAGCCTGTTCCAATCCCAAAAGGAAAGGAAAGAAAGGTAATTCTCACGCACTAGTTGTTGAAACTTGTTTAGCGGCGTATGCCTCCCATTTATGGGTAGTGGATACGGGATCCACTGATCATGTTTGTTTCACATTACAGGGGTTCAAGCGGACCCGACAACTTAGTGGGAGTGAGATCCTCATCACACTTGGCGATGCTACGAGAGTGGCAGCTGAAGCAGTGGGAGAAGTGCACCTGTCTTTTGAAGACAGTGTTTTAATTTTAAGAGATGTTCTTTACGTTCCGAATTTTAGAAAGAATTTAATTTCAGTTTCTAAACTTTTTCTTGATGGATATTCGGTTACTTTTAATAAAGTTGTTACCATTTCTCTTTTTGATAAATTTATCTGTCATGGAACGTTATCGAATAATCTCTATACAATTAATTGTGCACACCACTCATGAAATGCATCCTATAACACATCAACTGTTTCCGATAAAAGAAAACGTTCATCAGACATGAACGAGACACTTCTATGGCATCTAAGATTGGGTCATATAAATCCAAAGAGGATCCAAAGGTTGGTGAAAGACGGTTCACTGGAGTTTCTCCAAGTTGAACCAATTCCAATCTGCGAATCATGTTTGGAGGGTAAAATGACCAAGAGGGCATTTGGAGCCAAGGGGAATAGAGCCAAAGAAGTGTTAGAGATCGTTCACACAGATGTATGTGGTCAAATGTCAACCAAAGCAAGAGGAGGTTATGAGTATTTTGTCACTTTTAATGATGATTACTCAAGGTACGGTCATATTTTCCTTATGAAGCATAAATCTGAGACCTTTGAGAAATTCAAAGAATTTAAGGCTCAAGCAGAAAATCATAGGGAAAAACGTATCAAGTCTCTACGATCCGATCGTGGAGGCGAATACCTCAGCAATGAGTTTTTGAACTACTTATCTGATGAAGGGATTGTATCCCAGCTCACTGCACCCGGAACCCCTCAACAAAACGGGGTTGCAGAGCATAGAAATAGAACTCTTTTGGAAATGGTTAGATCTATGATGAGTTATGCGGATCTACCCAAGTCGTTCTGGGGTTATGCCTTGGAAACAACAGCCTACATTCTGAACTTGGTGCCATCCAAATCGGTTCCCAAAACTCCCAAAGAATTGTGGACCGGGCGCAAGCCTAGTTTGAGACACATGAGGATTTGGGGGTGTCCGGCCTACGTGTTGGACAAGGAAGCCGGAAAATTGGATCCTCGATCAGAATTAAGGTTGTTTGTGGGATACCCCGAGGGAACAAAAGGGTGTATGTTCTATGGTCCTGAAGATCAAAAGGTGGTAATAAGCACCCACTTTAGATTTTTGGAAGAAGACTATATGAACGAAAGAAGACCCAGAAGTGAGATTACCTTAAATGAGCTAAGGGGGCTAACCTCAATGCCAATTGTACTAGATGACATACCAAACAACACACTTACACAACCGGAACCTCCTCGTAGTGGGAGGGTTGTGAAACAGCCCAAGAGATTCATGGGAATAGGAGAGTCCTCAGACTTGATTCCCGGACAAGATGAATCAGACCCATGGACATATGACGAGGCAATCCAAGATAAGGATGCAGATTCTTGGCAAATAGCAATGAAACCCGAAATGGGTTCTATGTTTCATAACAGAGTGTGGGAGCTAGTCGAACCACTTAATGGGGTCAAACCCATTAGTTGCAAGTGGGTGTATAAGAGAAAAAGGGGACCGGACGGGAAGGTGGAAACCTTCAAAGCAAGACTAGTGGCGAAAGGTTATACTCAGAAAGAAGGGATCGATTATGAGGAAACTTTTTCGCCCGTAGCCATGCTTAAGTTCATCCGAATTCTCTTATCGATTGTTGAGCATCTCGACTTTGAAATCTGGCAGATGGATGTTAAGACAGCTTTCCTTAACGGAAGTCTTGATGAAGAGATCTATATGCAACAACCCCAAGACTTCATTGAAAAAGGCCAAGAACACCTAGTTTGTAAGCTCATGAAGTCCATTTACGGACTCAAACAGGCATCCAGAGCTTGGAACCAATGTTTTGATCATGTTATAAAGTCTTATGGGTTCGATCAAAATGAGTTCAAAAAGTTGTGTGTACAAAAAAGTGTTTGCCGGGCGCATTGGTATTCTTAGTACTATCGAGGCGACATTACGATCATCGGGAACGATGTGAAGGTGTTATCGAGCGTAAGGGCATGGCTTTCAAAAGCAGGTTTGATATGAAGGACTTAGGAGAAGCCAGACACATCCTTGGGATCAAGATCACTCGAGATCGCAAGAAAAGGATGATAGGCTTATCGAAGTTTTCATACATAGACCTTTGTCTTGAAAACGATTCAAAGATGCAAGATTCCAAGAAAGGCTTCGTACCTTTTCGACATGGAATCCATCTATCCAAGAAAATGTGCCATAAGACGCAAAAAGGAGATAGATGACATGAGAGGCATTCCTTATGCCCATTTGTTGGAAGCCTTTATGTATGCAATCTTTGTGTATGAGACCCGGATATCCGCTTTGCCGTTGGCATGGTGGCAAGATATCAAAGTAACCCCGGAAAAAGAACATTGAATGGGCCGATTAAAAAAATTTTCAAGTATCCAAAAAAAATTGGGATAAAATGTTGATTTATCGGTCGATAGATAGTCAATCCCCATCGGCCACCACGAACTCGGATTTCCAATCAGACATAGACTCCAGAAAATCTACCTCCGGTAGTGTGTTTTGCATGGGGGGAGGAGTCGTGACATGGAGAAGCGTCAAGCAGAAATGCGTCGCAGATTCTACCATGGAAGCCGAATATGTAGCTGCTTGCGAGGCAGCGAAAGAAGCGGTTTTGCTCAAGAACTTCTTAGTGGACTTGAATGTGGTTCCGAATTTGCCCAGCAGAATCATTGTTTATTGTGACAATGCCGGAGCAGTTGCAAATTCAAGGGAACCACGAGCCCACAAAGCCAGCAAACACATTAAAAGGAAATACCATCTTATACGAGATATCGTTAAGAGAGGAAATAGTGCATGACTGATGCATTGAAGAGGACCTACAGGAGGACAAATTCTTCAGAACCGAACAAGGAAGAATTAGACCTCAGTGGTTCGTTATTTCTTAATCTCCGTTCCTTAAATAGGATCACGTGTGGTTGGTAATTATTGCTTTGACTTATCATGGATAGAGAATCAACGAGATTCAATACTTTTTATCTTGGGCAATATTATTGGTCACATGTGATTGCTAAGATTTAATATGGAGAATCGTGTGCAAGTACGCTTGTTCGATTTGCCCCCTTGGGAGGTTCATAAGATTTATCATACCAAATCTTGCAAGTGGAATTAGTTTCCTGTATGGATAATAATGTTGAACCGTTCCTTGACCAAGGACAAAAGATATTAATTAACGGAAAGCTATTTCAGTGGCTTGAATTAATTAATGGGCTAGATAATCTTAAACACCGGAAATAATAACCGGGAGCCATATTGACTGTAATATGGGTTAAGATAGATAATGCAATATTAATTATGTAGTGGGATTAATTAATATTTATGGGCTTGAATAATATTGTGGCTCAATATTGATAATTCAAGATCAATTGGAAGGTCAAATCTTAATTCTCCTAAAGGCCCCCTGAGTAGCCCAACATATAGTCCAATAACTGAAAAAGGTGTTTAAAATAAAATAAATATTGTTGCTTATTTTTCCTCAATATTTTTGAAATTTATGGATAAAAGGGGAGAAAGATTTTCTTTGAATTTTGTTATGGAATGAAGATATGTATTCTTGGAATACAAGATTATCTCATTAAATTCAAGAAATCTCCCACTTGGTTATTCATGAAGATAATTTTGAAAATTTTGAAATATAAAGGGCAAGAAAGATTTTCTTGATTTTCTTGAAAAGATATTATGGAAGATATGTATTTCTTGAAATACAAGAATATCTCATAAATTCAAGAAGATCCAAATCTTGGAATCTTGCCTATTATTTTCGAAAATATCCCATAACAAAGAGTAGGTGGGATTTTGTGGAATATTATAATTATGAGAAAAAGAATATAGGAGAAATATTCAAGATTTCTTGGAGATCAAGAAAAGATTTTCCCACATTATTTTCTACCTAAAATTTCGACCACCTATGCTCTATAAATAGGGGATGACTCTTTCATTCCCAAGTACAATTCCATGTGCTGGAAAAATTAGTAAATCCACAAAGGTGGTGCAACATAATTTATTTTCCTTTTGTTAATTGTTCACAAGTGTCCTACCACTGGATAGTCGAACAAGGATTAAGGGAATACTTGTGAAGTTCTTTTGGTTAGTCTAATCACCGGCTACTATTGTCGTCCCAAGAGAATGCGTTCACGTAAACTCGTAGAATTCCGCATGCGTAGGATTTACGTGAATTAATTATATGCATGATTTGTTGTTGGATTATTATTTGAATTAATATAGGATTAATTCATGCTAGTAATAATTATATGAATTAAATTTGTATTTAAATATTCACCCCTAATAGATCTGTGCAACTTATTCCCCAACACCTGATCCATCTCATCCTTCACACGTGTGCTTACTTCGACGCTCCTTATACAGTCTCCGCCAAGCTCCGAGAGCGTGGTATGACTCTCTGTGCTCGGCCCTAGAAGAATTCGGCCTCACCCGATCCAAGGCTGACTCCTCCCTTTTCTTTCTTCACAAGGGCTCCGATCATCTCTTCGTTTTAGCCTATGTGGACGACTTAATTCTCACCGGTTCTTCTTCTTCCTTAATTGTTGCAGTCACCTACCATTTGCAAACCTGTTTTGCCGTGAAGGACCTTGGTCTTCTGTCCTACTTCCTTGGCGTCGAGCTTGCCAAGTGCAAGGAAGGACTCTTCTTGTCTCAACATAAATACATGGTTGATATTCTACGTCGTCACAAAATGGACGGTATCAAGCCCATTCACACTCCGGCAGCCACGAAACACACAGCCACTTCGGGCTCCGTTGACTCTACTGAATATCGCAGTGCTATCGGTGGTCTTCAATACCTAACGATCACTCGTCCGGATATAGCATTTACTGTGAACCGTCTCGCCCAACACATGTCCTCTCCCACTCCCGAGGCCTGGCACTCTGTTAAACGCCTATTTCGGTACCTGAAAGGCACGCTACATCACGGCCCACTACTACGGAAAACTACTCGCCTAACATTAACGACATACTCTGACTCGGACTTCAGAGGCGACCTCACTGATTGCAAGTCAACATCAGCGTACATCATGTTCCTTGGCAACACTCCTATTTCATGGCGATCACGTAAGCAGCGAGCGGTTGCCCGCTCTTCCACCGAGGCTAAATACCGCCCCTTGTCAGTTGCTGCCTCCGAGGTTTGCTGGCTTCGCCACCTATTTGACGACCTTCGAATACCGTTACCAGACTCACCTCGCCTTCTCTGTGATAATATGGGGGCAACACGCCTTGCTCTAAATCCGGTTCAGCACTCCCGAATGAAGCACATCGCCATTGATCTCCATTTTGTTCGTGATCTTGTTTCCAAAGGACTTCTCAATGTCTCATATGTCAACACTCAAGATCAGTTCGCCGACCTATTCACCAAGCCGCTCGCTCGTGTTGGGGAATAAGTTGCATGGATCTATTCGGGATAAATATTTAAATACAAATTTAATTATGATAATTATTACTAGCATGAATTAATCCTATATTAATTCAAATAATAATTCAACAACAAATCATGCATATAATCAATTCACGTAAATCCTACGCATGCGGAATTTCTACGAGTTCACGTGAACGTACCTCTTGGAATGGTAATGGCCTCGTTGATTAAACACACCAAAAGAATCTTCCCAAGTATTCCCTTAATCCTTGCTCGACAATTAGGTGGTAGGACGCTTGCGAACAATTAACAAAAGGAAAATAAACTTTGTTGCACCACCTTTGTGGATTTACTAATTTTTCCAGCACATGGAATTGTACTTGGGAATGAAAGAGTCATCCCCTATTTATAGAGCATAGGTGGTCGAAATTTTAGGTAGAAAATAATGTGGGAAAATCTTTTCTTGATCTCCAAGAAATCTTGAATATTTCTCCTATATTCTTTTTCTCATAATTATAATATTCCACAAAATCCCACCTACTCTTTGTTATGGGATATTTTCGAAAATAATAGGCAAGATTCCAAGATTTGGATCTTCTTGAATTTATGAGATATTCTTGTATTTCAAGAAATACATATCTTCCATAATATCTTTTCAAGAAAATCAAGAAAATCTTTCTTGCCCTTTATATTTCAAAATTTTCGAAATTATCTTCATGAATAACCAAGTGGGAGATTTCTTGAATTTAATGAGATAATCTTGTATTCCAAGAATACATATCTTCATTCCATAACAAAATTCAAAGAAAATCTTTCTCCCCTTTTAATCCATAATTTTCGAAATTTTGAGGAAAAATATGCAACAAGATTTATTTTATTTTTAAACACCTTTTTCAGTTATTGGACTTTATGTTGGGCTACTTAGGGAGCCTTTAGGAGAATTAAGATTGGACCTTCCAATGGATCTTGAATTATCAATATTGAGCCACAATATTATTCAAGCCCATAAATATTAATTAATCCCACTACATAATTAATATTGCACTATCCATCTTAACCCATATTACAGTCAATATGGCTCCCGGTTATTATTTCCCGTGTTTAAGATTATCTAGCCCATTAATTAATTCAAGCCACTGAAATAGCTTTCCATTAATTAATATCTTTTGTCCTTGGTTAAGGAACGGTTCAACATTATTATCCATACCGGAAACTAGTTCCACTTGCAAGATTTGGTATGATAAAGCTTATGAACCTCCCAAGGGGGCAAATCGAACAAGCATACTTGCACACGATTCTTCGTATTAAATCTTAGCAATCGCATGTGACCAATAATATTGCCCAAGATAAAAAGTATTGAATCTCATTGATTCTCTACCCATGATAAGTCAAAGCAATAGTTACCAACCACACGTGATCCTATTTAAGGAACGAAGATTAAGTAATAACGAACCACTGAAGTCTAATTCTTCCTTGTTCGATTCAAGAATTTGTCCTCCCAGAGGTCCTATTCAAAGGCATCAGTCATGCACTAGTGTAATCTCTTGGTCAAGACAAGCCAATCCGAGCCTTACACTTCAACCTTTCACGATGGATTGTTCATTTCCATCTAGGTTGTGAATGGTGTACTTTTAGTTTACAAGGGACTGTTAATTTAATCTTCTGTTATCTGGTATCACTAAATTAACTAAAACGTAACACGTACTATTTATTGAACAGTTATGCAGTAAATATATATAACATTCGATGATATTTAAAGCATCCGTGATAAACAATTTATTTCAATAAATAAGTCCGAATTCAGTTTTGATTATACAAAGTAAAAGCATACTTTCTAGTATAATCCCAACAGCTCGGACACGGTTCCAAGAATTACGCTCCAAAATTTCCGTTGCTGACGGAACGTCAATTTTGCGGGGGCGTATTAGTCAAGCATATCTAGAATCCTCTAGATAACTTCACCCACAATTAGAGGAGTTAGTTGCAGCATAGTTATCGCAACAAACTTTCAAATGTTTGTATTTTGAAATTTGAATGTATTCTGTATGTGTATATATCACCGTGTAATCCCACATTTGTAATCATGGAATTACAGTTTATCTTTTCTATACAATTTAGTGCATCAGAAGTTGTTGATTATAGAGTTAATTAATAAGGTATTTGGAAATCCTGTTAAATAATAGGAGAAAAAAAAAAAGAGATTGTACATTTTATAAACAAATTTAAAAAATAAAACTTTTTGAAACCAGAGAAAACGAAGATTATACTATCTCATAATAAGATCGATCACACAAAAGTAAAAGTTGATTGTGCTCCACTCGACTAGTAATGTAATAAACTTACAACCATGCATATTCAGTGCCAGTCGTTCTTAATTGTACTAGTATTATATTAGTTTGAGTCTCATCCAAGCACCCTTAAAGTCAAAAGTCAAATCTTCGAATAATCAAGATTTTGCTCTACTCATAAAGTCAACTTTCTGTAATATTGTCTTAGACCATGCACTGCGCTACTCTAGATAAATGAAGCAAATAATTTACATGTGATATACTACCTCCGTCCCAAATCAGTTTTTATAATTGACTTTTACACGCGTTTTTGCGAGCGAGTTTTGTATTAGTAATTGAAATGATAAAGTAACTTTTAAGGAGTGGTATGATAGACGAGTGACTCATCTATCATGTCCCTCCTTAAAAGTCACTTTATCATTTCAAATACTAATACAAAACTCGCTCGCAAAAACCCGTGTAAAAGTCAACTGTGAAAACTGATTTGGGACGGAGGGAGTATATAATATTAGTTATTTTATACTATAATGTAATGTGAATGAATTGGAGATGAATCGAACGAAAAATTGAATTAACTTATTAATACATAAAAATTATCAAAAAAAAAAAAGAAGAGAAGAAGAAGAGACTATTATCTCAAGTTGGAGTATTAACAATCCAAATCAGATTGTAAAGGAGAAGAAGAAGAATCTTTGATTGAATGAACGAAACTGTATTCGGTTACAAGAGGAAACTAATGGAATGAAAAAGTAGTCTCACCTAATCTCAGAAACCCTATATAAAGGGGGAGAGATTGTATAACTAATTAACTAACTAACTAAGTGAAGTGACAACTTTACAAATAGAAATAGCAACTTATAAGTGAGAGTAAAAGTAAATGACACTTTTACTCTTTAGACCCACCTCAAAATTAAAGTGAATGTTGAGAAGTCTCATTTTGGACTTGAAGTTGTTGAAAGTGGTAGGAAGAAGAGGTTTGGTTAGCATATCTGCCAGATTTTCTTCAGTGGGGATGTGGATGATGTTGAGGACTCCTTCCTTGATCTTGTCTCTTGTAAAGTGGCAATCAATAGAAATATGTTTGCTCTTGTCATGTAAACAAGATTTTGAGCCATCTGGAAGGCAGACTTACTGTCTGTATACAATGAAGTTGGTAATTGGACTGGAACTCTTAGGTCTTGTAAGATGTAGATGATCCACTGGATTTCACAAGATGTGGTTACCATTGCTCTATACTCAGCTTCAGCGGAGGATCTGCTCACTGTGGACTCTTCTTGGACTTCCAAGAGATCAATGAGTTTCCCAAATATATGGCATAACCTATGACACTTTTTCTGGTTTCTATACATCTAGCCCAATCACTGTCAGTATAAGAATGTAACTAGAAATCATTAGAAGCAGAGTAAAAGATTCCCAAACCTGGTGTGCCTTTTAAATACCTTAAGACCATGTGCACTGCTGTCATGTGATCTTTTGATGGGTTGCTCATGAATTGTGATAGAGATTGAACAACATATGATATGTCTGGTCTAGTGACTGTTAAATAAAGAAGCTTACAAACAATCTTTCTATATAACTTATGATCTGTTATGTTGGCTTCATCAGTTTGAACAAGTTGAAGCTTGGAATCCATAGGTGTAGTACAAGGCTTGCTGCCTAAGTAGCTAAAATCTGTGAGAAGATCCAAAGTATATTTTCTTTGACTAAAACAGGAGGTGTAGTAAAACAATCCAAACTGGACACCACATGATCAGTAGCCCCTGTGTCCAAAATCCATGTAAACATTTTATCATGAACAACAGAATGAAAACAATAAGAATTACTTCCCTGTATACCTGGAGTATCATGTTGAACAGGTGCAGAAGGATGTGCAAATACACCAGCAGCAGAATGAACAGATTCATGAATAGGTTTCTGAGCTTGCTTAGCTAAAGACAAAAGTTGCTCAAGAAGTTCTTGGGTTATCAGGGGATTAGAAGCCATCTCAGGTGATGAAATGGAAGCATTAACAACCCTTTATTTCCCTTTACCACCCCTTGGACCCTTCCAACCAGGGGGGTAACCTATCAACTCAAAGCACCTATCCACTGAATGGTCATTCCCATTACAATGAGTACATTTCAACCCCTTTTTCTTATCTTTGTAAAACCTGGAATTATTAGCTAACATAGCCACAGATTCAGGCATCACATAAGTAGGCAAAACTAGAGCTCTCTGAGACTCCTCTTGCAAGAGCAAGGCATACACCTTAGCTAAAGGGGGAAAAGGTTTGTGCAACAGAAACTGACTACGGATAGGGGCATATGACTCACTCAATCCTATCAGAAATTTCATAACACAATCTTGCTCTTGAGCAGCAGCATATTACTTAGGGAGATCACATATACAACCACCCATAGCCCCACAATTACAAGCAAAAACAACTTTATGACTAACATGCTCATCACATAGGTACTTAAACTCATTGTAATAGGTAACCAAAGACTTAGAACCCTAAGCATTATTAGTTAAAGATTTTTCAAGCTGAAATATCTTGGACAAGTCAGAACACTCATAACGAGCAATTAATTCATTCCAAACCTCACGAGCAGTCTGAAAATACCTCAGAGTTTTCTTGATTTCAGGGAAAATTGAATTGAGAATCCACTGCAATACCAAATCGTTTGCACGTACGTACGCCGCATAAACCACCCTATCACCATTAGAGCTCTGAACAGGAAGTGAACCATCCACAAGCGGGAGCTTGTTCTTGACGCTCAAACCACGAGCCACGGACTGCCTCCAAGAAATGAAATTCGCTCCATCAAGCGGCTCCAGGGCAATGGACATCACGGGATTATCATTGTGGTGAAGAAAGTATGGAGAAAGCGGATTGACCGCAGGATCAAGGGATACACTTGAAGAACTCGCCGTCATCAAAACAGCCAAGAATCAGAAGCAAAACGAACAAATGTCAAACGAAATTGCAAGCGCGATTCAAGAATCGGAGTGATTTCAATGAAAAATTGTTGAAATCAAACAAGCCAACAAAAATCCGAATCGAACAGATTCAGAAAAGCAACAAAGTCGAACGAAGTCGAATGAGTATAAAACTCCAATCAGAAGCGGAAGCAAAGGATCGATAATGGCATTACCAGTTTAAAATTGATACCATATTAACAATCCAAATCAGATTGTAAAGGAGAAGAAAAAGAATCTTTGATTGAATGAACAAAACTGTATTCGGTTACAAGAGGAAACTAATGGAATGAAAAAGTAGTCTCACCTAATCTCAGAAACCCTATATAAAGGGAGAGAGATTGTATAACTAATTAACTAACTAACTAAGTGAAGTGACAACTTTACAAATAGAAATAGCAATTTATAAGTGAGAATAAAAGTAAATCACACTTTTACTCTTTAGATGGAGTATAAGGGTACTCCAACCCAAACAGTTCACCAATACCAGAAAAAAAAAAAAAAAAAAAAAAAGCTACGGCTCCTACTAAATTATAAATGAATTAATTATGACTTATGAGTGATGATTTAGAGAGAAATTTTAGAAGCAATCACGCGTTCATATTGTACTATTTTCGAGGATTGCGAATTTTGTGCGACAAGCAATTGAAATTTCAAAGTCCTCGAAACTAGATTTGCCTATGTTCACAGATAAGTCCTATGAATAATAGTCTATTTCTTTTGTATGTTGCAAGTTATAAATGAGTAACATGCTCGTTATGAAATTTGATATAAATAAGTTTGATTAGACGAATACTTCGTAATTAATTAAAGACTTTCTTGCTAGGCTTAGAGCAAGATATGTCACAAACTTGGGATTTGCAAGTTAAGTACACCCAATGATTATTTTAAATTTGTAGAGAATATAAATCCATTTTATTTGTCTTTTAAAAAATGATTTTGATCCAAAATAATTGTATTTTGCCATTAATTAAGGAGAATTAAATGTTACATTTTTTTTTTTTCCGACAAGATTAAATATTACATTCTAATTTTGTTCTTCTAATTATTTTTTTAATCTCTCGCGTTCTTAGTAAGTGACGTTATGACCTGTTATTTTATTTGCAAATTAGATTTTTAAAAAAATTATACTTTTCGATGTAAATTAATTGCATTTTTTCTATATTTACCCCTAAAGTCAAGAATATTTAGATAAATGTAGTTCTTTTAATGAGAAATTCAATCGTTTATTTAGAGTAAATAAACCAATTATTCTTTTAATATACGTATATTCAAAATAACATATATTTTGAATTGGAGGGAGTAATAATATGCATTAAATGTTTATGTATGCAAAAAATGGGTAAAATTAGTAACACATTACACATACATTTACTATTATTTAATAATATTTTTAATTCATGTAAAATATCCTGAAGGCTTAAACGATAACCAAAATGAGTAGGGGAGTAATATTTTAATTATATCCATTTAAATCAAGATTTATGTTTCAAGGCTTATATAATACACCAATGTTTATCCTTGTATAAGTAAAAAATATATATCCATTTCTTTTTGAGAACCTATTTATTTATTTTATTAATATACTAATATTATAATATTTTTTGAGATTTTTTTTTTATTTTTTTTTTTGAAAGATAGATTTGAGAAATTTTGGTTCAGGGGGATGTTGTTATGTTGATGAGTTCCCAATTTGAAGTCCGGTTCCGCGGCCCAACTTGGTTACAAAGCCCATAATTTGACAAAAAGAAACACACACACAGAAAATTACAGAGTGGTAATGGAAAGGGAAAGGGAAAGGGAAAGGGAGGAAGAAGCAGACAGAAGGAGAGAGGCAGCTATAGCATCATCGGCGTCTTTACGCCCCAATTTCAACCCCAAAACTGGGGTTACCGACTCCCAGCTCTCCAAATTTCAGGTTACCGAAAACTTTCTCTAACTTCCTTCCAACGTTTTGACGAACATAAACCCTAAAACGGGTCGATTTTTGTGAAAAAGAATTAGTTCACCTGGCCATAATTGACTCTAGCTTTTCGATATTAATTTGTCATCTGTTTCGTTTACGTTTATGAGTTTATTAGAGTCTTGTTAGATTCTATCTCATTAATTTCTTCATGATTTTTTTTTTTGTATATACACTTTAAATTTTCATCAAATTTGTTAGGCTGTAGGCTTTCATTATTTAATGGCGTGAAAGATGCAGCTAAAAAATAGAACAGGTTATGGTGTAATTCCATTGAAATGGGCTTTTTAATCTTTTGTGCCACTATCTTATGAACATGAACATGAGATGAAGCTAATTCAATTCAGTCAAGTTGTTTTCATCTTCTTCTTTTTTCCTAATATATTGTAGTATTTTGGTTTTCTATTTTTTTTTTTGTCATCTACTGATTATTCTTGTTTAGAAAAGCAAGTTATTTCAATTCCCCTGTTTTCTATGTTTATTGTTAGGAATTGCATAGGAGGCGTTTACAAATCAAAGCCAAATCTAAAGTACATAAGAGAGACAAAGGTGTGTATCATTGTTGTGCTTTAACTCTTGCATTGATCCTCTATTTGTTCTTTTTTAGTGTTTTAATGATTGTTGGAAATAAATGGAAAAGGCAAGTCCCACAAGAAGGCCATTGAAGTTCATGAAAATGAAAGCATTGACCATGAACCAAGCAAACCTGCTGGTGATTCAACCAGTGTTTTAATCCCAGAAAACAGAGAAGAGAATATCTCGTATGAAAAAGACAATGTGACGAAAAACCAGGCACCGAAAACACGCAAGAAGTTGTACTGGGGGTACTCCTTCGACTTCAGTTCAGATTTATATATCTGTTTTCTATCTTCACAATTTATTAACAACTGGAAAAGAAGAAGAAAACAAACTGTTTTGTTTATCTTTGTTATACTTTCTCCAGGCTTGACACTAGAGAAAGATGGGAGCGAAAGTCCAATATGTGAAAATCAGAAACCTGCCTTTTTTTGGCAGCTCAAGAGAATTTTTGCCTAGTTATGATTCTTGTTTCATAATATTGTAATCATTTTTGTTACAACTTTGATATTATTAACAAAACTTTGCAAAATCAGAAACGTGGAAATGTTATTCAAATGTCAGTCAACAACTCTTTACAATTGTCAATATCAAATTTTAACTGCAGCCAAATATTCATATACTAAAAGGTTGAGTTAAATAGCTGGATCCAAGGCATGTTGCATTTCCTCCAAAGACCGCCCCTTCGTCTCCACAACATTATCTGATATGTACATTACAGCTAGGAGGCATACAGATGCAAATCCCAGGTACACCGTGCTGATTCCAAACTTATTTACGACACTCAAAAAGTAGAACCCAATGACAAAATTGGATATCTGTTTAAGTGGGAAGTTCAGTGATTTAAGTAACAGATCAACATAAATGATAAGTTTTGTTGCATTTTATACTTGTGGTCATCTGCCTTTGTAACAAACTGGTATTCAACCTTTAGTTTTTATATTTTGGTTGCAGTAATTTGGATAATGTCATAAACTGATACTCAGCCTTTGACTTTAATCATTTAATTCATCCGAACTTGTTAAAAATGCAAAACACATTTCTGTTGCTAGAGAAAATCACCTGGTTTTAAGTTTGGTGATTAAAATGACAAAGACGAAGGTTAGATGCCAATTTATTAAGAAAATTGTGAAGGTTAGTGGCTGAAATATAATTTAGTAAGCTTTTAACTTACCCAGTGCATGCCTAAAGATAATGCCACAGCTTTTGCTCTGATTCTGGAGGCAAAAATCTCCGGAAGTAGGAGAGCAGGCACAGGACCAGCACCAAGTGAAAATGATAAGACATAACTGTTGTAAAGTAAAGAAACATGGTTTTATTAGAGTTGATAGAGAATTAGTAGTAATTTTAGTCGATACGAACTATGTGGACATGAACAAACATTACTTACAGAAGAGTCCCAAGAACAGCAAGTGCGCCTGAATATGGTGCCAGGGCCTTCCAAGTAAAACTCAGAGAAAGTAGCAACATAGAAGCAGCCTTGGGTTTTGTTGGGGAGAATTAGAAAATAATAATGACAATATAGGGAAATGGTGACAAAAATTTAGAGCTAAAAATGTACCATTCCAGCAAAGCTGGTAAGTAGAAGGTGTTTGCGTCCCTGCTTGTCCATCAACCAGGATGCAACAATTGTGCCTAGAAAATAAGCTAACATGAGTTGAGGAAAAATACTTGCATCATCACTTGGTGGTATTTGCAAACTGTACATGAGTGGAGCAGAATCACTTTTTTTTTTCTAACTTTTGTAGAAAAAGTGATTTTGGAAGTTATTTGTGGAGTTTGCAAACACACCAATGGTAAAAGCTAACCTAAAACATTAGCAGATCCAACGAGAGCACTGGCAGCAACATCAGATTGAACTCCAGCGCTGTGGAAAACTGAAGTTGAATAATAGAAAATAGCATTTATCCCCCCAAACTGCTGCAACAAGTAGAGACATCCACCTACACTAACCACTGCAAAACAACCTCAACCTTTAACTATTGCTTTCTTTATATATCTCTTTGGAACCATGTATAACAATAATAATCTAAAATTTCACAAATTTCTCTTACAATAATCAATTTAACCATGAGTAAGATGTACCATTCCAGTAGCGGCTGCTGAACAGATCAGACCAACTAGCTTCATCACCACCAGAACTTTGTCTTGCTGCATTCAAATCTCTCATAACCTCACCTACTCTTTCTTTTCCATATAATCTCGTAATGGATTCTTCAGCTTCAAATGTTCGTCCTTGCTGCAAATACGAGTAGCCCTATTTTCGTATTATTCACCAGAAACTCACGCTATCACAATAAATAAGAGAAAAAGATAATGTTAAAGTGGAGTTGATTGAGTTCATAATGAGACCTGATAAAGCCAGCATGGACTTTCAGGTGACAATGTCATTCCGAGTGCCAGTAAAACCGACGGAAAAACTGCAATACTGAACATTGTCCTCCACCTGAGAGTTGTTGTATTTGATTCTTTTAAAACAGCAGCATAAACTAACCTCAATCATTAAATATTTCAATTTACTCGTGTAAATTGCATTTGCATATTGCAGAATTTAATAAAGGTTGCCTCCACTATTTTGCAGGAAAGAAAAGAAATAATTTTAAGGCTATATCATGGATGAAAATTTACCAGAGAGGATTTTGTGCTAAAGGCAAACCAGCTACTAATGCTGCAAGAAGGCCAATGCATATGCACAGCTGGTTTATGGAACCAAATATACCGCGCTTTTCAGCAGGCGAGATCTGGCAATAGAAGCAGCACGAGATGTAAATTTTGGATTTGGATCCTCTACTGTGCATAAAACCCGATAAGGCATTGTTTGGTACCTCAGATATGTAAAGTGGCACGATGGCAGAAGACACACCAATGCCGATTCCAACAAGTAACCGGCCTATGATCATTGTCTCTATACTCTGTGCTATGCCACTGCGATATCACAACAATTACACCTTATACCTTTACCCTAAATAGTTGTCAAATAAGTAAGTCTCTTCTGCAGTTTTGCACCATGTAAATAACTTCAGAATAGGTAAATTTTAATTTTGAAAGAGCAACCCACTCAATTGGATTGGGTGTTTATTAATTTGCATGGATCCTAGATGCGTATAAATTTGCATGAAAGTGTTGGTTTACCAAAGAAACGCTCCTAAAGTGAGTGGAATTGCGTCCAAAATTAAAGTCTTGGTTCGCCCGAACTTATCTGCCAACGAGCCCCCAGTAAACGAACCGATAGCAGCAGCAGCAAGAAGTGAGCTAACCACCCACCCTAAAAATAAAAACTTCAGATTGATTCATCGCAGACGAATAATGAATGCAAGCTAACCACCCACCCTAAAAACAAAAACTTCAGATTGATTCATCGCAAACGAATAATGAAAGCATTTGCATCGTTTCAGAACTTGCCTTGTAACTCAACATTATCTGCAACGGCAAGATCCTTTGCAAGGTACACAAGAGCTCCATTAACTACCCTGAAAGCGACAAGCGTAGCAAATCAACATTTACTTTTAGGCCCTCGAAAAATCAGTAAATTACATAGAGCATACCCTATTTGATATCCAAAAAGGATCGCTCCTATACAGGCAAAGCCAACATATGGCAATACAGATCCTGATGACGTCAATTGGGCTTTGGGAGGGGCATTACTGTCAACTTCTCCTTCTGCACAAATGTTGAATGCCATTTTAAGAAATCACCTCAAAAATAGCATGGCATTGTTAAATTTAAACGAAACGGAGGTTACAGCAGATTTAGATTGAAATTGAGTTCCAAAAGTACGAACCGAAAGCTTGAGCTCTGGTCACTAAATTTGTGTGGCTCGATGATCGGAACAAACTCCCAATCCTGCTTCCTGCTCTTGTCGTTGAAGTTGAATCGAATCGAAATTTTAAGTAATCGTTTCTGTTGATTATACGAAGATTGCATCGTGTAACTGCTGAAATTCTACGGCTTTGGAGGTTAAACCCTGATGTTGGTTTGATTGCTGCATTTATGGAAGCTTCCATTTGACCTGTTATTGACTAACTGAATTTTAGACCCAAAAATGGGTTACCCTAGTTATTACTCTCAAAATAATGAATGACAAGAATAATGCATAAAAAACGCAACAAACAGAAACGCAAATTGAAAAGGAAAAATGTATGAGTGTAGAGAAAGTAGAAGTGGGGAGGTGATAATAATTGGTGACTTGAGCATCGATCTGAGCTGGTAAAGGACAGGTTGAATATGATAAAATAAAACGTGGGACTGCATTTTGATTGGGTGTCGGTACAGACTTCTGATTAATCTTTATTTTACTAAAAATATATGTCAGCAGTACTCTAAAACTATGTTTGATATAATCTTGAGAAATGCGAATCACATAACGTGAAAAACAGCTTCAGGTTCGATTAGTTTATTAGAAAAACAATATCCAAATGATAATATCTTCTATTCCCTCCAATCCCAGGATTATTGCAACATAGAAATCGGATCAAAAACCAAGAAAAGTGGATTTAAGTGAAATAAAATAAGGATATTGTGAGTGTATTAATATTATATTTGTTTCTTTTTTAAAAGTGTTACAATAATATTGAGACGTCCCAATAAAAAAAATGTTGCAGTAATGTTGAGAAGGATGAAGTATCTTTTATAAACCTATTTTAAACATACTTCCATTAGAGTTACTCAAGATTTATTATGTGATTCCGGTTTAAAAGAAAATAAAATTATTCTGTGTTTTTTTAAACTTTAACTCATAACTTGTCGTGTTAATTTTTTTTACCGACTAATTCGGTATTCATTAGTGGAGTCTCACTTAAGCCAAAACTAAGCATTGTATAGATTGACTTGTTGTGTTAATTTAATGAGTTAGTCTCTTATAAATTAAATATATATTATGAATTTAAATTATTTGATCAATTTCACTCATTTTCAATACATTTTTCTAAATCACTAAACTTGACTCGTATTATATCTTGAGTATGGTCAAATGCCATGAATTAAAAATAAGATTCATAACATGAACCAGGTTTATACAAGTTTTTGTCTAATTTAATATATATTGTTATGATTTCGTATGCTGGTAGAACTTCATAGGTTAATGTTACTTTTGTATTATTTGTGATATTTATCGATTATTAAAAGCATGAATTGTCTTAAAATGTAAGTAAATCTTGAAATAAAAGATCCGCAATAAAGTCAATTACTGATTAAATATTTTAATATAGACATCGCATAAATTACTCCTTTCGTCCCAAAGTTATTGGTAAAGTATTAATTATTTTTGTTCCAAAGTTAATGATAAAGTTATTTTATCACTTTATCACATAAAATATTAATAAACTTTTTATACTCTCAATTACCCATCACTTTATCATATAAAATACTAATAAGCAACTATTTTTATCCCACCACTTTATCACTATTTCACTAAATTCTTATGAATAGTCAAAATCTCATTAACTTTGGAACGGAGGGAGTAATATTTTTTGACGAGTAGATCTTTCATACACCGTGCAATTCAAATACATTTTTAAAACGTTCAATTTGTATACTAAGTAAGTTAAATATTTCAATTAAATAAATTGCACGTTTCTAAATATACTTGAATTACACGGTTCACATTATGCATAAAAAGCTGTCTTTTTGCATTATATAGTTTTGTTATAGAACTATCATAAGTTTCTTCCTAGTTCCTTCCCCTTCTTTTGTGCACATAATTAATTAAGGATCCGCTTAATTGGGGGTAATGGAAATGGATAATAAAAAATAATTTTATTGATGTTGCTTGGTAGGTTTGAATGTTTGATACATTGGTAATGAGAATAGAAGTAAGCAATTGATTGTCCTCACTTACTCAACTCACCTCACATGATATCCATTGTTGATGTTGTAACCAAATAATAACAATTCAATCAATAACCCTTATTGATTGGTCATCAATGATACTTATTATCATTATCATTATCATTCTCTAGTCATACCAAACGGACCCTAAATATCACACCTATCAATATCAATTCATTTAGAGTCTATTTGTGCACCATTTGTTTTTGGGTAATGCTAAATAGGGTGATTCACCCGGGGTGAACACCCTTTAGATGTGTAAATTTACCTTATTACCCTTAATAAAATATTTTATACCCGGCCCGACTGATTCATGGTTCACCCGACCCGAATAGGTCATGATTTAGGGTTAATTATTTAATGTTTATGGTATAATTAGTTCGTCAAAATTGAAATTATCACGATTTCATTAAAAGTAGTTAAGTCATTTTACCCTTTTCACCCGGGGTGATTCCTACCATTTAGCAACACCCTTTGTTTTTAAAACTTGTAGTAACATGTTTTTCATATTTATAGTGAAAAAGTTGGCCATGTTCGATCAACTAAGGTTCCGGTTATTAACACCCCAGAATTAGTAAGTACACCCACAACCCATTTTTTCTACCCAATATACCCTTCGACCTTCGTCGTTTCTCTTCTTCCCAGCAATTGCATTTTACTTTCTCAGTTCTGTCACATCACCGCTACACCCACGAGCTCCTAATACCAATCTGAAACATTAGAGATTGAAATTTTAACCTTGATTTTCTCACCTAACTTTTGTGAATTTGCTGGTATTCCATTGAACAGAGCTTTGTTCTGCACTGCCACATTACCGTAACAACTAATAACACTTGCTCAATCAGGTATGGCACTCATCTCACCGCAACTTAAAAAGGGTAATATTGGACTTTTATACATAAAATAAAATATGGGTGGGGGGATTAGTTAGTGTAGGGGGGCTGTATAACCGGGCCCATCAATTAATTTTTTCTTGTATTCGGCCTTTTTAGCATTGAGAATTGGGCCTCTGGATTTTAATTAGAGAAAGGATTTTTTTTTTGTATTGTAAATTTAATATTTAATTTATGGTGAAAGTAATTAATAATAGATTAATTTGAAATTAATTATTATTAATGTTTAATTAAATTAGATTAAATTAAATAATAATTCCCAATAATAATATTTGGAATATTGTTATAGGATTTAATATATATGAAAATAAATCGTAGAGAATTGTCATATATGGAATTTAAACCCGTAGAGATTTATATGTGGGAAATAAATCTAAGAGATTTATTTAAATAAAGATTAGAGATTTTATTTTCTAATTAGGTTAGCTTGAGACTTAAGCTAATCATCTCCTATATATATGAGCTTTTGGGAATTCATAATACGTAAATTCATATTTCTCCATAAAATCTCTAAGTTAGAATTTTCCTAGCAAATTCATCTCGGGGATTCAACGCTGGCAGATCCGTGCGAGTTAGTAAACGATTGTTACGTGGATACCATAGTTGAGGAATCCGTGTACAAATTGCTGTAAGAATTCTGTTTATGTTTACTCGTATTTAATTATACACTTAATTGTTCGTTGTTGGTGGACTATTTATTTTCATTGCGCATGTATTACGTGTTTACATGTCTCTAAATTCCAACAATGGTATCAGGGCTTCAGGCTCTTTGTTTTAATTGCATAATTAAAATTGGTTTTGAATAAATTAATTTTTTTTATTTATTCAAAGTGGGGCACGGTCGATTATTTGATGATTTTGACCGCACCCTTTATCTATTTTCTCAAGGGTCATCTTCTTCGAGCAATAACCCCAAATCGATTTCTAGGGTTTCTCTAGGAGAAGCCCGTCGCTGCTCCACCTTGTTCACATGGCTGCAACGCTAAGTATATTGTTGTTTATTTTAATTTTGTATTAAAATTTTTGTTTCTGATGATTGCCGCCTCAATGACCGGCTAGATTACTTGTATTGAATCATGGCCTGATTTAATTATACTCTACTATCATGTGCATTTGGAATTATATTCCTATTTTGATCTCTAATTTGATATATCAAAGGTAGAGATGGTTTAACCGGTAGGTTTGAGCTTTCCATTGATATTCATGAGTTAACCATGTGGGCTAGCCCTTTTTGCCGTTATGCCGATGAATAGGCACAAACGTTTTTGGGTGTAAAAGCTTTTTTCAGGTTAATCATGGACTATGAAATTTCTCAATAATTTCCTATCTGTGTTTATAAAATATCCACAGAATACTATTGATATAGATCTTTGCACAATCTTTATGTTAATATATATATATATAGCAGAACTCAGCTCAAATTTAAAAATTATTGAATTTTTCAGCCAAAAATTATTGTCAAATTGAGAATCGAATCCTTAAAAAAAATATTAACAAATAATAATGGATTGAGAAAAAATCTTTGTGAAAATATCAAAAGAATTTTGGAATAAATATTAATAAATAATAATGGGAAAAAATCTTTAGTATTTAGATTGATCATGATTTTTATGATTTATGCCAATAATAGATCTCCTTTAATATTGTAGTATATTTAAAATTAAATTATTATTAGATTTATATATTTCAAATAAAATCATGATAAAATTTATTGATTTCTCAAAAAATCTTAAATTAAATTTCTTATGATTTTTTTTATTATTTTCCTAAATCCCTTCATCCATTCCGTGAAGGGACGGATCCAGAAATTTCTCATGACGGGGGCACAAAAAAATACGAATATAAAATATATTACAAATACAAAGTTCTTCCTAGATAAATTATAACAACTCAAATTTATTACAATTGAAACCTACGAGTTTTCATAGACCGAAATATTTGCATGATTGACTCATTATCAACACCATCAAAAACTTTTCTCTCAATGTATACAATCAAACTATCATTCATCCACTGATCTCCCATCCGATTGCGTAGACGATTCTTTATGACATTCATAGCAGAAAATGCTCTTTCAACTGTAGCAGTAGCAACGGGAAGAATTAATGCAAGTGTTATAAGCAAATAAACCAATCAATATACCTCATGCCTCTTCGTCTCTACCATCTTCTGTGCAAGAGCTCCAATACCTTTTAGTTCTCCAAACGCATCATTAGACCGCATATCTAGGATATAAGTTTCAAGTTGATCATCAAGTGCCTCGATCTGATTTATAGAGAAATCTTGAGGGTAAAATCTAGCAAGATTGATCAATCTATGCTTATCAAAAGCCAAGAATGAATCATCTTAACATAAACATGCTACACAAAGTAACAATTATGTATTAACCTCAGTGAAACAATCATTTAACTCTGCAATCAATTTATCTATGATAGAGTAGAACACATCAAATCGATAATGATGAAACATTGTAGCTTCAGGATCTTTAAGCTTTGACCTGCATCGAGCTACTTATTTATCACTCATATTTGGAATATCAATGTCTTTTTTCTTACAAAATGAAGAAACATGATCATAAAAAGAGTCCCATCGTTCATCCCTCATCACTTGTAGTTGTTGCTTGGCTATTTTCACCAGCGTCATAGCACTGAAAATATCTTGATCCTTTTTTTTGCAATGCCTTTGACAATTCATTTGTAATACCTAAATTGACTTTCATCAAATGTAAGGCAAAAACAAAATCAAATAACTTCAATCACTCCCACTAATTTGTGTGCCTCACGCTTCTGCTCAGAACATAACCCGTCTTCCACAATTATCTCAAGAACCTCGATCGTAGAAGAAAATAACGTAATCAAAGTATCATAATGAGAGCTCCATCGTGTATCACCAGGGCATTTGAGAGTAGTTTCTTGATTTAAAGCTTTTCCACTTGAAAGTTCACCATTGTTGAGAGTAGTAAAAATTCTCTTAGCTTCTTTTTGATGAAGAATGTAATAACCCGAATCCGTTTTAGGACTTATTTGTTTATTTTTCCTAATGTGTTTAAATGTTATACTTGTTTTAAAAATATGTGTACAAGTTTCTAAATTTTTCAGGTGATAGACGAGCTTTTCGAGCCGAAAAACCCTACTAGCACTTTTCGGGTTTTTATCCGTAAAACAGACTCGTTAATAATGTCAAAAATTTAAAGAATTCAAAATGAGAAAGGAGAACCTCAAATGAAATCCTAAAAATCGTGCGAGTTTAACGGTACGTTTAAAATAATTTTCGGAACCAAAAACCGAACCGAAAAATATTGAAAATACACAGTCGAAGCCGAAATTGCGTCTAGGATCAGAGCTACCATATTTGGCAGCCCACAAGCTGCAGGAAATCCCCCATTTTCGTCCAAAATCTGAGGAAACAATCATCCAAAACCATGATGTGGTTTTAACCAAAAAGGTGATTACTATTTGAATCATGACTTCTTACTAAACCCCATCATTACATCCCTCCCCTCGCTTGGTCACCCATTGGCCGCCCACCCTCCTCTTTTCTCCCTATATATACCCCTTCTCCCCGCTCCAAGTTTGGTCTTGGCATTTTTTTCCACAAGAGAAAACTTTGAGAGAAAAATGGAGAGAGTTGAGAGAGTTTGAGAGTTTGAAGGAAGGAGGAGCTTTCCCCTCTTTTCTTGCTCTTGGCCAATCATCACCACCCCAAGGAGGAGTTTTCCCTCCACCATCTTGAAGCTAGGAAGGTGTTAGAAGTAGGAGTTTCCATCAAGAGCCCTCAAACCCCCTCCCAAAGAAGGAAACTACAAGGGTGAGCACAAATGAAACCTTTAATCTTGTTGTTATGATCATAACTTGTTTGAGCATGAAAACCCTTAGAAATGGCATGCTAAGAGACCATCAGGGTGGGAATAGGCTAGGTCCGGGCTAGGCCTCACATAAAAAAGTGTAGGCCTAATATTTAATTTTAAGTCCAAGTCTGACATGTTATCTATCATAGGGTTTTTTAATAACCTAAGTCCGACCTCTTTAATAAATAGGCCGGGTCTTAAAAGCCTTTAAAATCCTATATAACAGATATTTTTTACAACCTTACTAAGACTACTATTCATTATAAAAAATTCACAATCACACCTATAAAAAATTTAAGTGTGCAAATAACAAAACTAAGTGCTTCATCACATCATCAAAAATAATAAGAAAATCATCATAAAAGTAAATAGTTTGTTAAAATATTTAAATCATTATAAAATTATTTGAAGCATTATAAAAGTTAATAATTGTCATGTTGCGTTATTTGCGTTTGCATACTTTATATATACTACTACTAGTTATTAGTGTTGTATATTATTTATAATTATATATATATATATATATATATATATATATATATATATATATATAGTTAAATAAAAGCATTTTGATTGAAAAAGACCTCTGAAAAGTTCTCAAGCCCCTACTTATTTAAATAATTAGGTTTTAAAAAATATCTGAGTCTAGCCTATTTATTAAGCGATTTGATCCGAATTTAGGCTTTTTAGTAGGACTATAGGCCCTGTGTAAAAGAAAACGACATATTCCCACCCCTAATGACTATACATTTTTAAAACTTATGATATGTTTTTCTGAAACATTCTATTTTATTTATTTTCTGAAACTTTTAATTTGTTCTGAACTGTACAGTGCACAAACTTATATTATAATAGGAGAAGTGCACTTATAAAATATTGCCAAGTGTTGGCTCTGCTCTGCTGACATGTCATCTCTACAATTTATTTTTAATATATAATTTTTTTACCATCTGCCTCCATTCCATCTATTTCCTTCTCTGTGTAAAAATAAAAAAATAAAAAATACTCTCTCACAAATGTCAGGCAGAGGGGGCCGCGCTGCCTCTTCACTTATTTTCTTCTCTGCGACAAAAAAAATCTCACAAAAGTCAGACAGGCGGCCGCGCACGGTGGCGGTTTGATTATGAACGACTCACAATTCAGATGCACGGATCGCCTCAATGCACCTTAATTGTTACTGTCGTCGATTGTCCCCGTCGTACAGAGCTCTGAGCAATACACGAAGACATAGGAAAAGAAAGAACGAGTCGTAGTCATTGTTGCCACCACAACAAATTGGCCACATAAATTAATTTCTTCATCGTGCGCTCTACGTGAGTTCTTAATGTTGATTGTTGTACAGTTATATTTGAGTTCTTCATCTTAATTATTGTAACCTGAATAATTGTTTATGGTTTCAATCAGGCAATTGATTTCATCTCAGTTCGTCTTTCCTTTGTACCCGTCAACCGTCTGAAGGTAAGTCGATATATCTATTTGATTCTTCTTCTTCTCCCCTAATTTCAGATATCGTTTTTTATTATTGTCTGGTCTCTTTTCAATCATTCTTCTGCTAAGGGACTCTCAAAGAGCTCAAAAGAGGTCAGGGCAAATGAAAGAAGACCTTTTAGTTTATTTTTATCCCTTTCCACTTCCCTGATTGAGTTTAACGTGATGTATTTGCATCTATGTAGTATGAAAGTTTACTGAAGAGTGAGGCTTCCAAGTGCCAAGAACTAAATGAAAAGTTCAGCAAGGAGAAATCTGAACGTCTTCAGGCCTTGATTGGTAAATTTCATACGTCTTCTCTATTATCCTTTTGCTTCTGCTAGATATTCCTGTGAGGAAGTATTTGATTTTTTCAATTCTTGGAAAATTGGGAGTGTGTTCTTAAGGACTTCCGAGTAGTGGAAACAGGGGAAATCAAGTTCTTCTAGGGGTTAATTATTTAGCATCCAAAAGCTCTTTCAATTAACTGAAAAATTTGAGGCCAGGATAACATCAAAAGCACTTTCAAACAATATTCTGACTACTTATTGATTATCAACATTTATTTTCAGTTGTTGTAGTGTGAATATGCAGTCCAAGGCGAAATTATGATCCATGCTCAGGTAACTAAATATATATCCTACAATTGAGAGGGAGTATATATAGTTGTATGGTTTCTGAACTTAGAGTTTTCTTCTACGCTATCCTGAACAACCTATCCTTTTGATGAGGTACTGATATAGTTTTCATTCACTAATATTAAATTGATAATTAAATTTTCGTTCCAGTTTAGCTTAGCTCATTGTCTTCGTAGGTATTAAGAAAATGATATGATGTCCATGATTATTAATTCTACATGTTTTTAGGTGCTTGCATTATGTGATCATCCTGCTCTCTTGGATAGAACTGATACCTGCTCTGCTATTTATTTAGGTAAAATGTTCTCTAGAATATAACACTATTTTGTTTATCTTGGTCCAATTTGTGGTGAAAAAACCCAAAACCTTATGGTAGCAAGCCTATAATTTGATGCATTGTTCTTGATTTTCTTTACTAAATTCATCTTTTTGTCTCTTGTGTGCCTATCTTTCTCCAAGCTTATGAATAAATAGTATTTTTTGTTTCATGATTTTTCTATCTTGATTCTTTTTGTACTTCCTACAATATTCCTTTGGTAGAGGTTGAAAGGAGAAATATGGAGAGACTAATTTTGGCATATAACTGAGAAGCTTGCACTCAGCTTAAATTGTTTACTTTTGCAGGTTATGTCATCTGTAATTGTCAAAATCTGTTAGTGTTCTTCGGTTTTTGTCATCAAGAGAATACAAGAAATCTTAGATTTTAAGTTGAAATAACTCCAAAATTTCTTATTTTCTTAGCATTATTTCCTGTGATTTACTTAATTGATGGGGGGTTTTTTATTCAACTTTTGACTAGGCTTCATATCTGACTAATCAAGGGCGGATTCAAAAAAGAAAGACCTGCAAGGAATTGCGAAGAATGATACCGGTTTTGTTTACTCTTTGTTATTCGAGTTATAGCTTCTACCTATTCTTTGTTGAACTAAATGTAGATGAGACCGTTAAATTTCTCACTTTTATTCATCTGAAGTTATTGACATTGAAGTCATGATCATACATTTTTATATACTTTGCACTATTTAATTACATGTTGGTGCTTCATGCCTTTTAATTGTTTTCACATTCATTAGTCTCTGTATTGTATTTGAATTTATACAAGAGGAAGTATATACAACGTGCTTGATAGAAAGGTGATAACATAATATTTTGAGATCCATCATTTTTTCACACCTCTAAATATGTAGATATGGATTTTCATTATATTATATGTTATGTGAAAATAAAAGTATTTTGATCTTCCAATAGTATTTTGAGCACTTGAAAAGATTGGAAAAAGAAAAGAAGGGAGTGCAGATTGAAATATCAATAACTCTTAAGTGCAGATCAAGAGTGACGCTGGCCGCCCCAAGTCGACTACCGGAAAAAGCTTCTAAACCACATAGAATTCGAAGGCCACGTTTCGATATGTTTCCCTTTTCTTAAACCTTAATTTCTCTCTTTTTTCTGAATTTATGATATAGAAACTGTCTCATTGTGAATTAAGTTGTTGGAGTAAGGCTTAATATTTGTTTTATTGTTTCATTTATAGACACCGTGCTAAGAAATATTTCGAAAGGGGTTTAAGATTGGATTGACCGAAGGATGCTACTTCAAGGCAGAGTATGATGGCTTTTTGGAAGTTACCCTGACTTCAGGTATATTCATTCTAAATAATTAGTAGTGTGTTCATGTAGCATGATGAGTCAATAGTTGTTTTTATTACTTTGACAACATTTTCAATATGATGCGAAAAAGTAAATAATACCTGTAATAATTTGGTGAAAGCAAGATAGTTTTAATATTGTTTAAATGGCCAATGTTTCAAGTTTCTTTACGCTATTTTTATCAAAGTTATTACCAAAATTTTAGTTAATGTTTGTCATACTAAAATTCATATAATCTTTTGAGTGTAAGATGCAAAGTTGGGCCCATGTCTATTTGGTGTTAGGCGATTTTAGTCCCGTGCAAATTATTTTTCTCAATTAAGTCCCACAACTTTAGGAGATGCATAGATAGTGGTCTAATGTCAAGGCCGACGACGGAAGCTCGGGACGGAGTCTTCTTTAATTTTCAAAGTTAAATTTACTCTAATATTTAGGTTCTAGAATTTATGAATTTAAAGAGGTGAGAAATGACAATTCCTGATGGAGATTCAAGAAAGGTTTTATGCATAGGATGAAAATGATATGAGATGTAAGAGCTATAGATGCATCAGCCCCTTAGATGGAAATGGTTTATCTCTTGAACATGTAACTCCCATATCGGTAGGGAAAAGATGTTGACATGTAAATTGTGTTTTCTAGATGATCATGGTTGCAGATTTTTTCCTAGGTAGATTTTACTGGGAAATAAAGCTCGAGAATCATGAGCGTAAAAAGACGGAGCGTAAAAAGATGAAGTGGAATAACTCAAGTTGTTAGAGCACCACTATCCATACTGTGAGGTGATGGGTTCGAGTCACCACTTGCTTGATCAAAAAAAAAAAAAAGATGGAGCTGTATATAAATGTTTAAAATGTTATTTTGTTTGTAAGATTGTGAGACTTCTACCTGGTTTGTGAGAGATTCAAAATTACTACGTATGTTCGTAAATTAATTTCAATTTTAGATCTCTACCAGAGTTTATATCGTTGAGCCCTTCTACTGCCGTGGTTTTAATTGATTTTTACCATTTGTCTGTTTGCAGGTTTTCTTGGCTACACCTTCTTCCATAATTTCTCCTTTGAATTGTTATTAGTCTTAAAAATATTATTTCTTTTCGACCGTTCCCAGTGATGCTACAAATCTTGAGTAATTCTCTCATCATTTGATTTTATAGTAAATTGACTCTGCTTTCTCTCTATTTACAGGTTCTACTCAATTAGGAAACAAGAACTCAACATCCAGTTTGGTGACGTTCTCTCATTTTTGCTATTCTTCTCAATTAGGAAACAAACACATCATTGACGTTGGCCTGTTTTCTAGTGAGATTTTAGATCGGTTTGTTATTTGTTAATTCAATTTTCAGCTATTGTTTTATCTGATTCTAGTCAATGGAATCCAACCACAAATCAGGTATTTCCAGTTCTTAATTCTCTCTTCTATTCAAAACTTCTGATATAATATAAGTTATTCTTGAACACTAATGTATATCTGTTTTATGATATTCTGCATTTGTTGTTTCTATGATATGTTTCATAATATGTTTGTTCAGTAATGGTGTTTGAGAATTTACATAGTAATCTGCCACTAATTAAGGTAAAATCTTTTTTTTTATTTTATAACAATTAATCCGTGGATGATTAATGTAACATTCATTTTGGTATATATTGAGTTATTTCAGAACTGAGTGAATATGTATAGACATTCTTAGAAGTTGAAATTCAGATGTTAGGAAGAAGTTGGAAGATTGCTTTGGAGGAGGACTAGCTAGATTGTTTGTGGTTTGGCTCCATTATTTTCTTGAACTTTAGTTCTGCTGGAATGTTGTCCATTGAATAACAATGGGAAAAAACTGAGACCTTGATGAAATTCCTAAATACCCTCGGAAAAAATGGATTTAATTTTCTTTTGTGTTCTGATTGTGGTGGAAGACGTGGGGAAAAAGCTAATATATTGTTTTCTATTCCGACTCCTTCTTATGATGGTGAAATTTGTGTACAATCCTTGAACGCGTGGTACTATTTGTATGTTTAAATTTTTACGTGTATGTTAGTGGAATGAGCTAGGAATTAGTGTTTCCATTGCTCAATTTTGAAAAATTAATAGCTTTTTGTATTTTGGGTCCAATTGTTGGGAAATCATTTATGCCAGATTTTTCTTTGTTTTATATGTATCTTGAGTGATGTAAATTAGGTATTACAGTTTCATTCACTTTTTCAATCAATATTATATTCTTCATATGGTTGTTTGTTAGAATAAGTTCTTTCTATGTGTGTGTGTTTCAACAGAGATTGTATTGTATAATGGTACTAGATGAGTTTACTTGGAGCAAGGTACAACTGTGAATAAAAAGCAATGATATTCTGTAATCTTCTACTTGCATATGCATAAGTTTAATATATACAGTTCCAATCGATATTGTAGCATGTAATGGTAATCTAGCTTCTATTATATGGTTAATATACTTTATGATATTGATTCTCATTGGAAGTATTCGTTACGGTTGAGTTTTTTTATCTCAAATATAATCACTTGAAAGTTTTTGAAACCTCTTTACGACATGTATAGTCCTGAAAAATAAAGCATATATATTATCTTGAACGTCATGTTGTTCACACAATTTTTTATATACTGTGTGATCATGCACCATCTTTGTGATTATATAATCGACATCAAAGCCTTCAGGTCACAAGCAATTAGAAGGATGTTGGCATCAAATCGACAAATATATTTAGAAGGTAATATCAAATATGATGGCATCAAGAGAAGAAATAGTGTAGTGGATGTTGTTAATACTTTCTATATTATCGAAGAAGATGCCAAGGGAATTGCTGACTGAGACGGTGATGAATGTTGTTTGTGTAAGATAAATGGGAACTTGATATATTCTGATGGTTGTCCTGCAACGTTCCATTCAAGGCGTGTAGGGGTTGTCAGTATCCTCTTACACAAGTGTGATTGGTATGAAATAAGGCAAATTGCTAAGCACTTGATCCTTATGGACGAATATATCATAGCTGCTATGGTTACCCTTTAGTGAAAGTTCCATGTTATACATATTTTTTTTTTTTTTTTTTATATTTGAAGCTTATGGTGACATTCTTTTGGGTTTTAAAGTTGCCTTTTAAATTTGATTTTAGAATTCTAAGGGATTTTGATGAGTGAATGATGTAGCATTATTATATTATTTTTTAGTGTGATTATAGTTATTAAATTATGTGAATGATGAGTTAAGTGTAAAAAAAGAGAGAATTGGTTACATTGGAAAATGTGATAATAAGTTTATAGATGTGATTATGGAAGATAAAGATGCATACTTACTGAGTTTCCGTCTGGGCGGCTACTAGCAAATTCAATTATATCAAGTATTCATAATTAGTTTAAAAATATTAGAAGAATAACAAGGTTCTGAGTTATCTAGACTTTGATATTGAAGTGTCAAAGTAGTTAAATATGATATCTCATTTTCACCAAAATAGCTATAAGTATCTCATCTATAATTTTTATTAATAATTAACATAAAAATAAAATAATGCAAAAAACCAAGATCAACAAAATTCATCAAACTACAAAATAAAGTTAATATGCACGGGCAAAATACTAGTACTTTTAAAAAAAACATATCAATGTGCATTTATGTTTTGTATTTTAATAATTAAATTCCAAATTTCATTTTCTTCAACATAATCCCATAAAAAAAAGAAACAATTGTGTGAGAATGATGTATTTAAGTCATATTTTGCTTTAAAAAATATGGTTGATTTGAAGTCTTACAAGCAAATGGGCAACTATGCAAATATAGTTATTCTTATGTTAAATTTAGTGTTTTCAGAACCAGATTGAACCGGTCGGTTCAATAGGTTGAACTAAGAACTGACCATGGAATTGATATGATTACTCTCAAAAAATTATTTTTACAGATAAAGTAGAAAAAATTGGGCAGAATCGAAAAAATTGATCAAAATCGGTCGAACAAGTTTTTTGTTCTTTTTAATTTTTCTTTTAATTAATTGAAAACTTAATCCTTGTTTCTATTATCCTTATTCTAAATTTTAGTATTTTAGTTTCTATTGTGTTATTTTAATGGGAGAGATCATTTTAATTAAGTAATATTGAGATAGAGATCATTTTAACAGTATAATTGTACCGATTAAACTGTCCATTGACACCCGATCCGCTTTAATCATCGATCCGGTTATAAGAATACTAAAAAAAATATATACAAAACACCAAGAAAAAATTCCAAATCAGATGTTTAAATTAAAATTAAATATAATCAATCGGAAAATTCTGAAAATAGAGAGAGAAAGACATACTCGAACTCACAAGAGAGAAGAATGCACAAACAAGATGACAAGATTAATATGTAAGCACCCTGCACTCACCCCACATTATTTGAAGGATTGAACTGAAGCAGATGAGGACAACAATGCAACCAAATTTTACCTGTAATTCACCATTAATCCTTCATTAAAGCAACTGAAGGAATATTGAATTATTCTGTCTTTTTCTAGTGTCAAACAATTTTTCTTTTAAAATAGAAAGAGAAGAGAAGTGATAAGTTTACTAGTAATCACTTTTTCTTGCTCCTGTCCTTTCCACCTGAAAACATGAAACCGAAGCCAAACACATTTGCAGGAGGAACGTTCAAAACCGGATTGATTTTAATCCCACCGCTATACGATCCGTAGCTATTCTTCTTCAACGGCGGCTTCTGATGACTCTGCCTGTTTGGCAATTGGTTTTTCCCAAGACTCTGCTTCTGATTATTCGAGCGCTTAACGCTGGAAGAATTCGATCCGGTCGAATTGCTACGCGACAAAATTGGCAACGGGCATAAAGTGCTCGCGTAACCGCTTCCGCAATTCAAGCTCGTGCTGCGCTTAAACCGCCAAAACGACGTCGTTTTGATATTCTGCTTTTCGTCCATAGGTTTTCGCGTTTCGTGACTTTCATGATTTCGAGGCGGCAGCGGCGGAGATTGTAGCGGCGGCGGCGGAGATAATCGTTTTTTGATCTCGATTGGGAGGATTTTGCCGTCGAAGAAAAGCTCATCGGCAGAGGACGATTGTTGATCGAAGCTTTCGCGGAAAACGCAGAAATCGAAGTCGATTGTGGAGGAGGAAGACGATTGAATGTAGTGCTCGACGGGAACGATGTCGTTTTGGGGGAGATCGTGGGAGAAAGAGATGCGGGGGCTCATCCCGATGCTTTGGCTGTCCGGGAAAATTTCGACCGCCATTGTTGGAATTCAATTTGTGATTCGAAATTCAGAATTCAAAGGGGCAAAGTTTGTGCTTATTTTCAAAGTGAACAATGAGGAGTATAATAATGGAGTTGGAGCCGTTGAAGTTGAAGTAGATTTTTAAACTCAGAAATTCAGAAATGGAATGGCGGAGGTCAAGTTGTCAAAGAGGACACTTTGCTTTGATCAATGATTGATTAGTTTACTTAAATTAAATATGTATATTAATAATTATTTTTAATTAAATTATAAGTTTCGGAAGTTGATCACTAAAAGGGGAGTTGGATAGAAGAAGGAAAGGGAATGAAATTAAAAAAATATTTAGTATAAATGTATGATAATGTGAATAGTGATTTAATTCATCAAAAGTAAACTCTAAACTACCACACTCGTGCTTTTACCCATTCCTCACCTTACAATCAATTTTGAATATTTAAGAACATCGATCATATTGTTTTATTTTATTTTAATTTAATCGAAAAGTATTAATTCATATGATGAAAATATTAATCTATATGATAAATAATATTATTAGTATATTATAAAATTTCCAATACAATTTAGCTTAAAAATAATTAATATTATTACTAGCATTTGTCGTAATACAATAATCAATAATAATTGAGTAATAATAGTAGTTAACATTGTACATTCATTGTAATAATTATATTTACACTATACAACTAGTCATTAATTAATTTATCTTAATATTTATATTTACACCATACAACTAATAATTATACTATTTTGAAACAAAACAAACTTTTATAAACTAAAAGATGCATGAATAGGAAGGAGCTATTGAGAAAGTCAATAGGTCATCTATCATATTTGGAGGCTCGACTCAATAATGAAAATTTGAAAAAAAATAAAAAAATTCAACTGCTCTAACAAAACGATTAACAAAATTATTAGCATTTTTACAAACAGAGTTGTATATTGTAATGTGTACAACTCCCCCAGCAGCATGTACTACGCCAATTAGATCAGAGAGAATTTGATTCACCAGGAAACTTACACATGATAGTAGTTGGGGGTGGGGTGGGGTGGGGACAGAGTAAGAAGGAAGGCAAATTGTTTTGGTAATTAGTGCAGAAATAGGACATAATGAGAACAGGCATGTGCTTCAAACAAACTATATTAATTAATATAAGCTACATATCTGGCAAAGTAGCCAATTTCCACCATTCATTTAAATTTAAAATTTATAATAATATTGAATTTTTTTTTATCGAACAAATAGTGACTCGAACTTATGACCTTACGACATAGGTAGTGGTGCTATAACCACTTGAGTTATTTCACTTCGTCAATAATAACATTGAATTATGCATGCCTTAGACCATACTTCATGCTTCTAAGAGCATCTCCAGTGGTACGATTCATCCTCCAACCGTACTATATTTTAGAATTTGGAGATAGAGTTTTGAACAGTGAACTTTATATTTTGAGTTTTACTATTCACACATCTAAACTCTATATCTATTATTTTATTAATATGTATAAATTATATAATTAATTGATACAACAATTACAATTAGAGTTACTTTGTTGTTTAATTAGAATTATATTTAATTAGAGTTACTTTATAATTAGAATTTAATTTAAAAAATTTAATATTTCATTTTATTTTACAATTTAAATACAATTATATTTAATTTTATTTATATATTTATAAATATAATTATACAATTAATTGATATTATAATTACAATGTGGATTTCCATATTGGTTAATAAATTTAAATATAAATATTAATATATTGTTTAATGATTGTGTTATATTAAAAATGAATAAAATAATAAATATAGAAAAATTTAGAGTTTATGCTTGAAAAGGGTTTTGAAAATAGAGTAAAAAAAACTTTATTTTTGAATTTAAAGATCTCTATTTTGGAGTTTTGCATTGGAGATGCTAGCTCAGAAACAATAATGTGATATTACGTGGCTGAGTAGCGCCTGTATTATGTACTTGATGTACAATGAGAGATCCATCCAATTTTGACCATTTTGTTGAGAAAAAAATAAAATTTTGCATGTCAATAAAAAGAAACAGACACAAAGGTATTAGTTTATAGAACGGAAAGTATTAAATATTATTATAATGTTAATCTTATACTGCACTGGCAAAAAAATGTAAGCGTAAAATCAACCGAATCGAGTCAAGGGAAAATCATTTTTCCCGCAAGACAAAATACGTCATGGATAGTGCTCACAGGATCGTGCGTAATTGCTCCAAAAGGTAAAACGGTTCACAGTATTAGTTCAGTATCACCACTAAAATAATACTCTCGTCGAACGTTTCAGAGTTTGAGCAGAAAGAGGAAGAAAGTATGTAGGCAGAATTGCGGGAGTCTAATTTTCGTAGGTTGGAAAAATGACTGAAAGAATCCTGAGGGGTCACTATATATAGACGAAACCAACTCCGGTAGATTGAGGAAAAGGTGGGAATCCCACGAACTTCGTGGTCAGTTATGACCCACGATTCTAGTGGGGCGGTTTTGACCGCATGAGACCGTCCAGGTTCGGCGAACCTCTAATTCGGATTCAAAAATTTGAATCCTGAATAAGCTTGAATCCGTGCACGTATACATCTTGACTCCTGGGCCGACCCAATTCCGGATGGGCCACCCAACTAATTAAGTCCAAAAAATAAATGATCCAATTAAGATTTTGGGTATCTAAAAAGATAGATGGGCCCTAAAGCCCAATTGCCAAGAACCAAGAACCCGGACCCGGGGCGGGCGGGGCACGCGCGCGCACGTGTGTGGTTCATGGTTAGGGTCCCCATGCACCATTTTGGAGAACAAGATTTCAAGCTTATATTTATACTAGGAAATTTTCCTTTAAGATTCCAATGTGGGATGAGTGGGAAGACTACACATGGTCAACACTCACCCATTAATTACTCTCTCACTAGAGCATTAATGTCTCATCTTCTTTAATTAATTTCTCACTCACCGAAATTCGATTTTGAGATATTAAATATACCACAATCATCTATTCCGCGAGTAAATCGATCTCGTCACTTTAAATTTACAAAAATCAACGTTTTAATTCCTCAATCAATTTGGTCAAACATGAGTGCTAGAGCACTTTCAAAACCAAATTTTCAACAATCCCCCACATGAGTGAAAATTGCATCTATACGGATTTGGGAGCATCTTACAGCTCAATTGAGACTTTGTGCTTCAGGATAAGTAGTTTGTGGCTTTGAACTTTCCTTAGCCCAGCACTGTCGGGTACACTGCGATTTAGTGGACGTAATGCCTTGAACTAATCCACCTTAGTGTATACCTTACAGGCAGTGCAGACACAAGTCAGTCTCGACTCCGATTCTTTCTCATAGTTTTGTCCGTTTTGGTCATGAACGCCCTTTTGTGCTTCATAAATGGTTGGTCGAAGCGGCCCTCACTTCTCATTTACATAGGTGATCTCCTCTCGAGTATCCCGTCATACTCAGTCCCATCTGGACCTTTAGGAATCATTAAAAGTCAAAGACTTAGCCTTTACCACATTTTATGGGTGCTCAACACTTGACTTAGTGCTGTCAGGAATGGTCATGATTTTCAAGTGTTGTACAACTAACGTTCACAATTTAGTTTTCCCTTTTGAACCAAGTTCTTGGGATCTCCAGTCATCATGGTTGGGTTTCCACTGTTTCAGTTCTTCTTAGCGGATTTTAGACACATTCTCTCTATCAGCTTATTCATTTGATCTCGGCATATGCTCTTTGTGAGCGGATCCGCTATGTTATCCTTTGACCTTACATAGTCAATGGTTATAACCCCAGTTGAGATCAAATGTCTAACAGAATTATGTCGTCGACGAATGTGTCTCGACTTCCCGTTATACATACTGTTCGAAGCTCTACCTATAGCAGCTTGACAGTCACAATGTACCATTACCGATGACACTGGTTTGTTCCAACAAGGAATGTCTTCCAGAAAATTACGAAGCCATTCCGCTTCTTCACCAGCTTGATCTAAAGCGATGAATTCTGATTCCATTGTGGAACGGACAATACACGTCTGTTTTGTGAATTTACAAGATACTGCAGCTCCTCTAATAGTGAACACATATCCACTAGTGAAAAAAGAGTTTTTTGTATCCGATATCCAATTAGCATCGTTTTACCCTTCAAGTACAACTGGATACCTCGTGTAAAATAACCCAAGGTCAAGGGTGTACTTTAAGTACCTTAAGACCCTGCTAAGAGCTTTCCAATGATCGTGTCTTGGATTGCTCGTGTACCTGCTCAGTTTGTTTACTGCACATGCAAGATCAGGACGTGTACAATTCGTAATGTACATCACGTTTCCAATGATCCCTGCATATTCCAACTGAGCCACAGGTTTGTTGGGATTATACTAGAAAGTATGCTTTTACTTTGTATAATCAAACTGAATTTCGGTCTTATTTACTGAAATAAATTGTTTATCACTGATGCTTTAAATATCATCGAATGTTACATATATTTACTACATAATTGTTCAATAAATAGTACGTGTTACATTGTAGTTAATTTAGTGATACCAGATCACGGAAGATTAAATTAACAGTCCCTTGTAACCAAAAGTACACCATTCACGACCTAGATGGAAATGAACAATCCATCGTGAAAGGTTGAAGTGTAAGGCTCAGATTGACTTGTCTTGACCAAGAGATTACACTAGTGCATGTTTAGTGCACTGAATAAGACCTTCAGGAGGACAAATTCTTCAGAACTGAACTAGGAAGAATTAGACCTCAGTGGTTCGTTATTTCTTAATCTTCGTCCCTTAAATAGGATCGCGTGTGGTTAGTGTTGGGGAATAAGTTGCACAGATCTATTCGGGGTGAATATTTAAATACAAATTTAATTCTTTAATTATTACTAGCATGAATTAATCCTATATTAATTCAAATAATAATCCAACAACATATCATGCATATAATAATTCACGTAAAACCTACGCATGCGGAATACTACGAGTTTACATGAACGTACCTCTTAGGATGGCAACGGTATGGCTAATTAGACTAACCGAAAGGACTTCCCAAGTATTCCCTTAGCCCTCGTTCGACTATCCGGTGGAAGGATTCTTGTGAACGATTTAACAAAAGGAAAATAAATTATGTTGCACCACCTTTGTGGATTTACTAATTTTTCCAGCACATGGAATTGTACTTGGGAATGAAAGAATCGTTCCCTATTTATAGAGGCCAAGGTGATCGAAATTTTGTGCTAAAACAATGTGGGAAAATCTTTTCTTGATCTCCAAGAAATCTTGAATATATCTCCTATATTCTTTTTCCCATAATTATAATATTCCACAAAAATCTCACCTTCTCTATTATTATGGATTTTTCGAAAATAAGGGGTGTCAAGATTCCAAGATTTGGATCTTCTTGAATTTATGAGATATTCTTGTATTTCAAGAAATACATATCTTCCATAATATCTTTTCAAGAAAATCAAGAAAATCTTTATTGCCCTTTATTTTCTAATATTTTCGAAAATTTCATGATAGATAATCATGTGGAAGATTTCTTGAATTTAATGAGATAATCTTGTATTCCAAGAATACATATCTTCATTCCATAACAAAATTCAAAGAAAATCTTTCTCCCACCATATCTATAATTTTTGAATTTAATAGGGAAAAATAAGCAACAATATTTATTTTATTTTTATCACCTTTTTCAGTTAATGGGCTATATGTTGGGCTACTCAGGGGGCCTTTAGGAGAATTAAGATTGGACCTTCTAATGGACCTTGAATATCTAATATTGAGCCACAATATTATTCAAGCCCATAAATATTAATTAATCCCACTACATAATTAATATTGCACTATCCATCTTAACCCATATTACAGTCAATATGGCTCCCGGTCATTATTTCTCGTGTTTAAGATTATCTAGCCCATTAATTAATTCAAGCCACTGAAATAGCTTTCCGTTAATTAATATCTTTTGTCCTTGGTCAAGGAACGGTTCAACATTATTATCCATACCGGAAACTAATTCCACTTGCAAGATTTGGTATGATAAAGCTTATGAACCTCCCGAAGAACCAAATCGAACAAAGCGTCTTTGCACACGATTCTTTCGTATTAAATCTTAGCAATCAAATGTGACTAATAATATTGCCCAAGATAAAAAGTATTGAATCTCACTGATTCGCTACCCATGATAAGTCAAAACAATAGTTACCAATCCCACGTGATCCTATTTAAGGGACGAAGGTTAAGAAATAACGAACCACTGAGGTCTAATTCTTTTGTTGTTCGTTCAAGAATTTATCCTCCTCAGGTCATATTGATTGCATCATCATGCACTAGTGTAATCTCTTGGTCAAGACAAGCCAAATCGAGCCTTACACTTCAACCTTTCACGATGGGTTGTTCATTTCCATCTAGGTCGTGAATAGCGTACTTTTTTAGTTACAAAGGATTTGTTAATTTAATCTTTCGTGATCGGTATCACTAAATTAACTACAATGTAACACGTACGACTTATTGAACAATTATGCAGTAAATATATGTAACATTCGATAATATTTATAGCATCAGTGATAAACAATTTATTTCAGTAAATAAGTCTGAAAATTCAGTTTCGATTATACAAAGTAAAAAGCATACTTTCTTGAACAATCCATCGTGAAAGGTTGAAGTGTGAGGCTCAGATTGGCTTGTCTTGACCCAGAGATTACACTAGTGCATGTTTAGTGCCTTTGAATAGATTTCTGATGAGGACAAATTCTTTAACCGAACTAGGAAGAATTAGACCTCAGTGGTTCGTTATTTCTTAATCTTCGTCCCTTAAATAGGATCGCGTGTGGTTAGTAATTATTGCTTTGACTTATTACGGGTAGAGAATCAACGAGATTCAATACTTTAATTTAATCTTCTGTGATCTGGTATTAACTACAATGTAACACGTATGACTTATTGAACAATTATGCAGTAAATATATGTAACATTCGATAATATTTAAAGCATCAGTGATAAACAATTTATTTCAGTAAATAAGTCTGAAAATTCAGTTTCGATTATACAAAGTAAAAAGCATACTTTCTAGTATAATCCCAACAGTTAGTAATTATTGCTTTGACTTATTACGGGTAGAGAATCAACGAGATTCAATACTTTATATCTTGGGCAATATTATTGGTCACATGCGATTACTAAGATTTAATACGGAGAATCGTGTGCAAGTACGCTTGTTCGATTTGCCCCCTTGGGAGGTTCATAAGTTTTATCATACCAAATCTTACAAGTGGAACTAGTTTCCTAGGTATGGATAATAATGTTGAACTGTTCCTTTACCAAGGATAAAAGATATTAATTAATGGAAAGTTATTTCAGTGGCTTGAATTAATTAATGGGCTAGATAATCTTAAACACGGAAAATAATAACCGGGAGCCATATTGACTGTAATATGGGTTAAGATGGATAGTGCAATATTAATTATGTAGTGGGATTAATTAATATTTATGGGCTTGAATAATATTGTGACTCAATATTGATAATTCAAGATCAATTGGAAGATCCAATCTTAATTCTCCTAAAGGCCCCTCAAGTAGCCCAACATAAAGTCCAATAACTAAAAAAGGTGTTTAAAAATAAAATAAATTTTGTTGCTAATTTTCCTCATTAATTTCGAAAAATATGAATAAAAGGGGAGAAAGATTTTCTTTGAATTTTGTTATGGAATGAAGATATGTATTCTTGAAATACAAGATTATCTCATTAAATTCAAGAAATCTCTCACTTGGTTATTTATATGAAGTTTTCGAAAATTTTGAAAGAATAAGGGAAAGAATGATTTTCTTGAAAAGATATTATGGAAGATATGTATTCTTGTAATACATGTATATCTCATAAATTCAAGAAGATCCAAATCTTGGAATCTTTATCCTTATTTTTTTGAAAATAACCATAACAAGAGAAGGTGGGATTTTATGGAATATTTTAATTATGGAGAAAAGAATATAGGAGATATATTCAAGATTTCTTGGAGATCAAGAAAAGATTTTTTCCTCCCTATTCCATGTTGAAAAATCGGCCACCACCTCATTATAAATAGGGGATGATTTCTTCATCTCCAAGTACAATTCCATGTGCTGGAAAAATTAGTAAATCCACAAAGGTGGTGCAACAAATTTTTATTTTCCCTTTTGTTAATTGTTCGCGAGCTTCCTTCCACTTGATTGACGAGCAAGGACTAGAGAATACTTGGGAAGGCTTTTTGGTGTGTTTTTATCGACGAGACCATTGCCACTCCAAGAGGTTAGTTCACGTAAACCCGTAGCAATTCCGCATGCGTAGGATTTATGTGAACTGTTTATATGCATGATTTGTTGTTGAATTATTATTTGAATTAATATAGGATTAATTCATGCTAGTAATAATTGTTAGAATTAAATTTGTATTTAAATATTCATCCCGAATAGATCCGTGCAATTAATTCCCCAACAAGGTTCTCCTCTGTTCTTCTTTAGATGAACATTGTGTTCCAGAGGTGTTTTAGCAGGCGGATCATCAAATGCATTGAACTTTTTCAACACTTTCTCAACGTAATGAGATTGTGTCAAAGAGATTCCATTTGATGTTCTCTCAATTTTGATTCCAAGAATCACATCTGCTAATCCCATATCTTTCATGTCAAAATTCCGATTTAACATGTTTTTCGTATTTACGATGACATTGTGATTGTTACCCATGATTAACATGTCATCGACATATAAACATACGATAACAACCCCATTAGGTGTTTCCTTCACATAAACACACTTGTCACATTCGTTAATTCGAAACCCATTTGACAACATGATGTTGTCAAACTTCAAGTGCCATTGTTTTGGAGCTTGTTTAAGTCCATACAGTGACCGAACGAGTTTACATACCTTTTTCTCATTTCCAGGTGTAGTATAACCTTCAGGTTGATCCATGTATATTTCAGCATCTATCTCACCATTAAGAAACGCAGTCTTTACATCCATCTGATGTATTTCGAGATTATGCAAAGCAGCAATCGCAATAAGTACACGAATGGATGTAATCCTCGTAACAGGTGAATAGGTGTCAAAGAAATCATACCCTTCCTTTTGTTTAAAACCCTTAGCCACCAATCGGGCTTTATATTTTTCAATTGATCCATCTGCTTTATATTTTCTTTTAAGGATCCATTTACATCCTAAGGTCTTGCAACCCTTGGGCAGGTCAACCAACTCCCATGTGTGATTTTGCAGAATTTAATCATATTCGCTATTAATAGCTTCTTTCCAGAGCGGAGCATCCGGTCTGGACATAGCTTCTTTGATAGATTGAGGTTCGTCTTCCAACACGTAAGTGATGAAGTCTGGACCATAAGTCTTATCAATTCTAGCTTATTTACTGCGTCTTGGTTCGTCACTCACATGAGTGGAAGGACCTGCAGTGTCATCTGATTCTTCGTGTGTTCGTTTGTTTGAACCCACTTCTTCTTTATCCCTACATGGGAAAATATTTTCAAAAAATACGGCATTTCTTGATTCTATTGTAGTGCCTTCTGTCATATCGGGTATCTCAGATTTGTGAATCAAGAATCGATCTCACTTGTTTAGGAAGTGGCACTTCAACTTTAGCCAAACATCCCCACACTTTGAGGTGTTTGTAAGATGGTTTGAGCTTTTTCCACATCTCATAGGGAGTTTCATCCGTATTTTTAAGTGGAATCTTATTTAAAATGTGGTTAGCTGACAGAATAGCTTTCCCCCACAAGTTCTGAGGCAAACCCGAGCTGATTAACATAGCGTTCATCATCTTCTTTAGTGTTCGATTTTTTCTTTCCGCAACACCATTTGATTGAGGTGAGTAAGGGGCTATCGTTTGATGTATGATGCCTGACTCAACACATAACTGTTCAAACGGAGCCACATACTCTCCACCTCTATCACTACAAATTGTTTTAATTATAGTGTTCAATTGATTCTCTACTTCAGTTTTGTAACGTTTAAACGCTCCAATTGCTTCATCTGTACTTCGTAAAAGATAAACGTAGCAGAATCTAGTGCAATCATCAATAAAAGTAATAAAGTACTTTTTTCCACCTCTAGTTTGCACAAATTTTAAATCACATACATCCGTGTGAATTAATTCTAGAGGGGATGTGTTCCTTTCAACATACTTAAATGGTAATTTAGCTTTTTTTGCTTCTACACATATCTCACATCTTTTGGATGTATCAACGTTTGCAATATTAAGTAAATTCATATTTACTAAACGCTTTATAACTTTTAAATTAACATGTCCTAATCTAAAATTCCATAAAGAGGAACACTCAACGATATAAAAAGAAGTAGAAGCATTCTCATTAATAATAGTGTTTGTGCCTTTACGGCTTACAACCATAACTGACATTTTGAATAATCCTTTCTCGAGATAACCCTTCCCGAGAAAAGTATCAAACTTACTTAGTACAACTTTGTCAGACTCAAACACTAACTTAAACTTGTGACTAACTAACAATGAGCCATAAATCAAGTTCTTCTGGATGTCTGGGACATGCAGCACATCATTCAGCTTCAGCTCCATCCCCGAGGTTAGCTTTAGCACAACTGTTCCTACCCCGGTCGCTTCAGACGAGGCCTGGTTGCCCATATACAACTTTCTCCCCTCAGCAGGAGAATAGGTGGAGAATGCAGACTTCTCCGAGCAGACATGACAAGTGGCCCCAGTGTCCACAAACCATTCTTTCTTGTTGTCTACCAAGTTGACTTCAATCACCACAGCAGACAGATCCGCCTCCGTGATCCCCCGGTCAGCCACATTCACAGAGTCTTTCTTGGGCTTTTTGCAGTCACTTGCCCGATTACCGGGCTTGCCACAATTGTGGCATTTTCCAGAAAAAATGAATTTCTGCTTTGTGGCAAGAGCAGCAGACTTCCCCTTGACGTCCATGTCGTTGGGGCATTTTCTCTTATTTGATGGATCTTTTTTCTCCATCAAATTTGCCTTAGCCTCGATTGCAGAAGTCGAGACCTTATTTTCTATTTTCCGACCATCTTCTTCAATCCGAAGCCGGACAATCAAATCCTCCAAGTTAATCTCCTTTCCCTTGTGCTTGAGGTAAGATTTAAATTCCTTCCAAGATGAAGGCAATTTCTCAATCACAGTTGCCACCAAAAACTGTTCTGGCAACTCAATTCCTTCTGCAGTAATGTTATGAAAAATTAGGTGCAGTTTTTGAACCTGGTCGACAACAAGCTTGTTGTCTACCATCTTGAAGTCGTACAACGCAGCAACGATGAACTTCTTCGTTCCTGCATCTTCAGTCTTGTACTTCTTCTCCAAAGAAGCCCACATTTCTTTGGCAGACTTGTGCTGAATGTAGACGTTGTACAGAGCGTCACTCAGTCCACCCAGAATGTAATTCCGGCACAAGTAATCCCCACTGATCCAGAGGTCATAACTTATCCTCGTTACCTGATCAACATTATCATCAGGAATTTTCGGACAGTCCTCCTTGAGGTACTTCACCACAGACAAGGTGGTTAGGTAGAACTCCATCTTATTATGCCACCTCTTAAAATTGACCAAAACTTCTTTTTTTTGCTGCGCCCAAGAAGCGGCCTTCTGATCCACGGTTGAGAGGCTTGAAACATTGGACCCACGTATGGGTTACCACTAGTGTTGCTCAGAAACTGGTTTCCTCCAATGAACGGATTTCCACCGGAGTTATCCACAAAAGGATTGTTCTGAGGGCCTTCCAGAAAAGAATTTCCAGAGTATAATCCACCGAACGGATTAACCGTACTTCCAACATACTGGCTCCCAGAAGCATTTGCTGACATTCCAGCATACTGGCTACCAGTAGAGGGAATTCCGAATCCAGTGAAGGCAAACTGACCATCAGTCATTGGAACATCAGATCAATACCGAAAGTGTTCAGATAGCAGGAGTAAGCGACTTAGTCCAAAGAATGGAAGCAACATGCTTTTTGAAACTATCGGGTTAGGAGTAGCCCCAGCTAAACCAGTGGTTGAGTTGTTAACACCATCAGTGACGTCATCAGTGAAGCCTGTGTTAACAATGACGTCAACGTTTTGTTGCTATTCGTTCGACATTGCAGTAATAGAATATTTTGTCTTGCGATTGTTAATCTTATACTGCACTGGCGAAAAAACGTAAGCGTAAAACCAACCGAACCGAGTCAAGGGAAAAACCTTTTCCCCGCAAGACAAAATACGCCCTGGATAGTGCTCACAAGATCGTGCGTAATTGCCCCAAAAGGTAAAACGGTTCACAATATTAGTTCAGTAGCACCACTGAAATAATACTCTCGTCGAACATTTCGGAGTTTGAGCAGAAAGAGGAAGAAAGTATGTACGCAGAATTGCAAGAGTCTAATTTTCGTAGGTTGGAAAAGTGACTGAAAGAATCCTGAGGGGTCACTATATATAGACGGAACCAACTCCGGGAGGTTGAGGAAAAGGTGGGAAGCCCACGAACTTCGTGGTCAGTTATGACCCACGATTCTAGTGGGGCGGTTTTGACCGCATGAGACCGTCCAGGTTCGGCGAACCTCTAATTCTGATTCAAAAATTTTAATCCTGGATAAGCTTGAATCCGCGCACGTATACATCTTGACTCCTGGGCCGACCCAATTCCGGATGGGCCACCCAACTAATTAAGTCCAAAAAATAAATGGCCCAATTAAGATTTTGGGTATCTAAAAACATAGATGGCCCCAAAGCCCAATTGCCAAGAACCACAAACCCGGGCGGGGCCGGGCCGGGCGTGCGCGCGCGTGTGTGGTTCGTGGTTAGGGTCCCCATGCACCAATTTGGAGAACAAGACTTCAAGCTTGTATTTATACTAGGAAACTTTCCCTTAAGATTTCAATGTGGGATGAGTGGGAAGACTACACATGGTCAACACTCACCCATTAATTACTCTCTCACTAGAGCATTAATGTCTCATCTTCTTTAATTAATTTCTCACTCACCGAAATTCGATTTTGAGATATTAAATATACCACAATCATCTACTCCGCGAGTAGATCGATCTCGTCATGTTAAATTTACAAAAATCAACGTTTTAATTCCTCAATCAGTTTGGTCAAACATGAGTGCTAGAGCACTTTCAAAATCAAATTTCCAACATATAATAAATGTATTACGTTTAAAAAATATTAATACTGTTGGCTGAACTAATATGTTTATAGTTTCATAATATAATTATATATTTTTATGGGCATATTCAAATTAGGTCAAACTTGATGGAGTCACTATACACCAAAATTCACCCATGTTTTTTGTTTGTGTAATTTGTGGAACATATGGACACTGCATTGTCATTTATCCAAATTATAACACCCATTGGAATTTTCTTTTTCAGTTCAACCTATCTTCTATGTATAATAGAATATATTTAGATTCTTGTACTCAGGAAAAGAATGGCCAGTTGCATCTTTTTTTATATAAATATTGAGTTTTTACATTTTGCATTGAGATCGCAGATTCCCTGTTTTCTGCTAAACATTGTCTTTTTATATTAGATTTAAATGACCAGTGTTTTCTGGTTCAGGAATAACATGTTTATGCAAACCATAAGTAAATGGACATATATATGAACTTATGAAGAATCAAATTTTATTAAATAAAAGTAAATAAATGAGACATTTATAAAAATAGCAAGTACAAAAAATCAGATTGTACTTATCTTATTTTATTTGAGCAATTTAAGTTTTCATCCACCGCCATGATAGTTATTGCCTTTGTGTCACATTATTGATTTTAATTAGCTACTGTATATTGAGCAATGTCACCAAACTGTGCAAAATAACGATTCGAAAGTAATAAGATGAACCCACAATTTTTTACATGAAAAATCTTGATGGGTAGAGAAATTATGGGCAAGAGAAAGAATTTAGTAACCCTAAAATCAGGCCAGCAAAAATAAATTTGATACAAGATTCTGTTGAGAATTGATCAAAAGATATTTATTCATTTGACTAAGAGAGTAATATATACAATTACAATGTGAAGACCTATTTAGGAAACCCGATATGGGATATAAACAATATACAAGAATATACAAATAATATAATTACTCTCAATATGCCCCCTCAAGATGGCGGGCGGTTTACAACGCCAATCTTGCTCATAAGTGAGGTGAGTCGATGTCGAGATAGGGGCTTAGTCAGAGCATCAACCAGTTGATCAGCGGAAGCAACATGCGAGATACGAAGTTGAGAAGACTTTACAAGTTCCCGAACAAAGTGATAATCAATAGCAATGTGCTTCATACGGGAAATGGAAGACCGGATTGGAGCATAGGTAGGTTGCCCTAATGTTGTCACAGTACAGTATAGGACACGAAGAAGTCAAGGGATTAAAAAGCTCTGAGAGAATAGATTTCGTCCATTGCAACTCAGCAGCAGTTGTTGTTATAGCCCTATATTCAGCCTCAGTTGAAGTCCGAGCTACAGTACATTGTTTCCTAGAGCTCCAAGATATAGGATTAGCACCAAGGAAAATGATAAACGCTCCAGTAGAAGTGCGATCATCGCAGTCACCAGCCCAATCGGCATCAGTAAAACAGTGGAGTGATAAAGGAGAATCACGTCTTAAGTGTAGGGCAAAATGACGAGTGCCATTTAGACTGTGTTTCACAGCACCCCAATGTGTTTCAGTTGGAGCATGCATAAACTGTGACAATTTGTTGACAGCAAATGCAACATCAGGACGTGTAAGCAATATATACTGAAGACTACCAAGAACTTGGCGATACTTGGAAGCATCAGTTGGGCCACTATCATCATGAAGGGGCTAGTGGCGTCTAAACAGGTTTAACATCAAGCATATTATGACGAGATAGTAGGTTTGTCACATACTTGCGCTGTGATAGGAAAGCAGGAGGATGAGTTACGAAGGACCTCAACACCAAGAAAGTAGGACAAGGTTCCGAGATCCTTGACAGAGAATTGACTTGCCAAGTCAGTAATCACCCGAGAGAGGAAACAATTATCATTGCCAGTCAAAATCAAATCATCCACGTATACCAAGAAATAAGCAGTGACACCTTGATGATTATACATAAACAGAGATTCATCGGACTTGGTGCAAACAAACCCAGCAGAAATCAAGAAGGAACGAAGTGCATTGTACCAAGTGCGTGGTGCCTGTTTCAAATCATAAATTGATTTGCGAAGACGACAGACAAAACCGGGGTGATTTTGATCCGAGAAACCAGGAGGTTGAGCCAAATATACCTCATTAGTAAGGGAACCATGAAGGAAGGCATTGTTTACATCAAACTGACGTAGGGGCCAATTACGAGAGACAGCAATGCTGAGGACAATGCGAACTGTGGCAAGTTTGACAACAGGACTGAATGTTTCAAAGAAGTCAATTCCAGGGCGTTGATGAAATCCCTTAGCAACAAGACGTGTTTTATACTTGTCAATTGACCCATCAGGCTTTTGTTTAATACGAAAGACCCATTTGCTTCAACAATATTTTGAGACTAAGTTGAGGGGACAAGATCCCACGTACCATTCTAAGTAAGGCATTAAACTCAGAAGACATGGCCTCACACCATCGAGGATCGGAGAGGGCCTGTGATACAGTAGAGGGTTCAACATCAGTAACTATAGCAGATGTAAGACCATACCTCGGGTTTGGTTTTGTGATGTTGTTTCGAGACCGAGTGATCATCTGATGACGGGCTGGCGGAGCCGAAGGAGGAGATGGTGGTGAAGGAGTCTATCGAGGGGGGGCGGGGTGTAGATGCGATGGAGGTAGCACTGCACGGTGGTGGCACGTAAATGAAAACTGGTGGAGGTGTAGGAATGGACACAGAAGAGGGATCAATTGTTGCTACTTCAGTGGGTAGAGTAGGTGGGATAGAGAATGGAAAAATGTGTTCAACAAACTCAACATGTCTAGACGTAAAGATCTTATTGGAGGAACGATCGAGGCACAGATAGGCACTTTGAGTTTGAGAGTACCCAACAAAAACACAAGGATGTGATCGAAAGTGTGGAAGTGTACTTATGTGAAGGAAAGTATGGACACCCAAACACGGAGTTTGATAGAAGAGTATGATGGAAGAGTTTCTCGAAGGAGGAAACCATATTAAGGTCAATTTTGGGGAGACGGTTTATAAGATATGTGGCAGTGGATATAGCAAAAGGCCAGTATTCAAGAGGCATGGAAGCTTGATGAAGAAGAGCTAAACCAGTATCAATATTATGATGATGGCGACGCTCAGAAACACCATTGTGTTCCAGAGTATGAGGTGGTGTGGTAAGATGAGTGATGCCATGAGTAGTTAAGAATGGACGAAGAGCTAAATATTCTCCTCCATTATCAGAGTAAAGTGTTGTGATTTTAGCTTTAAGGTAGTTTTCAACCAATGCTTTATAGGCTATGAAAGTAGGTAAAACATCAGACTTCCTTTTTTAAGGGATACAACCAGACATATTTTGTAAAATGATCAACAAGCATGACATAGTATTTAAAACCATCACAGGATAAAACAGGGGATGTCCAAACATCATAAATAATTAAGTAAAGTGGCATAACAGAAGTCAAGGAAGACTCAGCAAAAGGTAGTTTGTGACTCTTGATGCACTTACAAGACTCACAACTAAAATCAACTGTTTTATTTGAAGAAGAAAAATGACTGGATAAAGTATGACTCAAAATTTTAGCAGAAGAATGGCCAAGTCGAGCATGCCACAAGGGAGGTGATTGTCTAACCATAGGGCGAGTGGAGGGAGATACAGAGGGACGAACACCAACTGGCCAGACATACAGTCCATTAATGTGTGGACCTTGAAGAAGAATGCCCCCCGTACGACAGTCCTTCACCTGAAAATTAGAGGCAGAAAATTCAACCACAACGTTATTCTGCTGGCATAACTGGGAAACATATATCAAGTTTTTCGACATGACAGGAACAAGTAAAGCATTTGAAAATTTGAGAGATAATAAATCAGAAAATTCCAAGTTCCCAGTATGTGTAATACTCAATTTGTTACCATCACCGATGACTACTCCATCATTTCCATCATATGAAGCATGCAAAGACAAATTTGCCAAATCAGATATGATGTGATGCGAAGCACCCGAGTCCAAAATCCAACCTGTTTGTGACGGAGCATACGCAGCAGTATGAACAGATGGAGATGAGTATGCAGGTTGAAAAGAATGACGAGAAGGCGATTAAAAATCTGACATTGTGAGCGGAAGGGATGAGAACAAAATAGAGAGGCTTGTTTGCAGCGGCTTGAGGCCAACAGATGCAATATGGTGGCGTGAGGCGGGTAGGGATGGAGCAAGTACGTGGAGAAGAAGAAGCAATTACGAAAATTACGTGATTTGATGGAGTATTTGCTTTGACTAGCAAGATGCAGAATGAAAACGTGATATTAGCTCCCAAAAGAAAAGGAGATTTGATGGAATAATTGCTATGATTTGCAAGATGTTGAAAACGTGTGATATTAATTTCCAAAAATATATATATATATTTGTGTGGATCGATTTTGTGGTTTTTGCCAATTAGGCTCTGGTTACCATGTTGAGAATTGATCAAAATATATTTATTCATTTGACTAAGAGAGTAATATATACAATTACAATGTGAAGGCCTATCTAGGAAACCCGATGTGGGATATAAACAATATACAAGAATATACATATATATATATATATATTTGTGTGGATCGATTTTGTGGTTTTTGCCAATTAGGCTCTGGTTACCATGTTGAGAATTGATCAAAATATATTTATTCATTTGACTAAGAGAGTAATATATACAATTACAAGAATATAAACAATATACAAGAATATACAAATAATATAATTACTCTCAATAGATTCAAGAAGCCATCGGTGAAATTCTAGTTCAAATCTTCTAGTATTATTTTTAACCCCAATATACAGTAATAAAAAATGTAACCCCAAAAAGACATAGTCACTATTTAAGTATAAGATAATCAAAAAATGGCCCAAGAATTATTATTATTGCAAGACGCAATTAGAAAAGGGACATGAATTAAGTACCTATCCAAATAAAGAAGGGCCTAATCCCACTATACTTTTGTGGCCCATAATATATCCATTTACATAAATTATTGAATTAAATAACATGAGACTTTTTTTTCCTAAAAAGAAAATAGCATCAATAAGAAAGGGCCCGCGCCATATGTCTCACATTCAGTCAATTATACAGTGACATTCATTATACATTATGGTTTTTACGTCTCACATTTAGTTTGCCTTTTGCATCACAGATATGAACAATATAATAATGTGTAAATAAATTATATAAGGTAACATTTACAGGATTTAAATGATTTTCTACTGCAATGTATTGACTAAAAAAGAAGGGGTTGATGAATTTAGAGAATATAGTTGTAACATTACACTTTTAAATTGGTTTCTTTTTGGGACCTATTTTCCAACTTGCCCATGTGACCAAACACTTGTGGCTCACTACATCATGCCTTTGTACCATGTTCCACTTCTATGTCCCTAACCCTATCTCAATATGATCTTTCCTACTTTTTTCCCCCTTTATTTTTCTTTTTTCGGTGGGGAAACTGGGGGGAAAGAAGAAATAGAGATAGACTGGCGTGTTTTTAATAAATTAAACTGAAAGCTCGAATATTGACACTCAATTTATTATGAATATATTTATATGTACAATATTTTTTACGCCATTTACAGTTTTAAATAGAGCAGTTAAAAAAAAAAAACAGTTTAAGATCTTGGGTCGGTTATTGAGGACTTGAACTCAACTTGATCATATTGATAAACGAGTTAGCTCCAACTCGTGAAATACTCAATTTACTATTGAATCAGCTCGAGCTCGTCACGTTAGGCTCAATAATCAAGGGTTGTTTTTTTTTTTGTGTTCTAATTAGATTAGTTTGTATGCGAGTCCAGATGAACTAAATTTCTAGCTCGTAAATGTTATTTAAGCACTCTTTTTTGCTCTAATAATAGCTATGTGTATCATCAAATAAAGTAGATGTATTTATTAAAACTCAAGTGTCAGTAGTTGGACCCTTAAATAAATATGTATTATAAAATATATAAATATAGATTTAATTGGTAGGTAATTTATAATAACTAGAATTACCTATGTATTTTATATTATTAGAGAAAATACTTTGCATGTTCTACAAATTAAGAGTGTGTTTTATGGGACTCACGACGAGATTGGAAGACATGTGTTCTTCGAATGTCATCTCTCACACAACTACACAAGGAACGAATGGAATGCTTCAAATGAATCGAAATTAATACCGTCTTACATTCTAGAACCCTTACGAATCTCTTATCTCATAGCCGAATTCTAAGGGAAAGAAGGGTAAGAAGGTAGCGATTACTATTTGGCTTGGTGTTGTTTGGCGATTATGAAAGGGTAGAAATGACTTGATTTTCAATAATATTGAGTTCTCAGTTGATAGATTGTTGAGGATATTAAAACTAGGCTTTTGAGTTGATTATTTCTCAAAAAAATTGATTGTTCGAATTTTTCGTATAATGATTGACTCGTAAATCTGAGAATGGTATAGGTTGCTAAATATTGTTAAAGCGTTGTACATATGTATTTTTGTGGGTAATTATTTTACCCACTTGTTAATTAATTCTTTCTACCGATAAGAAAAAAAAACAATCTACTAAAACTTTAAATACAAGTATATAAGTTCTTTCCAAAAAAAAAAATCCTTTTAAACAAAGTTTAATATTTTATTTAACCGAATACACTACAAGTGCAATCATTATTAAGTCTAAACTTGCATTAAATAAAAAATATATATATATATATATCTAAACTTCATTACAAAATAAAAAGTAAACAATTAAAAATAATTGTTATAAATGGATAAAATAATTTTAGCCGATTTCGACGATGATTGAGATTTCTCTTATTATTATTTTTTTTTTTGGATCATCAATTTATTTATAATTTGTTCCGGACAACCTAGCTGATTTTCTTGATCTGTGAAAATTATATATGACCGGAGTATATAATAAACTAGTTTAGAACCCGCGTATTACGCAGAATTTTAAATATAACATATATATATTGATCATAACATTTATTATATTTGATGTTGAAATTATGTATTTGAATATAATAAATTTTAATTTTTTTCATATGAAATTATTATAACATAGACAATTCATGATATTTTATAAATAGTCATTTCATTAAAATTTAATAAAATAATTTTTTTAATAGTTATTATGATAATTATAAAATTCAACCACATTTTAATTAAAATAGTTATAAACATAAATCTAATGTTTTCATAACCGAACCGGTGATCAAACCGGTCTAGGTATCGGTTGCCGGTCCAACCGGTTGGACCGGTTGAACCGACGGTTCAACCGTTAAATTGATTTATGCATATTTCTTTTATATTTTGTATGTTACATTAAAAAATAAATATTTATTCATAAAATATTAAAATTATACTAATTTATAACTTATAAATCTTATATTAAAATAAATACAATAGAGTTTGGAGACCAGAGATGATGACGTTGTGGATTAATTCCACACAATATGTGACGACGATAAAGAGATTAAATGAAATTAATGACTTGTGAATGAATTTATTTGAGAGAAAATGATATTGAGATAAAAACAATAACATTATATAGAGAGATTTAGAAAAAAATAATAAAAAAATAAAAAAAGTGATTTAATAAATAATAAAAATAATAAAATTGAATTAACCGTTTTTAAGGAGTAATTGGACCGGCGACATGAGCGGTTCACGGTTCGACCGGTTCAACCGGTTTTTGAAAACACTGCATAAATCCTCTAAAAAAAGAGTTTATTGAATAAAGAAAATAAATAACAATAGATTTAGTAAATCTTCCTATTATAAATAATCAAATCTAGCATATACTTTTGATTTTTCATCAAATTTAGCACATACTTTTTTTTTACTCCAAATTTAGCACATACATTTTTTTTACTCCAAATTTAGCACATACTTTCACTTAATATTTAAAAACATCCCGGGTCATCATTTTAAAATGTAATTCTGCCTCGATGTGATTATTGGAGTTAAATCGTCTTGTTGACGTGTAAATATTAAAAAAAAAAATTGTGGCCTAAAATGAAGAAATAGTGAATCGAGATGTTTTTTTATCCCGCGTTTTCTAATTTAAGGTGGTGATATTTTTATGTTTTATATTTTATTATTTACAAGTCAGCAAGACACATGACCTCCAACGGTTATTATGATAATTTTATTGATCATAACACTTATTATATTTGATGTTGAAATTAATATATTTGAATTTGATAAATTTTAAATTTTTTTCATATGAAAATTGTTATAACATAGGAAAATCATGATATTTTATAAATAGTCATTTCATTAAAGTTTAATAAAATTATTTTTTCAATGGTTATTATGATAATTATAAAATTCAACCACATTTGATTAAAATAATTATAAATATAAATCCTCTAAAAAAACAAAAAGTATATTGAATAAATAAAATAAATGACAATAAATTTAGTGAATCTTCCTATTATAAAATTTTTCTTTTGTTTGATTTTTAATTTTTTTAGTCAATCCTCATTATATTATTTACACATCATTTCATGTATCTTATGTAACCAATATCATCATGCCACATAATACAATATATAATGACATTTAGATGAGACTTTCTAATATTGCGACACATGTCACACATCATCCAAATGAAGGTGGAGACGACACATCAGCAGAAAAAACTCTCAATTAGTAATATAGGGGATAGGGGATATATATTCATGTATTGATCATAACAATTATTATATTTGATGTTGAAATTAATATATTTGAATTTGATAAATTTTAAATTTTTTTCATATAAAAATTGTTATAACATAGACAAATCATGATATTTTATAAATAGTCATTTCATTAAAGTTTAATAAAATTATTTTTTCAATGGTTATTATGATAATTATAAAATTCAACCACATTTGATTAAAATAGTTATAAATATAAATCCTCTAAAAAAACAAAAAGTATATTGAATAAAGAAAATAAATGACAATAAATTTAGTGAATCTTCCTATTATAAAATTTTTCTTTAGTTTGATTTTTAATTTTTTTAGTTAATCCTCATTATATTATTTACACATCATTTCATGTTTCTTATATAACCAATATCATCATGTCACATAATACAATATATAATGATATTTAGATGAGACTTTCTAATAATGCGACACATCATCCAAACGAATGAGGAGATGACATATCAGCAGAAAAAACTCACAATTAGTAATATAGGGGATAGAGCATATGTATTCATATATTGATCATAACACTTATTATATTTGATGTTGAAATTAATATATTTGAATTTGATAAATTTTAAATTTTTTTCATATGAAAATTGTTATAACATAGGCAAATCATGATATTTTATAAATAGTCATTTCATTAAAGTTTAATAAAATTATTTTTTCAATGGTTATTATTATAATTATAAAATTCAACCACATTTGATTAAAATAATTATAAATATAAATCCTCTAAAAATAAAAAGTATATTGAATAAAGAAAATAAATGACAATAAATTTAGTGAATCTTCCTATTATTAAATTTTTCTTTTGTTTGATTTTTAATTTTTTTAGTTAATCCTCATAATATTATTTACACATCATTTCATATATCTTATATAACCAATAACATCATGTCACATAATACAATATATAATGATATTTAGATGAGACTTTCTAATAATGCGACACATCATCCAAACGAATGAGGAGATGACATATCAGCAGAAAAAACTCTCAATTAGTAATATAGGGGATAGGACATATGTATTCATATATTGATCATAACACTTATTATATTTGATGTTGAAATTAATATATTTGAATTTGATAAATTTTAAATTTTTTTCATATGAAAATTGTTATAACATAGGCAAATCATGATATTTTATAAATAGTCATTTCATTAAAGTTTAATAAAATTATTTTTTTCAATGGTTATTATGATAATTATAAAATTCTACCACATTTGATTAAAATAATTATAAATATAAATCCTCTAAAAAACAAAAAGTATATTGAATAAAGAAAATAAATGACAATAAATTTAGTGAATCTTCCTATTATAAAATTTTTCTTTTTTTGATTTTTAAATTTTTTTAGTCAATCCTCATTATATTATTTACACATCATTTCATGTATCTTATGTAATCAATATCATCATGCCACATAATACAACATATAATGACATTTAGATAAGACTTTCTAATATTGTGACACATCATCCAAATGAAGGAGGAGACAACACATCAGCAGAAAAAACTCTCAATTAGTAATATAGGGAATAATTATATTTTTATCTATTTCCACAATAATTTCTTCCGTTATTAATTAGTTGAATCTTTAATTATAATACGCAAATTTGACAAAGCAAAATAAAGTCTTATGTTGGTTATTCAATTTTATGCGTTGGCACATCAAACGTAACATCTCAGCACAAAAACTAATTGCTTTGTAGTAGTTAACTTCCCCTTTGGACAAATCACGTTTTCTTTAACATGTGCTCTATTAACATTTTTATCCATTAAGAATTTTTAAAGTATCAATCTTTATTAAAATAGTTAAATTTCGATTTCTTTTAATAGAAAAGGGACAATAATTCAACATATATTAGAGCCGTGTGATATTATTCCGATCCTACGTGAAGAAAGTCTAAAAGTGAAATCCTTTCAGAAAAAAAGTGAGTTTCACAAAGAATATCTTAAAGTTTTGTAGATACATTAACGGATAAAAAAATTAGAAAAAATAATTAGTATTACTTAACTATGTGGTTATATCTGGTAATATTTCTTTTTGACAATGTGTTTATCGTGAGTGACCAATATTTTCCTATTTAATCGTCCGAAGCAATCAAGGATCTCAAAATATATAACTTGAAAGATTAAAATAAAAATTTGATAAAATTTAACAAAATGTTCAAGTTTCTATTGCTTCGAATTCTGAGATATTTACTTAATCATGTCGGTTGCATGACTCTTACTTTTATACATGTTACTTGAAATTCAACCCTAATTAAAATTGAGTTTGATGTAGTAAGTGAAAGAATTAATTAATTAATATTAAATTATATGCACACATGATATTAGGGATTCAGTTATGGATAATCCCAAATTTTGAGTTGATTTTTTGAAATGAGAAAAACCGTCTTCACGCTTACGGTAAAATAAAGTTTTCCTTCTCATTCAAAAACTCTGGCTTTTACGCCGCATTAGAACTTCACTCAAAATTCTCACAGAGATCACCATAGTAAGAAATTAAACAAGCGTCACATGATCTTGTAGTTTTTTCTATGTTGATTGTCTTGGTTGTATTTGTTAGCAAATTGATTGATTAGATTAATTACGTACACTGCTGGACGAAAAAAAGTTATTCATGCAGATAACATTGCATGTGGTTTCTTAATTGTAATACCACTTTCTTTAATATTTGTGTCTTGTGTTACGAGTGACGACACTATTACTGTATATCATGTGATATTTATATAGAGGTAAATTCGTTCAATTCGTATTCCAAAAGAAAAAAAGAAAGTTGAATTCGCATAGTTCTATGAGGGGAAAATATCTATTAATCATTTAAAACACTATAAACAAGTTGTGATTTATGTCATAAAAAAATTGGGAGAAAATCAATAAAAAATTAAGTATGCATGTTAAATTATTTTATTTATATGCTTCCTTCATTCAACCCCACGTCAAAAAGCCTTGTGCCAATTCCATGCCTGCTTATTTTACGTCATACAGAACCAAATGAAAAGGCTTCAGTTAAGAAGCCCAATTTAGTAATCACTGTGGGCCTAGCCCATTAATCTCAGGTGATACAATAGGAAACTAAAGCCCACTTAAGCCCATTATTCATTTCATGTGCATCCAATGCACCGTGTGTACTCATAATGTATTTTAGAATCATGTAATTTTTTTATATTGAAATATACAATTTATTTATACTGAACCATATAATTAATAATATGAAAAATTAGTTGTACGTTTTAATATAAATAAATTGTATTTTTCAGTATAACAAATTGCACGGTTTTAAAATGCATTATGAGTGCACGATTTAATTGAATACAATATATACCAATTTAGCCTTTTTATTATTAATTTATTATTAATGAGACTACCGACAGAAAAGTCGGGAGTAAACGACAAAAGTCGGTGAGGCAAGAAAATGTGATTGACTGCAGTCGGCCCATGCCATTACCATACACCCGCGTCGTGCCAGTTTCAAATTGGGGTACTTGTTTTCTCGTAACCCCGAAATTAATTAATTAGTTTTCAAATATCAAGAAATAATTAAATTATTTTAAGAATTCTCCCACTCTTTCTCTTCCAATATAATATGGCCCCTGTTCTTCAACCCCAAATACCCAATGGTCCTTTCTCCATGTTCAGAATTCTTAATTCTTTTTTTTAATTATTATCTGCTCTGAAAGTGAAAGCATGAATCCGAATTGGGAGCTGAAGAATTGCTGTCAGCATAAACAAGAAGTATTTCTTGCCACCATTGGTGTCTTCACTGTTGTTATTCTTGTTGTAAGTCTATTTTCTCCTTTTTGCAAACTTCTTTAACAACTTTCCTTTGTACTCCTATTTCCTTTTGGGAAAGAATCTTTGCTCCTTAGATTCAGATTAGACAAGTTTTTCTAGTTTTTCAAATGCACATTTCTATTTTGATTGTTAGCTGAATTTTGAAGAAACAATTAATGCTGAAATGATGGAATCTGGGAATTGTAATATCAGTACAATGTTGGTGTATATAATTTCAGAAAATCATTCATGCTTTCTTGATTCATGATATGCTACATGTATGTTAAGCTCCAAATATAGCATTGCACATGAAAATCATAACAAGAATATTCAAGGGGGGTGGAAGCCTGATCTTTCTTCGTCTGTATTTCGCCCAATTAAATGAATGTTTTTTTTTTTTTTTTTTTTTGTTTGAAACCTTAAATGGACCCATTGTTCAAATTAGCTCATATTTAGAGAATTTCCATCTATTTCTTGAATGAACTGGTTTCCTAAGCTTCAATTATTAATGGGATTTTCTTTGATCTTTTCAGACCCCTTTTTAGAAATTTTAATGAGCTATTTTTTTGTAGATTGTGTTGTATAATGAGCCATTTTACATGTTATTGGTACTTGAACTTGTATTTTCATTGATATTTCCGCTCTGATGATTTTGACAGTTATGGAGGACATTTCTATTAACGCCTTTCAAGCTCATCACTGTATTTCTTCATGAAGCAAGTCATGCAATTGCGTGCAAGCTTACATGCGGTGAGGTAAAAAATAGCTTTTCTATTGATGTTTGTTCAGCACACTGAATTTGGGGCTTGCTTCTTATATATTGAAGTTCAAGAATACCCATGATATTACTGTTTTCGAATTATATTATGGTTCATCTTATAGAGGAATTTCATGGATTCCTCTGATTCTGATTATCTAACTTTGGGACGTCTGACTCCCTAAATGCATGTAGGTTGAAGGCATCCAAGTTCATGCTAATGAAGGTGGCATGACTCAAACTCGTGGTGGTGTGTATTGGTTGATCTTGCCAGCTGGATGTAATTCTCTTTTTCCTTTCGATATTTAGGGGCCGCTTGGTATGGGGTAATAAGGGTAGGTAACGGGAATGAAAGAAGACTTATTCCCATTCCTTATGCTTGGTATGAGGTAATGGGAATCAAAATAATGAAATATGTTAATCATTACCCCATTTTTATTAACGACCTCACTCCATATGCACATTTCCCTCAATCATTACTCAATTTCATTTAATGATTCCCATTGAAGAATTTGAACCAAACGCCCACTTAGTTTATCCAGAATGATGATCTTTCTATTTTGCCCTTAAGCTGGTTGATCTTGTAATCTTCCATTCAGTCTTTCTCAAGAAACTAAGGGGGTGTTTGTTTCAAAAAGTTCTTGAATGGAATAGTAATGGGACTCTTAAGTTAATCATTACCACATTTTGGTTAACTACCTCCTCCCCTATAATCAATTATATTCAGTCATTCCACTATTCCTCGACCAACAATCATTTATTCTTCCAGCTTATTCCAAGATTAGAGCAAAAAACAATGTAGCGATAATTCTCATTGTAATTCACTATTCAATAGCTGTCATTCCCATTCTGATTGAAGAATTAAACCCAAATGCCTCCCAAGTTTAATTTATCATACTTGTTATTGTTTCCTATTATAGATCTTGGTTCATCATTTTGGGGTATGGCCCTCATACTTGCATCGACAAACCTTCTCACTTCGAGGATTGCTGCTGGTTGCCTTATCCTTTCGCTTCTTATCGTGCTCTTCATAGCAAAAAATGTGAGGATTTTAGCACACATTCCGTGGAATTTAATATTGCATTTCATATGGTTTATTCATGAAAATTAATGTGGAAAGATTATTAATCTATATGATGTTTTAATGATTAATACACCTTACTGACTTTTTCAACAGTGGACACTACGAGGGCTTTGTATCGGTAAGTTAATCAACAAGTCTTGTGCTTGACTATTTTCTAACAGTTCAAGATATTTATTCCTTTAGTATTCTGCTAGTCAGGATTTATCGTTTTTCTTGGTGTTGTCTGGATTCTTCAAGAAACAACTAAAGTTCATATCCTTCACTACATCATTCTCTTCATTGGTATACACTTATGATCCTCGTTATACTTTTACTTCTGCTACAACATTCAACCGGATGCCCCTAATTTGCTCATGCAATTTAATTTTCTCGTGCCACCAGGTGTTATGAACAGTTTGTTTTCTGTCTACGGTACAAACTCTTTATCATCATAAGTGAATATAGTTAGTACATAGTAGAACAAAATATGACTGTCTTATGATGCAGATATATACGATGATTTGATATCTCGAAGGGTTCACACTAGTGATGCTGAGAAATTTGCTGAACTTTGCCCGTGTTGTACTGGAGTCGGGTGGGGGGCCATTTGGTATGTATGAGTGAAGGAGTTAGAATCTCGAATGTCTATTATTTATGGTTTAGGATTTAACTTACACTCATTGATACAATCTTCTTGCAGGGGATTGATATCCTTGATATTTCTTTGTGCAGCAATATATCTTGGACTAGTCATCCTGTCCTAAGGTACTTCATGTAAATTTTAGGTTGCATTTCCAGATAGTTGTTATAACTTGTAACAATGATTATTAACAACTTTATTGTGTTTTTTCCCTTTTTTTTTTTTTTATACTCAGGATTCAAACCACACTGCATAGTGAAGAGCCAACGCAGCAACAATTTTGCTTGCATTATTCAATTATTAATCTGATGCGTTCACTTAATGTACACTATGGGAGATATATAAATTCATTTCTGGCTGCTGCAGGGAAACTACCTTTGTTCCTACATTATACCAACCCTCAAGATTTTAGATTTCAAGATGGTCTGGTACAACAAATTGAATGTTATTTAACATCAGAAACAGAATCTGCCTCATGTATATTTAGGTCAATTATGACGATTAGAAACATTTTAACATCATAAAGACGCAGCCATTTAAAGTGTAGCTTAAGATTGGGATACATCAAATCTACTGTTTATACATCACTCATACAAGTTACTCCAAAATTGCCCAAAGATTTGCAACTTAATGGAGGCTCGACTAAGGCTTAAACTGATGTAGGAGATCTAGCAGTGATTTGTTAGAATGTTGGAAAAAGTGTGTCCTGCAGCAGATATGATGGCTCGTTCGGTCCCTTTTTACTTCTCAGAGAAGAAAGGCACGTTTTATGGAATTAAATGTGCATCAGAACATTTCCAACTGTGAATTCATGCTTCAGCCAAAATGCTCCTGCGTCAAACCAAATTTGCTTTAGATAACAGGTTACTCCGATTTAGCATGTCAATATGCAAGTCCTGCCAATTTAAAGCTAAATGGTAGCTATATTATAAAATTGAAAAGAAAAATAAGAGGGGCGACACCCCCATCCCACAAAAGAAAAAAACCAAAGGGTGGCCACAATTGGCTCAAGGAGATGAACAAATAGGAAAAAGTAACCCAGCCCATACATTACCATGCCATAACGAAGAAATTAAACCAAACCATGAGTTTGGTGTTTAACACGCGTAAAACCTAACTTCAACAAAAGTCTAGACTCTAGAAGTCGCGTTGATTTAACAAAGCAATAAGGCAATTCTTAATGCCATGAACTTGGTAGCAGCGGTTTTCTTTCATGTAACCTGGCTGTTGGAAGAATACATGCAACCAAGTAGGGCCTACTACAGCCCAAACACTTCAGGGTGGAAGACCACCACATGATTCGTCTAATGCTGGATCGTCACTGCCTTGACCGAAACAAAAGATGGTACTTGATAAAAATGAAAAGTACAATAAATGTACACCAAACCAGCAAAGAAATTCGGTATCTGAACAAATTCCGGTTGAGATTAGCTGATGCCATTCTGAATCTTTGAAAGTTGACGCCAATTTAAATGATGTGAAGGAAAGTCAGAGTCAAATGTCCAAATCATCATCGGGATCCTCATCTGAATCGAGCATCTCATCATCCGAATCACGAAAATAGATGATTTCCCCTCTCTGAGACTCGTCTTTCTCAACAGAATTTTGTGGCAATTCGGGTGTTGCATCATTGAGAGTTTTCCGACCATCATAGATTTGGATGTTTTTGCCGTTTCCTGGAGGAAAAAGCTTAGTGAGGCAAACAAGTAAAGCACTTCTAAAAATTAGCAGATTTAAAGGAGAATCTCCTCTACTTTTATGAAAATCAGATCCGATATACAGTAAGAAAAAGGCAAACCCAAGCATTTACAAATTCAAATGCATATATACCCTGGTGCTCAAATGGAAGAACGACTTTTGCCTTGTCATTCCGCTCCTTTTCAGATAACTGTAAATTGAACTGGACCTGCCAAAAAATGAACCATTTATCAAATGAACCATGTGCAATTTATTCTTCATTTATATGTTTTTCAGTATTTATGCATCACTATAATGTGTGTGAGTATTTTAATTTAGTCGTGCAAGAAAGCAAGTATATGCAGTCGTGTCTGGGGGAATTGCATCGTGAATTTCTAAAAGGTAAAAAAGATCAACCTACCTTAGGCACAAGACTTTGAGCAGTTATTTCTTCTGTTGAAGAAACGGGTGTGAATTTAATGGCTGAATTCTCAACAGAAATCTCTTCCACCTGAGAGCAAAAAACAGATTTCGTGGTTAGAGATTTCAAGTGCTAAATTTTTGATATAATAACATATAGGCATATGAGTGTTATAGAGGTTAGTACCATCATTCTAACACGCCCATTTCTGCGTTTAACATTCACACGGAATTTTCCTCTTCTTAAGTTATGTTCTATCAATGATAGGTTATCAGAGTTTACTCTCTTTCCATCCATTGGTTGAACCATTTGTTCTACAGTAGCCTTCATAGAGGACATGTACTCGAGAGAAGCAGTAGCCTGGACCTCGTGCAGATCCGAATGTAATAACCAGAACAAGCTACAAACTCGGTCTGCAATTTTAGAAAAAATAGCATCCATGTTGGATTTATCGATTTAGTATCACCCTAGAGGAATTGCAGGACATAACTAACAGAAATCAAAGCCAACTAATTAAACCTTCTTATTCTTGTAAGTTTTTTTTAGCTTGAGTTATATGATTCAAATTATATTACAAAGTATGCTTTTCTCATAATAAAAGTAATTACATGTGGTGTGTTATCAACGACAATGGTATGTTAACTTAAAATGACTGCAATATATCAAAAGTTCATTATTTGATTTGCCATTACAACATATATTCTTAATTCTGCATTTCTCCTACGATTTAGGGGGATAAAACAAGGATATTAAGGCTTGGCATATTTCCTAAAGCTAAAATGTGAACTTTTTTCAAATGAAATGGGCATATAACTTAACAAAAGGTCTGCTCAAAATAAACACTACGGTCTTTATGGCAATTTTATGGACAAAATGCAATTAGAATATGCAGCATGATAATGTTTAACACATATTAATCTTATAATTACAGATGTGCAATTGCTTTCTGCTCAAGATTATTCTCCAATTCAACAATTAGCTTGCACGTTATGAATATAAAACGACTGAAACAACACAGCAATTACCAGTATAAACTAAAATCACCCTTCATAGTTATTATGGGTAAATTAACATACCATGACTCCTTAGGTCGCTTAAAAGTGAAGCAACTGATAAAACAGATGCATGTCTTAGCATCTCACTAACCTGAAAAGTGAAAACAGTTACAAGTGAGCATAATAGGTTAGTGGACAACAAATTTTCTGTTGATGAAACGAAACGTTCACTAAAGGAAATATTCCTCTCTCACAACTTTCATGTACTGCAAGTTCAATCATAAAAATAAAAAACTCTGAATTTTATGAAACTTAGTATGTAAAAACTCAAAGCTGCTCCACGATATATACGAACAGTCTTTTCATTCATTTAGGGGTTAACATTTCATGGTGAATTTAAGAAAACTTACAAAACAGAAAATTGTTGATTGTCACTCATTACATATATTAAAGAAGAAAAATGTTGATTTGCATTTCATGGTGTTAGCATCAGCAATATACAGTTCAGAATTCCATAACGGGTTAAATACTGGGAAAATCAAATAGAGAGGAACAAATTACCGAGTCTATCGCGATCACAAACCGCCCCTTGCCATCTCCAGAAAATTCTGCAATATGAAAGACAATACATTGTGTTATCATAATCAACTATTATGTATGTTACATACTAGAAAACAACAGATTACCAGTCATATAGTACTACCTTTGCCAAGTTCAAGAATTGTTGACGATAACTGAATCAAGTCTTTAACATTTTTACATAACTTAACACTTAATGAAGATTCAATAGGTACATTCTCAATCCTCCCACTATTCACGAGCTTGTTTTTCCAACCCAACGGATCCGTATAACAATCCAAAACCTTGAACCTAATTAAATTTCCAAATCCACAAAAAGAAGCAACACTATCACAACAAGATTTTCATCAAAGAAGCTTCTCAAAATCTCAAGCAATGAAAAGAAAAATGGAAAGAATTAAGAAATCCAAACCCGGTGGATGAAGCAACGATGTCATGTCCTTTGGTTTTCAACAATTTTTCATAGTACAACGGGCTATGGGAAAACACAATCAACAAAATGCCACTGCCACAGAAAAAAAAAACAGTTACACCACCACAGTATAAGACGAAATTGTGAAATTAAAATAGGAGTAAGAACTTGACTGTAACAAATCTCAGAGTGTTATTTTCCTTTCGAATTTACCTTAATTGGGATTTTGGGGAGATAACGAAGGAGGAAATCTGGGAGAGGATATGCTCAAAAACAGAGGAGCCTAGGGGACAGCTGATTGTGTCGTTGATGGTTAGAGCAGGTGCATGCTCCCCCTCTAAGCCGCCGTCTCGAAGCGTTCTGCAAACCCATTCCGCCATGTGCCGCCGTTTGCGGTGGCCGGAGATTTTGATCTTTGCTGGTAACTTAAACCCTGACCCTGGTAGTGGTTTTTTTTTTTTGACGGGGTACTGGGTTTCGATGCTTTGAAACACTATAACAAATTGTAAATTACAAATTGAGCGATAAAATTAGAATTTATTTATTTAAGGTTTATAACAATGGCAAATTCTAATGTTCATCATTTGCATCAATTCTAATTTAATTTGTTTTTTTCAGTTTTTTTCACCTAACTCGAAGTCGGTCCGACTGGTTCATAGTTCACCCGACCCGAATGGGTTTAGGATTTTCTTTTTTTCTTAATTTTTTAGTTTTTTTAACCCTGTTCGGACCCGACCCGAACCCGGCTCAAGTGGTTCATGGTTTAACTCGACCCGAATGGTTAATAATTTAAGGTTAATGGTTTAAGGTTTAGATTTAGAGCTCATGATTCATCTAAATTAAAATTGAATCAAATCGCATCAATTAGTGCACACAAGCATCACCCTTATAACAAATTGCTCAATCCCTTTACCCGAATATTTTTAATGTATATTTGAGAAAAATGTTATTCAAGTGATTTTTATGTATATCTAAGAAAGTACTATTTACCAAAAAAATTTATAATGGCACTTTTAGTGTTACTAAAATTTGCATAAAAGAAGAGTTTATTTCTAATTTTGACAATGATATAGAAAGTTCAAATTCAAATAAGATAAAAATGATCAAAGTCAAGATTGAGAAATAATAGTATAATACAAATTTATTTCTCTTTCTCTCTTCCTTACAAACCTAAACTTTTCTTTGAATTTTTCAATAACAACAAATATTTTCATTATATTAACTTTGAATTTTCTAAGAGATTAATACTTTTTTTTAAAAAAAAATATCATCAATAAAAAAAATATCTCTCCAAATTAAAAAAACACTTTAATATAAATACTTATAAAATTTTGATATTATGCAATCATAATTATACATTTACACGGGTTTAGTTACTAATAAAATAAAGAAAGAAAGATACAACAAGGAAAGAGAGTGGAAAGTAGATGCAACAAATTTAAGAGAGAAAAGTGATTAGAGAAAGGTAGGATTTAGATAAGCTAATTAAGAAAAAATTTAAAACAGATAACTAGAGATCACATTGTGTGAAGAATTCATAAAAGAAGGGGGGAAAAGTGGAAACAGAGAGATGAAAAAAAGGTTTTAGATAAAAATTAAAATTTATGTGAACTTCGATTTTACAATAATTTTTTTTTAATATTATTTGTATGCATTATGTATATTCATTATCACTTTTATACATAATTAATATTATTATTTAAAAAATATTTTATTTTTTAAATAATAATTATATTTATTTATAATAATGATAAAATTCATGTATAATTTGATTTACAGGAGTTTTACTTTTAAATAAATTTAAAGAAATTAAATACTAGTAATTTACTCCATCAGTTATTGCTCTCATTAAATGAATAGATGAGAGAACACTTATAACTAACAGCATTAACTATGATAAAAAAAATTGTATAAACTCGAGTTTATGGTAAATTTTATTTTTCTAATATCATTGTTATGTATAAAAAAATATTATTATTATGTATAAAAAGTAAAAAATTATCACCGTTTGAATAATAAATATTTTTTAAATAGTGATAATTTTTATAGAAAGAACACTCATGTGAATCCTGTGTTCATACATTTAACTCTATCATCATATAATAAACTATATCATATGCACAAAAAACTTTTACCGCTTAAAATATAAAACATTTTTTCTTATTGTTTAAAAAATATAAAATATTTTTTACATAAAGAATGAGTTTTTTGTATATAACAAAATGATTATTTTTTATACATGAAAGAATGACTTTTTTTGTTTTTATATATAATAATGATATTTAAATAATTATAGGTTACATAAAGCGATTTAACCTCAAAAATAAAATCTATAATCCAATACTCTTTTTTTATCACTCAACCAAATCAGGATTTTATATATAATAATAATATCAGATAATTTTTTGATGCAATAAAATACTAATAATTATTTAGTCGCAGAAAAAATTCCAATCTCAATGAAAATAATTTGTAGATTAAAGGTGTTCACTCAAAAATAAAATTTCCACATAATCCAATACTCTTTGGTGAAAGTCTTACTTCTTCTGTCACTCAACCAAATCAGGATCTCACAATCAAAATCACATAATTCCAGTAACATTATCAGATAATTAATTTTGATGCAATAAAATACTATGAGATGCCTGATTTAGTCGCATGAAAAAATTCCAATCTCAATGAAAAACGATTTGTAGATTAAGGTATTTATTTATTCGTTGGCAGAACCTCATTTAAATGAAACTATCAATCAGAAAATTTTACTTTCTCCATTAAATCACACAATATTTATCAAAGAAAGAAAAAAGTTTGATTGCAAATAAAATAAAATCATCGCTTTTCAGTTTTCATTAATTACAATCTCATCTATATAGTTGAATAATTAAAAATAAACTATTATTTTTAAATATTGTTGCATAACGTAAAGTTTATTAAAATTATCATGTAAAAAAAGCGAGCACAATATTTAAAAGCGATGATTTATTTATAATTATACAAAAATTTAGATCATATTGCAATTAATTAAGCGAAAAGTGGTTAGTTTCCCTCCTTGGCTTCCCCTCTAGATCGTTGCCTTCAAAAACCAAACTTTCCCCTTTTACAGTGTACTGTGAATCTGTTTTCATCTTCTGTTTTTCTCAAATATCGTTATTCTCAAAATTCTCTTCCTTTCTCTCTCTAGACCCCTGTTTCTCATTTATGGGGGCTGACATTCCGGGAATCGTCAAACTGCGGTGCGCCATGAAGAATTACGACTGGGACAAGCTTGGGGGAGAATCCGCGGTGGCGCGGCTGTACGCGAAGAACAGCGGGGAGGATGTGGAAGTCGACGAGCCGTACGCGGAGCTATGGATGGGTACTCACGTTTTAGGGTTGTCGTATGTTGTTGTACCGGCGGAAGTTAATGGTGGAGCCATAAATGGCGATTTTAAGGCTAAGCAGACGAATCTGGTGAGTTTGAACGATTGGATCGAGAGAAATCCCAATGTGCTCGGCGATAAGGTGTTGAAGAAGTGGGGAACTACTCTGCCTTTCCTGTTTAAGGTAATTCGTGAAATCTGTCTCGTTTTGCCGCTATTTCTATGAATTTTGGTTATGAATTTTGTGATATGCTAAAGTCTTTTCTGCCTTTGCATTGTGGAAGATTGGGAGTGGTTGATGAAGAATTGATGTCAAAATTTTAGGTACTTTCAGCGGCTAAGGCGCTATCAATTCAGGCTCATCCGGATAAGGAATTGGCTGAAATTTTGCACAAGCAGCAGCCTGGAGTGTACAAGGATGATAATCACAAGCCGGAGATGGTGTTGGCGCTCACTAAATTCGAGGCTTTGCGTGGGTTTGTTAGTCTTGAGGTAGTGTAACTACTTTATTTCTGGATTTTTTTCATTAACTTTTTGTGTTCATTTGGGGAAATGTTTGAGAATGTGTAATTGATTTTCAGTATTTCATATATTATGTGAAAAACAATTTCCCTGTATTTGAATGTCAAGCGTGCTTTGATATCTTGAAGCTTGCCAATTATGGTGGTTTACTATAGCCATGGAATTATCTCCTTATATATGGCTTAAAGATCATTAATCAAATGAATTAAGTGGTAATTTTGTTGTACAATTTATTGTTAGGTCCTATTATCTTTATGCAACTATTCTACACAAGCTTCTTGAGGAAGATTTGGCTGGAATTATAAAGAATCCTGGTGCATGAATTGTTTGTGATCATGATTTGTTCAATGGTTGGTGAAACTAAGGGGAAATATGCACTGAATTTGGCTTATTTTCTTTGGTGCACTCCAATCCAATTGTTTATTTTCCATTCTCTTTTATGCTTACTAGACTATCCGACAAAAGTTCGCGGAATTCTATCATCTGACGTGACATCAGTTAAAACAATCTATTCTAAGAGTCGACACCACTTGTTCATGTGCTTCTTTTGAGGTTATCCTTATGATGTTTCTTGATATTTCTTAAATGAGATGACTATGAGAGAAAGTGAGAGAGAGTAGTTTGCGTGAGCCTATCTACGTAAATAAAGAAATTACTGGTTTCTAGTTAGGTCCAGTAATAGGCGATAGCTGAACTTGATTGAAATTTACTTATTCTATCCCTAGTATTTGAGGAAGTTTTCTGCATTTAAGAATTTATTAACATGGAAAAATCATCATTTATAGTGAAAAGTTTCCATTAATGAATCTGCAAATAGCACTAGTTTTACTGGAGTTACAATAGTTGCTTAAGGTGTCACAAATTTTAAGCTGCCTAATATTTAAATACAGATACCATTGTAATTTGAAATTCAATGCATTTAGCTAGACATTTATCTCTTCTCTTTTAGGAACTGAAGACTGTTCTCCACAGTGTACCTGAGATCACTGAAGTGGTTAGCAGTTCATGTGTGGATCAAGTATTGAACATACGCGAAGAGGATGGGGAGAAGAAACTGAAAGAGGTCTTGCAATTGTTGTTCACTGCTCTCATGTCAGCTAGCATGCCCGTGGTTTCTGGAACAATTTCTAAGTTGATAAGTCGACTGAATTTAAAACGTGAGGTACCTGAAAATTATTATTATTATTCACTTGCATTTATTCTATGCTTGAAATGCTTTTTCAGCATGTTAAATGATCAAATATTACTTTAAATGTAATCTATTATGGTCTTTTCTTTTCTCGTCATTCATATACAGGCAACCCCCGAGCTAGTAGTCCAGTTTAGATGTGAATGTGATGCCAAGAAAACTTGCATCCCTTTCAATGCTAAACCTTATAAATATAGTGCTTGAAGAAATGCATTAACGGCTTATGAGAGAATTGTGTGTTTCCTGAATAAATATTATGTGGCTTATTAAGTATCCAGAGTTTGATTTCATTAATTTATTTTTTCAACATTACAAGTAAATTGATACAATCACATAATATGTATTACCACAAAACTGTGTGTTTTATTAATTGTGCTATAATAGAAGCTTTGTTTCCAGTTAAATCCCTTTAACTGCTAATTCTCTGAAAAAAGGAAACAGCTCATTATGACGGAAGTTTTGGGTTTCACATTCTTAACCGATTCATTGGTCATGACCTTGAAGTGATTATTATGAGTTACCATTTAAAATGTTGATATTGTCATGAGCCAATTGATCACGTGCAGGGCCGTGCCGTGCCGTGCTTGAGGCCAATGAGTCGATCGACTCAGGCCCAAAATTTTATAATTTTTTAGGGGTCCATAATTATATATATATATATATATATATATATTAAAATTATTTTTCAAATACCAAACACATTAGTTAATTAGCCAAAGCAGATAAAATCCATTATTGTACATGGGGCGTCTATGTCTCGAATCCTAGAGCCTATTATTTATAATTTTTTTTTTTTTTTACTTGTATTTTGATACATTTACTGATTTTTTTTACTTGTATTTTGTGATTGAAAGAAAATGTTGATAAAGGAAAATGTAATAAATTGGAAGAAAAATACTTTTGCTAATAGGTCATAAAATGAATAATGCTAATAGTTTATTGAAGTAGGTCTTTTGAGACATGACCTTTCAATTATCACGACTAATACATTTTTGTAATGTAAGTCATATCCTTTAGTTATCATTACTAACACCTATGTCATAATATAAGACATATTTTTTTCAGTTTTATAAGTAATATATTTTTAATAAGTTATACCCTTAAGTTATCACGACTAATATCCTTTAATAATATATATCATACTCCTTAAACCAGTTTTTCAGATTCCTAGTGTGAAATTTGTTCACACTATACTTTGTCATTTTATTTCTCACATATTATGATTTGTCCTTTATTCTACTTGTATTTATGGTTCGAAAAAATCTATTGGACAAAGGAAAATGTAATAAATTGGAAGAAGAAGAATTGGAAGGGGACAATGAACTTGGTTTTGAGGAAGTGACTAAATTTTAATTTTATGTCATATATCATTTATAATTTTTATATTACAATGGTCAAATTTTAAACTCGATTCAGGCCCTGATTACGTGCGTGTATTTTCTTGACTTCATTTTTCCCTACTGAAAATTAAATTTATTAACGTATTTATCTTCTAGCAGCTGGGGGAATTAACCATTAAGGAGGAGCTAGTTTTGAGACTGGAGAAGCAATTTCCTGGGGACGTTGGTGTGATAGCAGCATTTTTTTGTTCAACTTTGTGAAGCTGAATCCAGGTGAAGCCCTATACTTGAGGGCAAACGAACCCCATGCTTATTTACACGACGAGTGTGTAGAGTGCATGGCAGCATCAGACAATGTTGTTCGTGCTGGCCTCACACACAAGAACCGGGATGACGTAACTTTCTGTTCAATGCTCACATACAAACAGCTCATCTTTTAAGAACATTAGTTGGCAAATGATTAAGGATGTGCTTTCAAACTCTACAAAGAACTCTCATAATCACTTTTGTTCAAAAGTTGAGGGGTAAATTTTGAAAAAAATAATGATTCTGCCTCACTTTGTAGAATTTGCAAACATCAACCAAGAAAGCAACTTCCTCTTTGCATCTAACTCGACTTTTCTTGCAGGGTTTCCCAAAAATCCTATCTGGGGTTCCTTTAAATCGTTATATCATAAAATATCTACCTCCTTTTGATGAATTTGAGGTTGATCGATGTAATCTTCCAGGAGACGTGTCTACTGTTTTTCCTGCAGTTTCTGGTCCTTCTATTTTTGTGGTTGTCGAAGGCGAGGGAACAATGTGTGTGGCTTCTTCTAAGATGGTGGTTTCTGAAGGTGAAGTGGTGTTTGCACCAGCAAATTCTGAGATCACCCTAGAAACTATTTCGGGTTTGAACGTGTACAGAGCGGGAGTAAACATCCGGGTTTTGGAGAGTGTGGCTTCTGTTTAAGCCATTTTTCTTTGACATTATGATCAAACAAGTCTCCCATTTCAATAAATTTAAACAATCATGTCATTCTAATATCAAAACTAAAATAAAAGACCGGTAGTATAAGGCCCATTTCTAAATAGCTTAAACATTTATAAAGATAAGATATCAAAAGAAGAGACAGGTTAGTTTATCATAAGAAACAGATGCAGGATTATAAAATCTCACAGAGAAAATCTCTATTTGTCAACATCTTCAACTTCAAGGGACGAAATTCAAGAGAAGAAGAAAACAGGGGACCATGAATGGAGATTAGAGTGAAAGATTAAAAAGCAGAACAAAAATAATTTCTGCAAGGTGCATTATTGAGTTTAACGAATGCTTTACCAATCTGCTAATTTGTGGCTTTGGCATAATGGGTGGAGTAGATGAAAATAGACAATCTCAGGAGGTTGGCATCATTCTAACAACGTTTGTTTTAGTTTTGACTGATGGATTCGAATTGTTTTGATTTCATTAAGGTGAAGGACTTATTTCTCATTAAAAGATCATATTAAATGTCATTAATTTATATTCAAATGTGCAAAGTATCATCTAAATTGCAAATGAAATAAAAGGTCAAAACTTGACTTATTAAGGGATGGAATGATTATTTTTCAAAAGAAAACACACTTCAGATAAAGATCGCTTATGGTGAGACGCAGATAAGTTGAAAGTCGACGCTTAACACTTTATAAATAAATGATGGATGTAATTTGTAATTAAATTACTTCATACCATACGTGAGATCGCTTTACACGAAGCTTTTTTTTAACTTTTCCAAAAGCAATAACAAGTTCACTTTTGCTAGATACATTTACTTTCTTTTTATTTATAAAATGACCAATACACCCATTATTGGGCGAGAACTGATTTTCATAATCAAAATTGACGTACGTGGAAGTTGAGCAGTCAAAATAGGCTGGCCATCTTTGGTTTGAAGAGGGTTGGGTTGAGTATTTATTGATCAATTTAAAAACGGGCCCAAACGGGCCGCTGGTGTCAGGTTAGGTTGGGGCGGGTTGGCCCGCGGGCTAAGGTATAATATTTTTATTTTATTTTATTATTATTGTTTACTTACACAATTTTTTTTAAAAAAAATTCAACTTATCCTACTCAATTAATTACTAACAATTACGGGAAACAAAAGCTTAAAAAGAAAGAAAGTCCAGAAATTAAATTATCCACCATTGCACAACTTCATAAAAGTGTTTGTGTATTTAAATTTATGTTTATAAACTTTAATTGCTATCTTGAGACTATGTTATATGTTGAGCAACTTTGATATGTTTATTTATTAAAACTATTTTTGTGGACATTATTTACATGTTTAAAATTTGTTATAAGTACACGTGAAAAAAAAAATTATAAAAAAAGTCTGCGGGTTGGCCCGCTAAGCCCGCTACCCGCTATGAGTTGGATTGGGTTGTTGACTAGTTTTCGATCCAAGTCCGTGGTGGGTTGGCCAAAGCCAAAGCAAAAAGGTGGGTTGAGGTGGATTTTGGGTCGGCTCGATCCGCCGGTTAGGGGTGTGCAAAAGACGGTCTGGTGGACCGAACCGACCGTAATATAAAAAACCGAAATATAAACCAAAATTTATGAACTAAACCGAAACCGAACCATTTTTGTAAAAATCGAACGGTCCGAGACCGAAATATTTCGGTTTGGTCCAAAAACCGAAATTTTTATTTAAAAAAAAAAAAAATCAAAAAGCAATGACAAAAAAACGAACAATTTTTTCATGAACTACGGAAAAAAATATATATATATAAATAATCTAAGCATCAATCCATTAGTTTCCAAAAGCTAAAAACAATTCAAAAATGTTAAGCATTAGTAGGTTCCAAAAGCTAACCTCCACAACCCACACTTTAAGTATCACTACAATATTTGTTTTATAACTTAAAAATCAAAATAATATTTTTGAAAAAAAATTATTTAAAAAAAAAATTGAAAAAAATATATATTTTCGAAAAAAAAAAAATTTGAAAAAAAAAATTCGATTTTTTTTTATTTCGGTACGGTATAATCGGTTTTTTACTAGTAAAAACCGTATACCAAACCGAAATATACAAAATTATGTTTTCCAAACCGTAAATTGAATTTTACGGTCTGCACCATATTTTGCACACCCCTGCCGCCCATTCTGACAGGTCTATGTGAAAGGTATGAAGTGAAAAATAAGACAAAAACTCATGTAACACGGGATACAATTTAGTATAAATCACATTCAATCTTTTCAAAGTGTTAAAATATTAATGTCCAATTTATATCTCATTTCATTATGAGTCCGTCTCATGCAAGTGTGCCTCGAAAAATAAATATTAAAAATGATCATAGTGTAAGGACAAAGCTACTGATACTAACCACAACGGTAAAAATGGTCGGAAGTGATGCCGATAGTGTTTGGCGGGAATAGCCGGCTGGACCTCCGGGAAGATGATTACAATATTTTATTTTTAACTTAATTTAATTGTGATTTGAATTAATTTAATAATTATATATATGGATATTAAATATATTTATATTTTTTTAATATTTAATGATATTGAATATCTGATATGGCAAAATTGACCCGAATTAAAATATTTTGACCAAATTAAGCGATCGAATTGAATGATTTGAGCAAAACAATTGGCTCAAATTAATTGACCATATTTAGAAGTTTAGTGTCCTAAAAAATTTAATCCCCCAATTTATGGGTTGGGGCCATGGAATTTATCATTTACGCGAATAGGAAGAAGCAACTATGATCTATCCCATTATGACAAGTTACTTTCAAGTGAGTTTTTCGGCACAAGAAGTTAGTTGATGTAATGGAGAATCGTATACCGCTCAGAACACGCTTTTGCCTGATTTTGATGCTATATCCGAATATTATATTTGGCAGCTAAGGCGTTATCCATCACGAATACGACTTTGATTTTATCGACGTTAACATCTTTACATCACAAGTCAGTGGGCTTCATTTGGATGGATGGATTTGAAATTTATGAATTTTACATACAAATCATCACTCTTCAATAAATTTACAAATACTAAAATTTAAGAATTTAGGAAAGAGAGTGAATGGGAAGAGGGAGGAAAGGGGTAGAAATGAGTGATTTCAAATGAGTTTTGATGAGGATTTAAAATCTCTTCATTTTAAACTAAACTCTCAAATTTAAGCATTTGTAAATTCATTGGAGAGTGATGATTTATTTTTGAAATTTATGGATTTCAAATTCATCCCGGAGTTTTATATAATTCAAAATTATAAAAATATCCTCTGATGCTATATGCTAACCTTTGGCCACTCCACTTTCCACAATTTCCTTTTTGGAATCGGACCCCACTATGCATTCCCTTGATCATGCAATTTCCACGTTTCCCACACCTTCCAATAATTTATTTTATAAAAGAAAACGAAATGAAGCATTAATGTTGCATGTACTTATATTTGAGTTATTTTAACACTTTGTAATAAGAAGTTGTCTTATATATGATGGGCCGATGGGCGGAGTCAGGATTTTGGGTGAGGGGTGGATACATGCAGTTTAATATTATATGTTTTTAGTAATAAAATTTAAATATTTTATATTTCCATCAAAATATATCAATATTCATCATTTATTAATATCTAAAAATACAGAAATATGTCATTTAATATATTAAAATTAAACTTCTGGTTTTTTTTTTATAAAAAAAAATGGCGTAAAATCCAATTTAAAATATTTATAATCATGTGAAATTGAAAAATATATAGAAAATGATTAATAAAAAAAGTTAGAATTTTATAAGATGAAAATAGAAGAAAAATTACATAAAATTTAGTGAGTTAAAATCGGAAAAGAATAGAGCCTCTACTCTATTGCCAAATTGTTTGAAGGCGTCTTTCTTTGAATATTAGAATTGGTTCTTACTCAATTGACATTTTAGTTTTTTTATTATATAGTGAATTAAAGAATTTATTTTGAAAATATTACTTATAATAAGTTGAGATTTAAAAAGCTACTAGAATACAAAGAGACACTGGACTTGTAATAATTACTGGGCTAAAAAAGAATTTGGAGTACAGCCCAACTAGTAAACGTCCAATTAATATACATAACAATACAATATACTAGAACATTTTATCAGAAAAAACATGTATATCACACCAAAACTGCATAACATATATATAGTACTATTAAAAAAAAAAATTGGGGGCCGGGGGGCACGGCCATCCCGGACTTGTGCGTGGCTCCGCCCCTGTATATATTGAACATGTACAATGATATTTTGTTTTTATCAAATTGCAAATATGAACTTTCATGAAATATTTCCCAATTCCACTAGAAAATATATTTTCTCCCCTATAAATAAATGTTTCTTCTTTTGAAATCAAAACACGTAAAAAAATATTATCTCATACTTTTCACAACTCATGAATTTTTCTCACAACTCATGAATTTTTCTCAACAAGGATTAGAGTTATTTCATTGCATCGTTTGCATCCACGACGTGAATTTAAAGTGTGGTTTACTTTGTCTTTATTGAATATTTTATATGAATGATTTGTTTATTTACGCATGACATGACATAAAAGAATGACATTCATTATAAGAAAATTTATGCACAAGACACGAACTCGAGACTAAAAAGAGGTCTTTGAGGGGGACTCAGTGGGATTGGCAAGAGATCCTTGGAAAAACCGCGTAACCTAAATTAAAGAGCATGATGAAAAGTTTATACATGATTTATTGACATGAATTGTTTGTGGCTATTCATTTTATTTATACCTTATATTTAATTTTGACAAAGTGCCCTCACCGAGCTAGTGGTTTTGCTCATACCATACATTTAACGGTTGTAATATATCGATTTTGTATAGTATAGATTATAATTTGATATAAAAAATTATAAAATTACAAATTAATAAAATGTTATAATACAAATTGATAATGATATTAGC